>JARHVA010003614.1:497500-1010000 GCA_037957365.1 Torreya grandis | reverse complement strand
TGTGACAATTGAGATATGATTAAAATGGAAAGTATAGCAATGTTAAATATTATAATGATAATGGAAAAAAATACTTAGTTGTTTTTGATGCTAATATAGATATGGATCTAGAATAGATAGAAAGTAGATTGGATTTGGATTCAAGATAATTTTCTTGATTATATAAAATATATCTTTGTATTTTTAGACACTTATGTTGATTTAGGGAGGTTATGTTGATGCAAATATCAAACCCAAATGTAGGTGTCCAATATATAATGCCTACTAAAAATAGATGTGACCACCTAGAATATTCTAGGTTTTATGTTTCATTTGATTTGGTGAATTTATATATGGGTCATGGCCTATCACTCCTTATCAAATTATAAGACCCTATTTCTTCATCTTCATAGTGGTTGTGGAAATAATGGATTATTGGGAATGCAATGTCGAGTTAACTATTATCAATCAGGAGAACTACCCTTGTGAGAATGTGTGTTACTTGCCACTCCTAACAAAAAAATGGAATCTCTCCTAAGTGTTGGTTACTTTGTAAGGGAGTAAATCTCAAGATATAAGGCTGGTTCTCTTGATGGACTCAATAAATATGGTCTTAAACCTACTAAATATTGATTTTATACTATGAAAAGGGTGAAAGGGATACTGTTTGTACTATAATTGAAATGAAAAATTTGGACTAAAGGGGATGCACCAATTAATATGACCACTTATGGCTTTAATTTAAACTCTTAGTAAGAGAATAATCTTACATACATTCTTATAGTGTTTCATACAAAGGACTTGACAAACTTACTCTTTACATGGAAGGGATGAAAAGAGGTTGAATTTACATCTAAACTTAGACTAAGATTGATCTTGACACTTAGTATGACCTACAAAAATTAAATTATACAATATAAAGGTACAAAAAATAAATAATAACATATGAAATATAA
The DNA here is from genome assembly GCA_037957365.1 of Torreya grandis. Classification (NCBI taxonomy): domain Eukaryota; kingdom Viridiplantae; phylum Streptophyta; class Pinopsida; order Cupressales; family Taxaceae; genus Torreya; species Torreya grandis. Next base: position 1,009,065 of record JARHVA010003614.1, on the reverse strand, counting down.
TGATTCATATTGTTATATCAATGGCAATCATCATACACTTCACATAAAACCTAAAAATGAAGTAAAAACTTCTTATTTCTTCAAGAGTTGAGTAAATGTTTTTGGTATAATTTAAAAATATCAAAATAAAAGGAGTAATAATATATTTATGTAAAAAAAAATTAAAAATATAAAATCATAGGATGGGGAGACAAAACAACCCTAAAATAGGGATGACTGGCTTGGTATTCGAACCCCTCAAGTGCTACATAGTGTTTCCTATAATATCTATTTTCACTTATATACTTAAAATGGTGTATATGTATAGTATCCTTTGTTAGGTTAAACATAAAATTTATTCATCATTTATTGTTCGAGCTTGACCACCTTGAATATGCCTATATCCTTGCTTGCATACCCTATATACTACCTCACATGTCCTTCTTGATGAATGAGTCTTCCTCCTTAAAAATAGGTCTTTATGTATTAATTAATGATCCATTTAAATATCTAATAAGCCATTTATTATTCTTTCCCACCTTAATTGAGTTGTTGAAAGGCTCATTGATGTTTTTTTGACTTTGTCTCTTTGCTAGGCATAGGAAAGAAGGAAGGTCTTGTTAGGAGAATTGGAGACTCTTTCAACCCCTTGAATGTAATTTGAAACTAAAATATAATTATTAATGACTTCCAAGTGTCCTATAAGATATAATAAAACTTGTGTAACCTCCTTAATAATTTCTATGCCTTGCCTTAGTTGATTATTTGTTTGAAATCCTCCTTATGTAAACTGGCATAGGAGAGAAACAAATCGGTTTGAATTTGAATCAAGAAAATTTACTCCATGGATATATTTTAAATATAAATTTATACATAAAAAAATGAAATTTGAGCCATCAAACCATCAAAAATATTCCATTTTGTTCCATTTGATTATTTTTCCACCCATTCCTTATAGCCCTAAAAACTAGTAAATATCCTTGTGTAGAAGAGTGTAGAGACTATAATAGAGAAATGAGCACATTTTTAGTGACCCTATATCCCATTACATATCCATACCAAGTTATAGGATCCAAATAATAGTGGAAGTATCTCTTTTTTTCCATTTATCTCTCTAATTAAGACTAATTAGGCGTCCTAGGCCTAATACAAGAGATTTGGCCCAAATGGACACCCATACATGTGAAACCTATCAAAAATGTTTGATTAAATTTACTTATACTAATACAATCCTCCATGTCAAATTTAAATTTATGGGTCTTTCTGTAGATGGGTAAACCTTGGAATGGCTAATGGCAAGCCTAAATGCTTATGTATGCTTGAGGGGTAGCTTGAGATGTTTTTCATGAAAATGATAGGTTTTGGTGATTTAATGTGACTTTTTGAGACATTTATAACCATTAAAAAACTCATCTCTTGATATTTAAGTCTCTTATTTCACTCATAGTCCTTCACCATTGATTCTTGGCTTGCAAAACTATGTTTCTCTCACTTTTGGACCTAGTGGTCAACTTGCATGGATGATATAACTATTGGCCAATTTCGGCCCACATATATAAAATCAAATGAATGGATTAGTTTTATAATTATTTAAATGTTTTGATCAACATTAGTAGAGTTATTGATGAAGTAAATGATTAAAAAATGAATTTCACTAGTCTAGAAGGACCAGACCATCATAGGACGTTATGCAAAAATGAACATACCAGTTTGTTTGTGAATTTTATAAGTCCAATTAAGAGGCCTATCAAATTCAAAATATCATATGGACATGAATTTATTCATTCCTTTAATATACCTAGAAAATTTTATATCTTGATGAGCTTGCTATCTGAAAATATAAAGCTTCAAAGTTGAACAAGCAGTCTGGGATGTGTTCACGAATGTTAAGTTTAAGCTATGATAAATAATAATTTTTATTAAAATATTATTCGGTTGAATGAAAATATAAAAAATTTCAATATCTTAGGATCTTAGGTAGAATATTTGTGGTGCATGGTTATTGATAAAGCCAATGGGATTTGAAGATCTAACAACACGCATTTGATCTTGCAATTAAAGATAAATGATGAACATTAAGTCAAAATGTCAACGTATCTCCAAGGTGAATGTAAAAGTGATAACTGTCAAGATATTAGGTACTTGAAAAAATATATAATAGTATATGATGACTGATAGAGTTAGTAGGCCCAAGAATATTGATGGTGCATGATCCATCATACAAATCAGATCTAACAGTGAGCAATGGGTCAAAAGTTTAGTGAATCTCAAAGATAAATGCATAGGTGATAAGTGTCTCATCCATGTTAGACTATAAAAATATCTATGGATTAAATTTATTTTTATAGATAAATATCAATGGTTTAAGTAAGGTTAAGAAGTTAGTAGGATCTGAAGGAATGAATGAGGTGCTGATAGTTAGCATAATTCTGAATGACTCAGATCAAAATTGATAGTTTATATTAAATGTCAAAATATAAGGGAATTCAATGAATAACAATTGTGACCTAGATAAAAATATAAGCAAGTTCTACAAGGATCATCCTATCACCATTAGAGCTCAATCAAATGTCATGAGTAAAAGCAATCATACAATCAGGATGATTAACAATAAGGTTCCAACACCATTAAAGCTCAGGACCTCTAGTCAAAGATTTAGAACCTATCAAACCTATTTTCCAAAGTTACAATATTATTCCATGACTATGTTTATTATTTATTTAAAGAATATATATGCATATAATGAGTTATCATTTTTCACAATGCTCAGAGGTAGAAATAGGTCTTTCTAGGCCTAATATAGATCCAAGATGGAAAACTAGCTATTGAAATGAGATCAAACAACCCATGTATCTCCATTTCAATTATGGATATATGAAAACCAATAAATAAGATTGATTTTCATCTATATTAAACCTATGTTTAGGTTTAGAGTATATGCAGATATAATTAAGATATGAATAAATGTCTCATCTTCTAATATGGCCACATTCTTGACAAGTAAGTACCTACCGCCACTTAAAATAGACATGGAGATGGATCTGTTAGGATAAAAAATGTGAGGACTTTGTCCTTATAGTGAAATAAAGTGGAAGGTGTCATGGGAGATCAAAATAAAGAGATATGGTAGTTAGGGAAGCATTTGGAGTGTTAAATGTTTTTTAGATCTTCAAGATATTTTATCCAACGTACTTAATCATGACTCACAATGTAAAATAAACCCTTGTCTTCTAGTGGATCTCTTAGCCAATGAGAGGATATTGAAGATTATTGGATCAAATGAAGGTTAACTTGTTAATAAAAGATTAGTCTTGACTAGAAGAAGCCATGCATGTAGAAAATAATCAATGAATAGTCACCAATTATCTTGATCATTAATGACTCCTCCATTATCCCAAACATGTCCCCCATCTCTCTGATTCTAATTATACTATATATATATATATATATATATAGGCTACTAAGCCTAAAAATGGATCCCTTTCTTGGGCATGACTAGACTCTACCAAGATTGAGCTTTGTAACCTCTTGAGATGAATAGAAGACTGTGTTAAGATTTCATTATGCTTATGTAGTGTGTTCATATTAGTTGATTTGCATATGTGGTAGAAATTTTTACCTTGTCAAGTTGTGATCTCACCTAGTTGGTAGTTTGTCATGATATGTAGGTCATACCTAGTGTTTTATGTCATTTGATTGAATCTAGTAAGTGGATATATTGACTAGTTACTACCTTAAATTAGGCCTCTCCATTACTTCCCTCAGGTTTTGATCACTTGGTGAACCTCTACATTAAATACATATGCCTAATAGACATTTGGATTGGTAGATTCAATATTTTACTTGTCTCATTAGTGTTTTTAGAAATTCAAATAGAGTGGATAAATAATCAATTTAGGTGAAACACCAACATTAACTTAGATTTACCTTTCTATTATCTTTCTCTCCCTTTTCACCCCAGTAATTAGTAGATTTTAATGTAAATGATATAAGTGATACAACAGAGGACATAGCCTCATTAAAAATCCTAGAGGTCTCACCCCAGATTAGGTAACCCATAGCCTAGGGTCATTCCCATGTTGGACTAATTTTGAGTAAGGACCTGAACAATCCTTTGCTCAGTTGGGGTATAATCTAGGTCAACAAAAATAAAACTTTGAGATACTTATCGAAGAGTTTGAATGTTTTTTATCCTATTAAAATCCCCCATAAGTATCTGCAAATGGTTTAGAGATCACTCCACAGCTTATATCCTCACAAATAAGATTAAAACTATATATTTTTCCTTGTACCATATGGTATTATACCTGTACATGTGAATAAACACCTTGAAGGGGAGATTAGGAGAGTTTTGAGTTTTATAGGGATCATTTAGAGATAAAATCATGGCATTTGAAGGCATTAAGAATATATTATCTCTATTGGGTCAATTTTAGGATTTAAGAAGGGTTTAGAGAGGTTTATGTTCTTAAAAATGGTTCATAAAGGATAGGGGTCCATTCCAAAAAATAATGCCAAGAATTTGTAATAAGGGGACCCCTATAACATCCCCTATGGGATTGAGTTACCATGCAAAACCTCATACATGTGTTTTAGTATTTTTTTTCACTTTTTTAATGTGATCTAATTAGCTACTAAAAACAAAGTAAATGTAGGGTTTTCAAGATTACCTAGAGATGTAGACCAGTTGTGCATGTTGATAAAGCTTGTGGGAACTCCTCTTTGGTTGGGGAGGAATGACTTGTAAATCACACTAACTCAAAAAAAAATGATTAATAGAAAGATGAATGGGTTACCTAGTAAGAAACCAGTCCCAAGAAGTGATATGTTACTTTAAGTGGATGTTAGCCCATGTTTAACACTCAAATTTACAAATAAACATGAAATTACAAAGATATATGAGGATAGGATGCAAATAGATAACAACAAAGATGTCTAATCTACAAAAGTATTAATGCGATAAAAGTAATCATCCTAGAGTTTAGTAGCTATATCAATGTCCTCTTGAATTATAACCAATTGTTCTTTAATGCTTTCCTAATTAGGTGTGATAACCATAGTATAATGACCTAATTTGAATTCAATGTCACTTTGATCAGTGAATAAAGGTTTTGGGATAATGGGGAAATCAAATATGATAAAAATATCATGTGCTAATCTAGGTAGAGTCATCTACATGTGAAATACATATATTCAAAAAATAATATGTTGGATTTAATAGGTTTTTAGGATTGTGAATGTTATGAAAGTAGACTTTAAGGTTGTTTTAATGGTTTAGAAAGGATTGAATATGATCTTACAAGATCAATGTTGATTCAGATGGATCGACATCAATTCTGAGTAAAATGCTAAATTATGAAAATAGGTGATAATAATGACTTGTAAAATTGATAAAATGATGAAAATTGAATGGAAATGTTGACATAGAGGTGTAGAAGATAGAAAATTTTAATAATGAATGAATTAATGTAAAATACTAACCTTGAATGGATTGAAAACACACAAATAAAGAATACTATAAAAGTATTTTCAAAAACCTTCAAAATCCCTTGATAGTTACATGAACAAAGGTTCCACAAGGTGGAAAAGTGTTGACAATGTTCATACATAGGTTTTACAAAAAATTCAACAAAGGTTTGAAGTCAAAAATTGTTATGTGCGTCCTTCTCAAGCTGAGAAATCTCATTGTATATTTATGGATCGATGTTATTTCAGGTTGATCAGTGTTGATCATGAAGAATCAACATTAATTTGCCCAAAATGGGTAGAGGTGATCTTTAGGCCATTAAAAAGGGTTTTTTATGGGGTAAATATGGGTTTAACTAACTTCTAATTTTTTAGGTTATTTAAACCATGGGATGGGTTTATTGGGAGGTTGGGAGGGTTTTTGTTTTTTATTTGTTTTTATGAATTTATGGTTAGGGGTAGTAAAATAGGGTTAATTGCCATTTTAATATAGTAATTAAATCTATTAACTCATGCGGTAAAGGTAAATGGGTGAGGTTAATGTAATTATTTCAAATAATTATGATTGGGGACATTATGTTAGGGATGTAAGGGTAACACAATGATGCACCACATTAATACATAAGGGTGTATAAAACTAGCATCTATATTTGCCCTTTTATATGGAGTAGTATGCAATATCATACCATGAGACAAAAACTATAAGGTGCCTAATGCCCCAAGTTTATTGTGAGGAGGTATTCCCCCTCAAATTAGGTGATGAGAAGTGAGATGGAATGGATGATGGGTTTTAAAAATATGGAAGGTAAAAACAAATGTGGATGAGTGGAAATGGACAAATTGAAGATAACAATGGAGAAATAGAAGTGGGGATGTCTCAAGGAATTTCCAAGTTTGAACTTAATGGGATAAAAAATGATGTAGGTAGTAATTCCATAAAGACCTAATCGAGTAACAAAATGCTAGAGCTAAAATAGGTAGGCCTAATAAAATGATAACAAGAGAATAAAAGATAGGAATGGCAGACCATTGCATCTAGTGTGTGTATGGTGTATGCATTACCTATAGATGAATGTTCTTGAGATAAATGATACCCTTAGGATCTTACAATGGTAAGATGATAAAAAATGGGGTACACCTTTGATGAGATTGGGGAATTGATAAAGGGTCAAAATCCTCAAATCTAAAGGGTAATATGACATAAAAATGGGATAAAGGTAGTAAACACAACAAGATAGGGCTTGGGAGCCAGACTGAGAGCATGTAAAAGGGTCCACAAGTGCAAAAATTTAAACATGCCAAGATAATTGACATCATTCCACAAGGGATCGATGTTAATTTAGGGGATTGACATCGATTGGAGTAATTGACATCGATCATGGGAAAGGATATAAATAGGCATTTGATGTGGCATAAGGATCATTTAGCTATTGATGTGAACAAGTATTCAAGAGAAAAATTTGACATTTTCCACCTTTCAATCTTATGTGAGATATGATGGAGGTGAATGGGAGTAGATGATAGTGATGATGACTTCATTATGAGGCAGGCCAAATGTACTTTTGGGGAAATTTATTATTTTAGTTATTTTTTTTTAATTTTATGTTATTTAGGAGTTTCTTTGGTTTTAAAATGTTGTGGGTGGTGAGGGAGGGTAGGTTTTGAATTTTTTTTTAAGAATGTATGGCATAAGAGAGGATTCTTTTTTATGGGGAGGGAATCAATGTTAATCTATTTGGATCAACATACCCCATATGGATCAATCATGATCCATATAGATCAGTGTCAATTGGGTAAATTGTCATCGATCCTTATAGGATCGATAGAAATCAAGAAAGTTAGGTTCTTGATTAGCCAAAAATTTTTTTTTTATAGGAATGGGAGCTATTGATGATAAAGGATAGGATCCTTTCACTATTGACATAGTTATGAAAGTCCATGGGTGATGAGGATTTGGCCCATCTGGATGTTATTATATTTGGAGGGATCTACCATTATCACTATATCCATTGAGATATTGGCATGATGGTGGATTCACTAGAGTGGTGGGATTATACCACCAACATGTTTTGGCTATCGACTAGTGAGATGACCCTCACCACAGAGGACATGTAATATATTATATGAGTACCAATCTAGGGAGCCCCTATTTATACTATGGATAAGGCTAGGTGAGTGATTATAATGACATGATTTTATAGTGAGGATGCTCTGGATATTAGATTCTTTGTTGGGGGTTCTCATTCTAGCCATTCTATGACCAAGACCCTGTAGAAAGACTAGTACCAATGATGATGATGTTGGTAATGACCTATTATGTGCTACCTAATTATATATGAGGGTGACTACCATAGAGTTTTATTGGCATCATAGAAGACATGGTGGATTTTAGGAATGTTTTTCTTTCACACCCACATTATTAGGATAGATCTAAAACAAGTTATGGGACTGGTGCACTGAACATAGATCAAGACTTGACATCACTTTTATATTACATTATTGGGCATATGAGCAATTTCATGTGATTCACCATATAGGGACCCAATGGATCAATTTTGGAGACATGGTTTATAGTGTAGGCTTCCTTTAGTGGAAGGAAGACCTAGTGGTTCCATACATATATAGGGTAGTATGTGATCTAGCATACTATAGATAGGTTTTCAGTGACTTACAGATAAGAGATGTTATCTAGAAGTTGTATGTAAACTTCCCAGTGTGGCCTAGTTTAGCTATGGATATAGGGGATGTTTTTTGAGAGTTATGGGTACATGGATGATGGCTAGAGCATTTAGACCTATTCTATTTTTATAGGGTCCATCATTAGTTAGGTTAACTATAGGATATACCATTAGCCTTATGCACATATAGGAGAGATGATACAAAGCTTGACTGACCTACTCCAGATACTATATTGGTCTTAATGGGGTAATAGGAGCCCATGGCTACTAACCTAGATGATATTAGTTATATGGATGATTATGCAACATGGTTTATAGGTGAGATGGCAAGGAGATAGAATAGAGTTGTGAGACCTCAGTAGGAGGTAGTTATTGAGGAGATGAGGGAGGAGGGTGAAAATAGAGGAGAAGTTAGGTAAGATTCCCCTGATAGACCCATGAGATATTTACCAATGTAAGATGCCCCCACACCTAATCATATAGATGTGGCTATAATTATTTCTAAAAGGGATAGACTAAGGGATGAGCTATAGACAGTATGAGCAGCCCATGAAACTTTATAGGATCATATTGCCACATTATAGGGTGATCTCAATAGCATGAGAGGCCAGTGTGATGAATCCATATAAAAGTAAGATAGATTATAAGTAGAGCTAGATTAAATAAGGTCTACTTTGGTAGAAAGAGTAGCTCAAGATATTATATGATCTAGTGCTGCTCCTATAGATATGGTACCACTTTACACGTATAGGGATTTACTTGTAGAGATATCATATTATGAGAGGATAGTATAGAGATAACTAACAAATATAGCTTAGTTTGCTTCATACATGTCTAGTCACAACAGATCATGGAGAACTCCTAGGGGGGTCTACTAATATAGGGAATGCAACAAGTTGAGGAGATGATGATGGAGGTGATAACTTTCACCTCAGCAAGATTGTGTTCATGGAGTAGATCACATTATATGGGTCGAGATCCCTATTTTATTTATGTTATGACATTTTACAAAAATTATATATATATATATATATATATATATATATACACACACACACACACATACACACACACACATATATACATATATATATATATATATTCAGACACTATTTATGGATGGATCGTGTGCATTTATTTATGGATTTAGTGATGTCTATGGATATGTTATGTTTTTATCGATGATGTGATGTGATGGATTATATATTAGATGTTATGTATTTTAATTTTGATCATTTTTATTATATATGTTGTGGATGTTTATAGATTTTATATGTTCTGGATTATGGATGTTATATCATGAGATATGTTTATAATAAATGGATTATGATTATGGATTATGTTATATCCTAAGTTGTCTTTTTAATGAATGGATTATGATTATGGATTATATATAGCTTTTAATGTTTAATGGTTGTGATTTTATAGGTTTTATTGATTATATATTATGGATTTACTCGACATTGACTTAGACCATAACCAAAAAGAGAATCTCTCATACACATGGCCTATGCATCCTTAGCTAGATGATAATAGATTTTGACACGACATAGGTTATCTAAAGCTTTGACCTTGGTCATTGATTAAGATTATATGTTTTTAGTGGGATGTGGAATGGATTGTGTAGACACTAAAAAATTATGCACTTATAGTTTCTAATGACTAAATGCCTCGACATCCCATAAAACTTATTAAACCTTCCCAAAACCCCACTTAACCCAAAAAAATTATTATTATCCTAGTCATATAATATCATTCAAAATCACTATTTGAAATTACTATTGAAAATTACTATTCACCATCATTATTCACTCTTGGACCCACTATCACTATTCATGATGACATGGCATGTGACATGGCAAGCAACCTGGAAATTGACATAGAAAGTGACATGGCTCAAGAGTGATGTGGCTTGATGTGGGACACCATACCCCACTTGGGACCCTTTCCTAAAGTGACTAATGACCTCATTTTAGAATCACAAAGTTACCCACTTGAAATGTGTTGAATTTACCCCTAAAAGATCATTATTAAACATGTATTTTGTCTTATCCACATGAAATTAGACTTTAAAATAGATACCTAAATCTTTATGACTTATGGAAAGACAAAGGGCACCCATTTTTGACTTCTTAACCAAAATGGGAGACTTCTCAACCCAAATGGCAATATTCCATAACCTCACCTTGGAATTTTGATCCCCCACATGGAAAATGGCACCAAATTTTGTGTGACACCACTTTAATTGGTTGTGTGAAATAAAAAAAGGGAGGGGAGAAATATTTTTTCTCATTTAAACCCATGTGCATGATTCCCATTCAAAATTAGACTCATGTGCAAGGTGGGAGACACACCAACCTCAAATAGGAGAGTTATGATCAAAGTGGGAATCTCCACCAACCTCATATTTGACTCAATCATGATCCAAATTGGATAAATTTTAATTTATTCACTATTCCTCTATTTTATCATGTTTCTTCACATCAAATGCTATAAATACCCCCCTCTCCTTCACCCAAGGTTAATTTGGAAGTTAGTATTTTGTAATAAAAATTTGTGTTGAAGGTTTGGAGGTATCATCGAGGAGGTAATAATATTGAATATAATGATCTCAAGAAAAAATTATCTACCAAAATTACTTCAATTCTTCATCAACTATCAACAAGCCAATCTTCATCAACAAGAATCTTCAAACATTGAAGTAATCTTATTGTTTAGTTATCTTAATATTTGTAATCCTTTCCCTTTGGATTTATTATTTCACTTGTTTCCTTCATCACCCTATTGTAATTTTATCCTATTATCCATATCCTCTTTCTCTTCTTGATCACCATTTACCCCTTTGCCTTCTTGGCCTCATTTTGACCATTTGCCCCTTTGCCTTCTTGACCTCATTTTGGACCATTTGCATCTTTGCCTTCTTGGCCTTCTTTTGACCATTTATCCCTATTTTTTTCTTAAAAAAATTACCCTTAAAAATATAAAACCATTTTAAGCCCCAAATAAATCACTCTTCTTACCTTTATCAAAGCAATCCAAACCAAAAAACACAACTTTATTTTAGTCAATTTTCAGCATTAGCATTATTTAAACTAGTTACTTTATTTTAGCCATATAAGCAAAGTATTCAGTTTTATTGATTAATTTACTATTATTTTATGTATTTAATTTAAGTTTTATAGTAATATAATTAAAATATATCTATTTTATCATTAACACTTATGTTTTTAAAAGTAGTGGATTGGCAGCCTCCTAGAAAGCTTTCGCTTCTAGGATCTAGCTCATGCTAGGCAATCCACCCATCCACTTGTATAACAAAAAAGTTTAAATTAGTGTTATATTATTTATAGGTCATCATAAAAATACAAATATGATATCTCCATAATAATCTAGACTCAACGTGCACACATTCAATAGGTATTTTTCCACACCCTTCATACCTAGTTTCTATTGTTCACACTTAGAAAAAAGAAAAAATAGATAGAAACATTTTGGCACACCCGGTGGGACCCTTGAGTTTTATTGGGTTCATTAATTATTTTATAAAATTTAGTTGGATTATTAAAATTATATTTATATTTAATTTCATTTTTAAAAATTAATCATTCATCTCTTTTAAAACATAAGTTTTAACTTCTTTTATTTAGAAAATCAGGAAAAAATAAAAAAGTATAATTTTTTATTTTTTTTATTGAATTTATAAAAATAAAAAGAGAATTAATCCTAGGATTAGGATTACATATTCATGTTGCATTTAGGTTCATTTTATATTTTCTTAATTTCATAAAAACAAATCAAAAATAAATTCCTTTGGGTTAAAATTAACTGCGTACATTGTTTACTTGTTTGCTTAATTAGTTCACATAGATTAATTAAAGGCAAATAAAGTTAACCATATGGAAAAAATGTTACAAAACCAAACCACTTATAGAAAAAAACATAAAACTCACTTGAGACAAGGCCTGACTAGGATTTCATCACCTAGTGGATCACCTTACCCTTTCCCAGTTATCGTACATGGATTTAATCACCAAGGGGATAACCAACTCATCTCTCTAGTTGAGTATAACTTTTCTAATCAGTATATATTCACTAAGCACCCACACTGGCTACAGGATCATGATGTGAGGGGAGAAAAACCCAAGTACTAAGCCATGTACTTAATCTAATACATAATTCTTCTTGAGTTCCCAAACATAACCCAAAACTAAATATAGACTACCTTTTTTAGGACCTATTCAAGTCGATTTCCCTTTTCACATTTTTTAAGGCATAAGACAAAATAAATTTAAAAAAAAAATCCTAGGATTAATTTCACTTTTAGTGTGTGATTTTTTTTCTTTGGGTTTTTATATGTTTTCTCATTATTTGAGGAAAGAGGTTTGTTATCCATTTCTAAATTTATCATATGGTCTTAACCAGATAATAAGTGAAAAAACACAACAACCCACTGCCATCTACTTCTTCATCCTCATCCATGGATTATGCCTCCACACCACACCACACCACACCATTCTCCCCCACCTAGTTCCTATAATAATCTTTGAAGGTGATTCAAAATTTTCCACCTTTCTAGATAATAATCTAACTACTTTACAACACTATCTTAATACCTTAGCCTACCATACTTTGATGGCTTCAGTTCCTCTCATAGATCCACCGTATGGTATGCCACACCACCTCATGGTTGGTGCTACATCATCTCACCCTTCTGTTAGCCTAGATTCATCTTCTACCATTGGTCCATCTACCACCACCACCTAAACACCTATTACCCTAACCAATACCTCTAACATTGGTTGAACTTTACCCCTTATCACTTCTACCCTTATTACCAGTGTGGTGTCTTCCACACCCATTTCTACCACTCCCTTCTGCTTAACCAATATACCAACCTCAACCCCCTTTCATAACTTAGTACTCTCCATACCAAAAACACTTCCCCCTATAATCACTTTGGTCACTACCCACCTTCAACCAACTAACCCACTAATCACTTTGATGCCACACATAAACCCCTTAACCACAACCCTCCAACACATACCCAAGACATATTATCAATATATTCCTAACACATAAGTATACATACCCTCACCTTCCACCTAATCTTACGTGACCTCACACACACATGTGAAATCATCCCAACTATCCACTAGTTATTCCCATGGTACCTAACCCCAACAAAACATGTCATATACCTATCCAACCTGAAAACCCTAAATGGACTTGTTCAAGATTCTAATGGATAAAATTACTACCCTTGAGTCATCCATATTGAGATCACATAACCTTATCTCTTATGACCAAATTTTCAATGAACCCATCCATCTAGTTGTCCCTCTTTGACCATATCCTCCATAATGGGAATTACCAAAATTTTCTAAATTTAAAAGCAAGGAGGACCCCCAAAAACATTTAATATCATTTAGGCATGCATGTTACTTGATTACCCATGATTACACTCTTCTCCTCCATACCTTTTCTATGTCCTTATCTAGACCAGCATTAGATTAATATAGTGCCATCCCAAAACACTCCATCTTCTCCTTCACCCAACTATCCCAAACTTTTTTGGATCACTTTTCAATCAGTATATCCAAAAACGTTTCTATTACTGACCTCTACTCCATTTGGAAATTCAAAGACAAATCTATTGCTGACTTTTTGTCTCATTAGAGGAGCCTAATTGACCAACTTTACTTTTTATTACCTCAACCTGATCTTATAGAGCTCTTCGCTCGGGCATGTGCAAAACACATTTCATACACATTACTTGTCCAAAGCTTTAGGACAATGGATGAAGCTTTTACCATGGATTGAAAACTAGAGAATAGAGCCATTGATGAGGGAAAATTAAAGTTGAAGAACAAAAATCCAACTTACAAACCTAATGAGCCCTCATCTTCCAAACTAAACAACTCAACCAATACCAATTCCAAGAGCAAAGCCACCATCAATGTTATTATCCTCAAAGTTATACCTCCACCATCTACCAACCAATAGAACCCAAGGAACCAAACCTCCAACCCCTTCAACTATCCAAATTGAAACTAAAGGAACCAAACTTGGAATAACCATAAATCGTTAACTCCACTTGGCGAGCCTTGTCCTTCTATTTTGGAAAAGTTACTAAAAGCCAAAACCATCCAACTTCCACCAATTAAACCACCCCAATAGTTTGATACTTCTCACTCCATGCCTAATTGGTATAATGAGAATGACCATTGTGATTTTCATAGAGTCATAAGACATGACATCGATAGGTGAAATACCTTTAAATACCTTGTCCAATGCCTCATTGACAAGAGGGATATCACACTAGACAATCCTAATGCACCACTGAACCAAGCCCTCAACATATTCCATTAGCCTTTCACTAGTCATGCTCCTTATACCCCTCATCATGAAAATAAACCCAAACCATCTCATGAGGCACATGTTATTAATGTGGTTACTAGTGAACCCATTGACAAAGGAAATGTTACCTCAACCGCTTCTTTCCCCATTCCCCTAATGGAAGAAAAAATACTAACTTCTATTCCTTTAGACACCAAAACAAAGGAAGAAACTATATCCACACCTCCATTAGAGGATACCATACCTACCTCCCCTATCGTAGAACCATCCACCCCCTCTTTGTAAGATATCTCACAAGAGAAGATGGCTCCATCCACATAACCTCTAATTACAAAACCTTCTATTAAAGGTCAAGATAAAGGTAAGGGGACTAAACTAGAACTTTTAACCCCTTATTTTTTAGACCAACCTAGCCCTTCTAAACCAATAAAAAAACTCCACCCAACCAACCAAAACCTCCTCCAAATTGATTAACCCTCAAACACCTAAACCCACCAAGACAACTAAAGTGACCAAATCCCCTCCAAAATTAATAAATAAAATAACCAAAGATGTAAAATCCCCGGAGGGCCCAAAACCACAAATTTTACTTCCCTTATCCTTGCCCTCTAGTTTTGGTCCCCATACCTCTACCTTAAACATAAAGTTCATCATTTTTACTAAAACCATACCACCTTCATACTTGATTTCTAAAGCACCCTTCCCCACTACACTAACAATTCCTAAGTTACCTACCTTTCCCTCCTCTACCACCAACCCATAAACCATCATGCCTAAACCAAAACAATCAACCAAGCATACCAATTTATCTAAGACACCTACACCAAACTTACATCCACATAACCTCCTACTTCAACACCCAAAGTGAAAACCACTAAATGTCTACCACCTTTAGCTAAATCTTACTTAACCATTCTCCAGTAGTTATTACAAACTTCTTTCTTAATCTTATTACCAATCAAACCCTTTGACCCTTCATTTAGCAAACCCTCTTAGTTTAATGATAAATTTATATGTGTATATCATAAGGCACTAGAACGATCGAGAACTATAAAACTCTCCAAGCGCTTGTTCATAGCTTATATGAAGATGATGATATATTATCATATAAACCTCCTTCATCTCCATTTCCAATCCAACCACCGACTCAACCCATCTAATTTTTGATCTCACCCAAAAGTAAAGAGGAGAAACCAAAGTAACCATCTAATCTAGAGAACCCCCTAATCCACACTATTCACATGATTACCCAATTTCAGTCATAACAAAAGGATAAAGGGAAGACTAAAGCATCCATTCCTTGGACTTACCCCTCTCTAAAATCCCAAGAAAATAATACCCAACCTTATCCATAATCAAACAAACCTAAGGTTTCTATATTATGTGCCTTCCCATCTAACCCTCCATACCCTAACCCATATGAAATATCCATCTAAAAATCTATCCTCAAGCAACTTTACCAAAATCCAACAAAGATGAGCTTATATGAGTTAATCTCTACCTCTCCCCATCACTGTGAAGTACTCATAGAGGCTCTAAAATCCATTGAGGTCCAACTTGATGATCCTCAACCTCTAGCCACTTTTGTTCGTACCCTTCAAACTTCCAACCTTGTCACCTTCAAGAATTCATAAATACCTTATGTTCATTTAGAGGATCTCAATCCCCACCTCTTCATTACAACATACATCAATCAAACCTATATCAAAATGGTGATGATTGATGGGGGAGCTAGCATCAATATTATCTCCTCCCATACTTATGACCAACTTTAGTTACCTAAAAACATCATGTCTAAAAGCTCAGTGGTCATTCAATCTTTTAATGATATTATGGCTACCACGTTGGGTACAGTTATCCTCCACATCTATGTAGGGCATCATACTTTTCCCAAACTCTTTTATGTTTTAGAAAGAGAGTTTCAATACAACATTTTACTCAAACACCCTTGGATTCATGTCATGAGTTGTGTCCTTTCCACCCTACATCGATGTGTCAAGTTTGAACATGAAGGGCAAGTTATGACTATTGAAGCTGACCTTAGTCCTTTTACATATTGAAATATGACATATCAACCCAATGATGTCCTTCTTCCTGATTTATCCACCACACAACCATTTTCCAACAACATAACCTCACTAGCTAAAACCCATATCATTTCCACACCTAATGTTGATGAAGCTTCCACTAGCTCATCTATCCCCTCTTTCATAATTCCTATAGAAGACCCCATAATAACCACATTCCAACATATTTATTTTGGGGAATATATAATGTTATCCTTAGATGCCCTCCTTACCCCCAAATAATATGGGAATCTTAGACATGACCCTTTTTAGGACCCTAACATTGGAATCATCATCCCCATTGGTCTCCTTAACCATCAAATGAATTTCATTTATGGGTGACTTGATCGAACACTTCTAGACCCTACCACTACATCATCCATCTAACCATTTACCTCTAAATTTTCCTATCTTAGCAAACCAGAATTTGTTGAGTCGTATCCTCATAGATGTGCTTAGAAAGGATTTGACCTTGGTCACTATGAACAAGGGCCTAATGAGTTACCCTATCTCAAAAAATTTCAACCTCAAAAGTCATTTGACCTTGGGTATGAACCACCTTAAGAATCCACCAATTCACTAAAACCCATTGCCACCATAGAGGAAGATATCCCATCCTTGCCAACCCAACCACTTTCTCCACCTAAAGACCCTGATATTATCCCTCCCAAATTTTTTTATCAATATTATAAGTTTAGGTCCTCTCATATACCGCAAGAGTGGTCAAACCAAATTCCTTCCACTCTTACATCCTCAAATGGTGGAGAGAAATTTTCCCACCAGCAACACCATCTGACATCAAGATGATGATTCCATTCTTACCTACCTTGGTGTAAGAGATTTTTCTATCCATAAATCCCTTCTTCTTAAGGCATTGAATATGCTAAATGAATCTACCATTGATATCAGCTTGGCTACTCTAGATAACCCCACATTGTCAAATTACATCAATCATTAAATAACTAGGAACATTAGAATTTCTCCTCTTTTCTCCAAGATCATAGCATAACATTCACCTGGTCTTACAATGATATGCCTAGGATTGAACCCACCATTGCTACCCATAACATAGTGAATCACCATGATTCCAAGATGTTAAAAAAAAAATTTGATGGATGCATCCATGCATAGACCTTATCATCAAAGAAGAGCTTCAATGTCTCCTATCCATAAACTTCATTCAACCTATTGACTATCCCTAATGGGTCTCAAACATTGTACCTATCACCAAAGTCACTGGGGGTCTACACATTTGTGTGGACTTTCATGACCTTAACCTCTCCTATCCCAAATATGACTTCCCTCTACCTAGCATTGAATAGCTTGTTGATCTTACAACTAGCCATGAGATGTTATATCTCATGGATATGTTTTCAAGTTATAATCAGATCTTGATTGCTCTTGAAGATTAACATAAAATTGCCTTTACCACTCCTTATGGAATTCTCTTCTATAGAGTCATGCCTTTTGGGTTGAATAATGTTGGTGTAACCTACCAACATGCCATGACTTATATTTTCCATGATATCATCCATAAAATTGTAAAATACTATGTGGATGACCTTCTCGAGAAATCCAAACTTTTAAAAGATCACTTGACTACTCTTATGATTATATATGAATGCCTCACCATTTTCACATTCATATAAATCTCAAGAAAATAATTTTTGGTGTCCTTTTAGGAAATTTTCTTGGTTGTATCATCTCTCTTCATGGAATTGAAGTAGACCCTGCTAAAGTTAGAGTAATTTTGGATATATCTCCTCCAACCAACCTTAAGTAGTTTCATAGCCTTCAGGGCAGACTTTAATCCATTCACCATTTCATTTCCCAACTTTGAGACTAGTGCCAACCTTTCCATCACCTTTTGAATAAGGATATCTCTTTAAAATGGAATAGAGAGTGTCAAGAAGGCTTTTATTCACTTAAATAATACATTTTGTCACCACCTGTCCTTACCCCTCCTAAGGATGACCACCCATTTTACCTATATATCTCTACCACTGACCATTCCCTAGGGGCAATGTTGGCTCGCTAAGATGAAAAACACAAAGAGAAAGTCATGTACTACATTATTTATATGCTTGTTGAATACAAGAATCAATATACACAACTAAGAAACTCTATTTAGCATTGACCATTATGGCAACCAAACTCTGCCACTACCTTCGGAACCATAAAACTTATTTCATCACTAATACTAACCTATTCAAATACATGCACTCTAAAACATACCAAAATTAGTGTATGGCTAAGTGGCTCATGCTCTTAGTTGAATTTGACCTTTAATTCCTCCAATAAAAGTTGATTAAAGGTTAGGTCATTACTGATCAATTTCCCAAAGACTCTTTATAAAATAACCAACCACATCCTCTTACCTTTTTAGATGAGTCAATCATGGCTCTTTTTCAAGAAGATGAAATAACCTACCAAATGACCATGTTCTTCAATGACTCAAAATGCCAACAAGGAGGGTGTGCTAGAGTTATTCTCGTTACTCTCAATGGTGAACTCCTTTGTCTCTCCTTCAAACTTGACTTTGAATGCACCAATAATATGGCCAAGTATGAATCCATAGTGATAGGTCTCTGAACTACTCAAATCTTGGGAATTAAGACAATCCATGTCTTTGGTGATTCCCAGCTTGTGGTCAACCAATTCAATGGATCCTATCAATGTAAAAATGATGTCTAGCTAAAATATAAATGTTTAGTAATATATATATATATATATATATATATATATATATATATATATATATATATATATATATATATATATATATATATTCGAACATTACCTAGTCTAATCCATTCCCTAATATACCAATTAATTTTTAGATATAATGGCCTACCTTACTTCTTAAATCCATTCTCAACCTTCCAATTACAAAATATTTGTCACCGTTCATCATTTTACCATACCCTCTTATGGCCAATCCAACCTCCATAATATTTGTAATGTAGAGGAATCCCCATTTGACATTTGGTATGACCAAAATTTCAACTACCTCAACCTAGGCATTATTACTCCCAACCTCTCTATGAATTCCTAAAGAGATTTTTTTCAGAGTACCTCTTGTTACACCATACTAGGGGTAATCCTTTACAAGCATGGTGTTGACAATCTCCTTCTTCGTTGCCTACATAGCCATGAAGCTTCCCATGCCATCAAGAAAACACATGATGGGATATGTGGGGGACACTTTAGCATCCTAATGGTCACTAAACATATCCTCTGCCTTAGCTAATATTGGCCCACCCTCAACTAACACTATTGTGACTATGTAAAAAAGTGTGTTAAATGTCAACAACATGCTAATTTATATCATGCACCAGCCAATAACCTCCAATTATCTAAGTAATTTTGGCCTTTCTCTCAATGGGGGCTCAATATAATTGGGAAAATTAACCCCCATTCTTCATAGTGTCATATCTCCATCATCACAACCACTGAATACTTCACCAAGTGGGTGGAATCTATTCTTATAATCTATACCAAAGTGGAAAAGATTGTTGACTTTATCAACCGCCATATCATCTACCACTTTGGTTTTCCTCATAAGATCATCATCAATAACGACAAAGGCTTGAAGAATAAACAAGTTCAAAGTTTATGTGATGCATTTAGCATGAATTTAATATTTTCCTCACCTTATCGACCATAAGAAAATGCAAAAGTAGAAGCCTCTAGTAAAAACCTCACTAGAATATTACCCAAAGTTATCAGTGCTTCAGGTCGAGATTGGCACTTACACATCCCATTCACCTTATGATCCTATCACATTAGAATTAGAACCTCCACTGGTGCTACCCCTTTCTCTCTAGTCTTTGGAGTGGATTCAGTCTTGCCTCTTGAAGTCTAAATCCCCTCTTTTTCATATATTTGAAGGAATTCATTTCTGAGGAAGATTTTCATCAGCATCATTTAGGTCAACTTGAGATACTTTATGAACATTGTTTAGCAACTCTCACCCACCTCTATATCTATAAAGAGTGTATTACATGCACTTATAATAAGTACATCAAACAATGATAATTTGATATCAGAGATCTCATCCTAAAATAAAACCAATATGGAGAAGAGTAAATGAGTCAAGTTTGCTTTTGATTGTCTTGGACCGTACGTCATCATCCATAAGTATGGATCAGGAGTTTATCATTTGTCCCCTCTCAAAGTCAAAATAGAACCTAAGCCTCTCAATTATTTTCATCTTTGTCCATTTTTATATTAAATAAGGATCAAGCTCACCTGTTTATCTAACTTAAGCTCATCCCTTGATTATTATAAATTAACCTTCACCCACCTTCCTCCTCCCCTTTTGAGGATAATTGTTAATAACATAGAACCATATGATTAATCATTACATTCATGGCATAATCCTAAATATGGGTACCATGTATCTACCCATAACATGGTTCTCATGTATACTTTTCATCTCTAACAAGATGGAATCCCATGGTCATTATCTCTCAAAACCATACCCTTTTTAATATCATTGACCTTCTTTTGTAAATTTTTGACCTCATAAAGGTAAAACTCTTAACGTAATTAAATTGGTCCATGTTTAAACACATATCATCTTGGAAAAAATAATTAGCTCAATATATTAAGCATTGTAAACTACTCTCTTGAAGGATAGATACCCAAAAACAAAAATAAAATTGCCACATGTAAGGTAGACTACTCCATTGATAGACAACTATCAAGAACATTAAAAACAAAGCCAATAATCTTAGACCAATCCCTTAAAGGATGGATGAGTTAACGTTGTCAAAAGTAGAGATATTTCATGGAAGTTTCCTACATCGATCAGCTTCCCATATACAATATTATATCAAAAGAACCACTATCAAAAAAAAATCTAAAGCCACAATCGGGTTTCACATGTAGACTTCTTTCATTTACTATTCTACATATAGAATATGGTATAGACTTGTCTATTACCATTATTAGGCCACTTATAGAAGGGGTACACTAATTCACATGAGGTTATCATACATATCACCTATTACCCTTCACACCACCTATCACCCATCTTCCCTTTAGACTATTTATAAATCAAGGGATTTAGAGTTTACTTGACACCTTATGGTCAATAGACCTTATTTATCAAATAACGACTACCCATGTGCAACATTTGAAGGGCTTATATTCATTAAGCTGATATCACTTTGGGTCTATTTTTAGTCCTTGTCAAAAACAAAGCATTAATCCCTATTCTTATCTTAATGTGCCTAGTTGATGTTTTCATCATGACTTGTACCATCTAACATTGTAACAACAATAGTCATTCCTTGTACATTGAGTGAGATTACAACAACCATAACCATAACATTTATCCAAAAATATCCAACACATTTTATACATGTTTACATCAAACTGTGTAATATTTTATTTAGGGTATGAGGAGTCATAGGACACATACATAGTCATTAGATTATGTACACATTACCTAATGTATAGGCATACATTATTTTCCTACCTAAGCATTAGACCGATTATTTGGTGACTCTAGATTTATGTTCAACCAACCTTCTACTTAATTACTCCCTGAACTAATATCCATAACATTCCCTATCTTAATAACTACTAAAGTGTATACTCTATTCTCCTTTCCCACATTCATCCCCACAGGGTGAGAATCATACTCTACTCTGGGTCTTTCACAGTGATACATTCACCTTTTTGCCCCTTTTCCCCTCCTATTCCTACTAGCCTATTACCACATGCTTTGAATGTTAGACCCCAACCATTGGTAGTGTCTGCTTAAACATAACAACCTTTTCTTTCATGTCAGGTGAAAGGTCATCCATAATATGGAAACAATCACCTTCTCCTATAAACACTTCTTATTAGCTAAGTCAAACCTAGCAAAAACAATAATTCATTGGTTCCATGGAGCTAAGATAGAGGATGCAGATGTGGCCACCATTTGTCTACCCTATGCATATAGCTCTTGGGTCAGGGAAAGTTCATCCTCTATCACTCACCATGCTACTAACTTCCTTACTTGTATAATCTACTTGACCATCAATGAAGTTATTTATAGGTCTTCACTTCACTACTACCCTTAAAACCCAGCTCTTAGTGGAGATGAACCTTGGCCACAATGACTCTGTAGATCCGAATAGACCCCCACCTACTAAAAATTGACTCATAATGGTAAACACTATCTCCAAAATACTAACCTCACACAATATTAGAAGGTATAACCTCCTAACAAAGGCACCTCTTCTTTGGATTAGCTCCATTGAAGATCATTTGTGGTACTTAGAATTGTGTTCCCTTATAATTTATCTTACCTTTCCCATCCATATATTTCATCCTAATAAATTTGGGATCATTATGGTAACCATTTACCAACCTAACCCATTCACTTTCACTGACACCTTCACCAAAACCCAAAATTATTGTTTTACCAAACCTTCTCCCTCAACCCAAACTAGCCCATGTGGTCTGTCAAATTGGGGAAACCAATTTGAACACCACTCAGCCAAACTGTATTGAATTACATTGAACTGATGTCCATGGACTATGTAGGCATTTCTCTCCTTTTAAGGGTAGCTCGACCACTAAAAACTAATTCCCATCCCCTTTTTATTCTCACTCATTTCTATCACTAATAGTGCCCTCTTACTTAGGGCATCCTACATCAAGAAAGCTTTGAATTCTTTAATAAGCATATGTATGTTTTAACACCATCTAATACTTCCTCTTAAGTTTTTCCCCCATTATTGGGATAACTACATTGGCATGAAGTCTTTTTGGACTATGTAGGTAACACTCAATTACTAAGGTCAGCTCAGTCACATCCTTTACTTTATTTTCCCTTTTCACCTAAAATATCTTCCTCCACTTCCCTACCTATCTCATCACCACCTCCCTCCCTTAGGCTTGTCAATCTCTTTTAACCACTTTTGTAGCTTATCAATATATTTTAACATAAGGGTTGACATCCTTCCCTATTGGCCCCTTTTACCTCCCATAAATCCACCTCCTACTCTACTTCATTTGACCTCCCCATCATCTTTCCTTGTGCATGCTTTACAGATTGCTTCCCCACCTAGTTTTTGATTTTTTGAATCTCTTTCACCTTATTACCAACCTTTCCCATTATCCCCTTCAACTCCATTCTCCATCTATATCATCTCCCTTTTCCCTTGATTATTTTTTTACCCCCTTATCACTCTCTTTTCCTCACCCATTCCACATCATATTGTGCATCTTACAGGCTTTCTATTTCTTCTATTGTTGCACTTTTTCTCTATGTGTACCACAACTCTTTCCACCTTTCCCATTTTCCATTCTTCTTGTTTTCTTTTCTCCCATCCTTTCATGCTTTTTATCTTCTTTATTTCCTCCATAACTAGCTTCTAACTGGGCCTCTATCCTTTGAGAAGCCTTCCATAATTGCCCTTTTCTTCTTATCTATTTTTTCCATTTTCCCTTTTGCATTCCCATTTTGTTCTTTCCCTCTCAGTACTCACTTATCTTTTGTGTCTGTATGAGTATCTGTGCTTTATATCATTTCTTCATTTCTTCCTTTTTGTCCTTATCATCCATGGTCTTCATCCCTTAGTTTCATCTCACTCCCTTTCATTGTGTTCCCCTATTTCTTCACCACCTCACCCTTTTTCAACTTGTCAAACTCTTCTCACAAGATGATTAACACCCATCCTTTGCTTCCCCTTGTTTTTCTTAACCCCTTTTCCCATTTTCCATCACATTCTCATCTCTAAAACCACCATCTACTTTGATTCATTATCCATCATAATCCATGCTTACTTGGTCCAGATACCACCTAGTTATTCACTCTCCCATCATCTTTTTTGTGTCCTCATTTCACTCCTTTTTTCCTCTCGTTTCCATTTCTTCCATTTATTTCCTTGTTTTTCATTTTCATCACCAAACTATTTTCTCCTTGGTATTTTCTTAGACTTGTTTTCAAACCTTTCATGGCCTCCCACATTTACCATCCTCCCCTTAACCTTCAAAATTGTTACACTTCTCTCCCCATCCTTTTAAATTATCCAATCTATCATTATTTAGTGCATCTCTCCCCCACCCATCTTCTACCCTCTTTTTTCTCTTTTCTTTATTTCATTTCATTTTTTTCCATCTCCCTTACTACCCTTCCTTACTCTTCCTGACTGATATGACCATGCATGGTTTCTTCCATTGTTCTCCACCTTCATCTTTATTTATGACCTCATTTTTTTCTCTTCATCCATCTCTTGGTCCACCTTTACCTCATCCCTTATTGGATTTCCCTTATGTTCTCTAATTCAACCTCCACCTCTTTAGAGTGTGGTCACCATTTTTACTACTTCTATGTACATCTCCTCATCTACTTTCTTGTATCCTCCATACCTTTTCCTTAATACATGAATTTTGTCTAGGTTCATTACTTTAGGAGCATCCCTTTCTTCTTTTAATGTCTATGTATGTTGTGCTCAAACGTTATTTTTTTCCTCTCCAATTACTCCCTTCACCCTCCTTATTACCTTTTTCCTTTTAAACCCTCTACCCATTTTGAGCATGCTATGGCTTCCAAAGTATTCCACTCAATTTTGGTTTAATATGAGTTATATACCAATCCTATATCTCTACAGCCAAATTGGCCAGGACTGTAGGCTCATATGACCAACCAATAAGCCTAAATGTTTTAGATTAAGGTAAAAACAGGTTTTAAAGGGACCCCGAAACCCTATAACAAAGGAAGAAGGATATAACAATAACATCCACAAGTGAAACCTATCACCTACTGCTAAGTAGTATCAAAAATAGGTTTTACAGGGCAATAAGCCTAAATGTTGTTAAGCCATTGGGATGAAAATTCCTTCCCCACCTCTTATAGTATTATCTATTTTTAACCCCTTTTACTTGAACCTTCAAAGATGTTAGAATCAAAAATAAAACCACCTTCAAATGGAAGATTTGGGATACCCACATGGGGATGCTAGCTACACACTCTCATGCACCCTACCATCCAATAATTCCCCTTGATTCTCCCTTACCAGACTACATCTTATTACACCTTGAAATAGCCCTTGCTTTAATGCATGAAATCCATAACATGATCCCTCAATTAATTAATATTATTATTCACCTTGCTCCATATTCTAAAACCCCTTGACATCTTTCTTTGAATTCCCTTAAAAACATAATGCTTAATTATTTTGGGGCCTCACTGACTCAAGGGTCAGGGGTTCAAATCTTCACCACTTCTTGTTTACCCACTCTACTACTTTGCTTCACCAAATAGTTAACTAATAACCTTCCATAGCCTATTAACAACATTGTTGTGAAATGTGCACAATGTCAGCTTATTTGCATGGTGATGAAATAACCCATTAGATCAATGTGGCAATTCAAGGACTTATAGATTTTCCAAAGCCTAGTAAAGAATATTTCTCCCTTTTCTTTTCTTCAAAATGGTGGCCATAATTTCATGCTTCAACCTACTTATCCATGGCTATAGATTCCTTTTACATAGTGGATGTAATCATCTAATTACATCCTAGATAATATCATCCACCATTTCTAACACACTCATAAAAAACTATTTGATATCCATCTTTTCCACCCTTTGGTGCTTCCCTTTCCCCAACATCCTTCACCCGGACCTACCTACATATAAAATTAGGGAAACCACATTAATCAACACCCTTCACCTCAAAAGAAATACATTTATCCTGATGTTTGTTTTGGATTCTTGTCCATATATCTATGCAGGAAACATCCACTTACCATGTGCATCTGGAGTTATCTTGGCCATCCCCTTCTAACCCATACCTAATCCACCCTTGCTTTCACCACATCCACCTTTATGTTGATTGATTTTGACCTCGAACATTGGTGTTTTTTGCAATAAATTTTGACCATAATGACCAACCTTTCTATGTTGAACTTTTAAAATTTCTCACCACTTCATGCAAAACTAGACCATTTATGTTTTCTCAAGAGCACTTCCTACTTTGGATACTTGAGTCAACATCGACCCTATCTAGGAACCTTGATAAGACTAACCAAATCAGATATGACCAATGATAATGACTGGTTACCTTTTCATTTATATTAGAACATAACCTTTTTTAATCAAAATTAGCACCTTTAGTTTCTACATAATCTTGACTATTGTGCTTAGTCATATTTTTTGAACCCATTGGCATTTGACATACCCAACTACCTTGTGGCACCACCTAGTGCCTCCCCATCAATTGCTTATAAAACCTACACCTAATTCAACCTTTCCTCATTGACTCTTAGTTTGAGGGGGAAAACCTCCTCCCATACTTTAAGCACCCTAACCTTCAACCAAGTGATTCATTTTTGTTTTGTATCTTTTTAATTCATAGTTACATAACAAAAAGGGGCAAAATATAGACATTAAAAAATTACACACTTATAGTTTTTGATGACTAAATGCCTCAATATCCCATAAAACTTATTAAACATTCACAAAACCCCACTTAACCGAACATAGTCATTATTATATTAGTCATATAATATCATTCAAAATCACTATTTGAAATTCACCATCACTATTCACTATGGGACCCACTATCAGTATTAATGATGACATGGAAAGTGACATGGAATTTGACATGGAAAGTGATATTTAAGGTGATATGGCAAGTGATATGGCATAGGATTGATGTGGCTTGATGTGAGACACCATACCCCACTTGGGACCCTTTTCGAAAGTGCCTAATGACCTAATTTTAGCATCACAAAGTTCCACCCTTGAAATGTGGAAAATTTCCATTTAAGGAATCATTATTAAACATGTATTTTGTCTTACCCACATTAAATTATACTTTAAAATAGATACCTACATCTTTAATACTTTGGAAAAGATAAAGGGCAACCATTTTTGACTTCTTAGTAGAAATGGGAGACTTCTCGACCCAAATGGGAATATTACACAACCTCACCTTGGAATTTTCATCCCCCACATATAAAATGGTGCTAAATTTGGTGTTTCACCCCTTTAAGTTCTTGAGTAAAAGAAATAAATGGTGGGTAGAAGTCTTTGATCTCATTTAAACCCATGTGCATGATTCCCATTCAAAATTGGACTCATGTGTAAGGTGGGAGACACACCAACCCAAAATGGGAGAATTATGATCAAAGTTAGAATCATAAACAACCTCATCCTTGAATCCTTCATAATTCCACTTTAAAATTTTTGAATTGATTCACTCTTCCTCTATTTTGGCATGTTTCTTCACATCAAATGCTATAAATACCCCCCCCCCCCCCTCTCCTTCTCCCAAGGTTAAGTTGGAAGTTAGTATTTTGTTATTAAAATTTATGTTGAAGGTTTAGAGGTATCATAAATTAGTTAATAATATTAAATATAAGGATCTCAAATAGAAAAACTCTGCCAAAATTAGTTCAAGTCTTCATCAACTATCAACAAGCATCTTCAAGCATTGAGGTAATCTTGTTGTTTAATTATCTTAATTTATGTATTATTTTCCCTTTAGATTTATTCTTTCAATTATTTCCTTAATAAACCTCTTGTAATTTCATCCTCTTATCTATATCCCCTTTTTCTTTTTTATCACCATTTACTCATTTTCCTTTTTGGCCTCATTTTGACCATTTGCCCCTTTGCCTTCTTGGCCTCATTTTGGACCATTTTCCCCTTTTCCTTCTTGGACTTATTTTAACCATTTATCTCTCTCTTTTTATTTAAAACATTACCATTCACCATATAAATATATTTCCAGACCTAACCAAATCACTCTTTTTACCTTCATCAAACCAATCCAAAGCAAAAACCATAACTTTATTTTAGACAATTTTTAACATTAGCATTATTTAAACTAGTTGTTTTATTTTAGCCATCTAAGCAAAGAATTTAGTTTTATTAATTAATTTACTATTATTTGATGTATTTAATTTCAATTTTATATTAATATAAATGAAAATATATTTATTTTATCATTACCACTTAAGTGTTAAAAATCAAGTGGATTGACAACCTCTTAGAAAGATTTTACTTCTAGGATCTAGCTCACACTAGGCAATCCACCCATCTACTTGTCTAAAAAACAAATTTATTTTAGTTTTTTATTATTTTCAGGTCATCATCCTAATCTAAATATGATATATCCAAAATCATATAGATTAAAAGTATGCACATTCAACAAGTATTCTTCCACACCCTTCATAACTAGTTTCTACTTTTCACAATTAGAAAAAAGCAAGAATAGATATAAATAGATTGTTTTAGAGATAATCTCTTTATACCATGTTTCAAAATTAGGATTTATCTTTAATGGATCAATTTTATGCCAATGGGTAGACTGATCAATATGAGAAGTGTACAATTAGAAATTTGATCAATATAAGAAGCTTTCTTAGGATATTGCTTTCGATGATTTATTTTATGGTTTTGTTTATTTTTAAGGCTTTTAAGTGGTATAATTTGAAATTTTATCAATGCAAAAAAAATTTACTTGGTATCCATCCTTCAAGGGACTGGTCTACATTATGATGTTTTTGCATAACTATCCTTCAAGGGATCAGTCTGTTATTTGCCTTGGTTTATAACTATCCTTTGAGGGATCAATCTATTTATTTATCCCATTTTGACACTTTTGATTTTCACTGCTTAATTGATTTTGGATTCCAAAGATAGTAATGCAAGTTGGCATAAAAATATACCTTAGGATAGTTTGCATGAGTTCATTACATGAGGTTATTTGTGTTATCTTATAAAATTAATGGCCTTTAAAAAGTAAGGGAAATAATGATCTAAGGTTTATCCTATTATAGGTGAAACGTATCCATGATAGAACGCTATGAATAGAGATGGGGTATTCATCTTCCATATTGAGGCTACAATGAGTACCACATAACCACATAAATCTTATATCATTATTTGGTATTTTAGGATAGGAGGATATGATAATATTTAAGATAATATAACCAAGATGATCTAAGATCTATTAGCTATAGAAAGGATGTATATGTAATGCATTAAGAGGTTCTCATTCTAGTTTACCATCAAGAGAGGCCAAATGATATGTCCTAGATCTATATTTATGGGTTATGATGTATTTTCCAATCCAATTAGGAGTAAATTTACCCCTTTTACTTTTTTCCACATTAGTAAAATGTTTATTTTATTTAAGTACAAGGTCTCTAATATTAAATTCTCCTTCTCTTACATGTTGTTTATATGCTCATTTTAGACATTCTTGATATATACAAAGGTGATCAAGCACTCTCATATGATGCTCATCTAAGAATTCAACTGGAATAAGTGATCCTAAAAAAATCCTCATTAGAAATGATGTCTTTAATAGAGAAATGAAGAGAGGGAATTTGGACTTCTAAAGGAAGTACAACTTTTGTACCATAGAGTAGGGAAAAAGGAGTAGCACCTGTAGGGGTTTGAATAATAGTTTGATATGCCCATAAGGAAAAATGGATATGAAGATGCCAATCCTTCCCAATTTCATTAACAACTTTGGTTAGGATTTTGACTGAGGTTTTATTAGATGCTTCTGCTTGACCATTGGCCTGAGGATAGTAAGATGAGATAAAACTTAATTTGATTTTAAATGAGTCACATAGTGCTTGGACTTTCTTTTTCGTGAAAGATTTTCCATTATATGTTATTATTTTGTATGGAATTATAAAACAATAAATAATGTGATGGTGGATAAAATCCATAATATTTTCTACCTTGATCGAGATAAGTGGCATATATTACACCCACTTAATGAATTATTCTATAATGATAATGATGAATTCATGATGCTGAGAGGACTTAGTGTTGATTTGCCCTATGAGATTAAGCCCCCATTAAGAGAATGGATAGAAGTCCCTTGCTACATGCAAGGCTTTACTAGGGACATGGGATAATTTTGCATGCTTCTAACATTTTATACACCTCTTAACGTATGAAGAACAATCTTGATTCAAAGTGGGTCAATAGTAACCTAGACATAAGATTTTTTTAGTGATTGTGCAACCACTAAAGTGTCCACCTTATGACCCATTATGTACTTAATAGATAGCTAAAATACATTCATTTTTTAGAGATAATGAAGAAGAATTCCATCAAAACCATGCTTATAGAGCACACCCCCTAGTATAGTATAGTGGGCAGTTTTCTATTAAAAGGCATGCTTGGCACCTTTGGATATATGGGGAGGAGATAGTCTTGTGGATAAATAAGTAAATATTAATGTGTATCATGGCTCCTCTAGGTTTTCCTTACTATTATTGATAGACAGAAGATTAGTTCTCATGTAATAGGGTTGGTTAACTTTATGGATAAGGACAAATAGCTTAGAATATTGAGATGAAGAATGGATAAGAGGCAAGAGATGCCATAGTATTAGTGAACTTATTAGTTGATCTAAGAGTAGTTTGAATAGCATAACATTGGAAAGTGGATAGAATCTGATCAGTTAAGGTCTTATATCTTTGGAGGATATCATTCTTACATTGATATATACCAATAATTTGATTGATCACTAGCTGAGAATCACCATAAATATTAAGTGATCTAAATCCTAGTGCAAGGATATTTTGGAGGTTTATAATTAATGCTTCATATTCAGCCATGTTGTTGGTGTAATCAAAGTATAATTTAAAATATAATGGCATGGGAATACCTTGAGAAGGGATTAGTATAATTCTTATGCCACCTCCATGTTCATATTTGGACCCATCAAAGAATAGAGTCATTTGATATTCTAGGACTAATTAGGAAGTGGAATTGATAGATTCATCAAAAAATTCACAATTGATTGGTCAATTTTCACTAAGAAGTGCTTTGGCCAATTGATTAGTAATAATATATCTTTTAATAGACTTTTGATGGATAAATTCCAGATCAAGCTCAGCTAGAAACATGATCTATCTAGCCATTCATTTATTTTAATTAGGCTTAGAAGGCATAAACTTAATGGGGATAGTAGTCATAATGACATACATCTTATGGTTAAGTAGGTAGTGATGAAGCTTAGAGGTTATAAGGACCAATGCTAAGCATAGTTTTTTGCTATGTGGATAATGTGTTTTATATTCTAAAAGGGTATGAATTATATAATAAACAACCTATTCCTTGTGATGTTCATCTCAATGGGCAAGCGTAACACCTAGAGCATGGTTTATAACTCAGATATAAAGGAAGAAAGGTTACCCCTCCTTAGGTGGAGTGAGGACTATAGGTGATAGAAGATAGTATTTGAGTGCATTAAAGGCTTACTAATAATCAAAATATCATATAAAGTGACTCTCCTTATTTAATAAATGGTAGAAAGGTTGACACCATCAAAGAGTTGGGATATAAAATGATGGATATACTATAGCTTACCTTGTAAACTATGAAGTTGCTTACGGTTGGATGGAGGAGGCATTTCTATAATGGCATTGATTTTAGTAGGATCCACTTCTATTCCTTGAATAGAAACAATTAATCCTAGAAGTTTACGCATTAAAATACCAAAAATACACTTTTTTATATTTAGACACACACAATATTGTTGTAGACAATCAAAGATAACCTTAAATATGAATAATTCATGGCTTCATAAGGAGGTCATCTACATAGTCTTCAACAATTTTGTGGATTATGTCATGAAATATATAAGTCATGGCCTACTGATAGGTGGCTCCTACATTCTTTAGGCCAAAAGGAATAACACGATAATAGGTCCCCTAAGGAAAAATAAATGTAGTTTTATGTTGATCTTTTGCTACAATAAGTATTTGATTATAACTAGAAAAGCCATCCATAAGGGACAATATTTCATGGCAATCTGTCAGGTCCACTAATTGGTCAATGTTAAGGAGAGAGAAATCATATTTTGGACAATAAATATCTAAATCATGAAAGTCAGTATAGATGTGAAGTCCCCTTGTAGGCTTAGTGATTGGAATGATGTTGGACATCCACTAAGGATAATCAATGGGTTAAATGAAGTTAGTAGATAAGAGGTGCTACAATTCCTATTTTACTAGGAGTGTGATGTGAAGATGAATTTTACAAAGCTTTTATTTTACCAGTTTAGTATGAAGAAAGGTGATGATATTATGGATAACAATTATGGGATTAATATCAAACATGTCGCTATAAGACTAGGCAAATGCCTTGCTATAGTCTAATAAAAAAGTGGTAAAATCTTAGTTTTCCTGAGGATGTAAGGCTTTGCTAAGTTTAACAATCATCAAGGTTTCCTAAGACCTAATATTAATATTAGTAGTGGATTTTTTAATAAGATGGATGTTTTAGATGGAAGAGAATTGTGTAGATAAGAGTTTTCAGCACCTAAATGAGTCAAGATTGACTCATCATCTTGACACTAAATAATAGGGATGGTTAGCATATCATGTCTTATTAACTTAGGTTATACTAAAGGGATGATTTGGTATCACCACCATGGTGAAATATGAGGGGTTATATGGAGATTGAATTGAATAAAAAAAGTCAGAAGGGATGGATACACTGGCACTAGTCGAGGAAGAGGTATTAGATGATGAATTGCTCTTCTTCTTCCAAAAATAGTAAAAGATTGGATTTAAGAGAGGATTTAGGATCTTTTTCAAAGCCTAAGCCATGATTTTTTGTGGCTTTATGAAATATCCTAATGCAATGTCATGAGGACCCCATTCATATCTACCCATACCGAAGCTCTTCCAGGTACAATGATAAACATAGGTTTGTGTGAATTGGAGCTTATTGAGAAATGATAAATTAGATGTAAAGGGTTTAACATGGGTACCATTGTCAGGGGTTGGGGTAGTTTGTTTTATTCCACCATATATAAAGTGGGTATATAATAATGGTGGTCTAAATGGGATGAACTCACCTAGGTTAGGTTGATACATGGGTTATTCGTCTAGATGACTATATTCCATAAGAGTGGGAAATGTGTTAAGGGTAAATAGTTGGTATTCCCCCATTTAAATATGATACATCATGGAATCAATGGACTCACGAGCTGGTAATTTTGAATTAGGAATAGTCATGCTAGTCGAGGCTTAGAGGACAAAGATGGGATTGTGTTATGTGAGGATATTATGACATTGCTTAGTCAAAAATTGTAGTTGCATGATTTGAAAGGATGAGGATTAGCGGTGATGATATGGACCTAGCCTTCATATTCAAACTTAAGGCACTAATGGATAGTGAAGGGGATACATCACATCACCCAAATCCATAGATATCCTAGTAAAATGTTATATTATAATTTCCCTTCTATGACATAGAAGATTTCATGGAGGGTGCAAGGACCTATGAAAATGGGAAAGACAACCATCCCTACTATGGGTGATACTATGTCATTAAATATGTATAGAATTGTTGGGGATTAGGAAATAATGGTTTATAGTAATTATAACTATTAGAAGGCATGTGAATAAATAATATTGATGTTGGCCTCATTATCAATCATAACTCTTTTAATCTAAGATTGATTGATTTGAGTTTTGATGAAAAGTGGGGGATCTTGGTCTTCAGGTGATAAGGGAATGAATTTAGAATTAGTAAAACTAATAGCTGATACCATTTCAAGGGCCCCAATAAATGTTGATAATGGTTAGGCTTATCTAGCCAAACCTCAATAGCCTAGAGTGCTTCTATCATTGCTTGTCGATGGTGTAAAGATTTTTTGATAAGTTCATACAATGACATTTTTACATGCATTTGGTAGAGTTGTTTTAATATGGAGATTTATACCAAATCCTTGGCTTCAACCAAGATAGTTCCTGTAATAGAGACTTTCAAATTTTATCTAGATATTTTAGGCATATTATGGGTAGAAGCACCTATAAATGAAACTTTAGGTTTATTTGGTTTTTTATTTTAAGAGTGAGTGGCTACATGAACAACATTGATGTGTAATAATGAAGGGTCTAAAGAAGCCACTGAAACTTCATCACTTATAGGATCAATGAGATTATGGATGGGTGGAATATTTGGGATGAAGACCTTTTTCCTAGGAGTTTTATCATTTAGATCATCAATTAATAGATCATCATCCTAGAGTAGCTATTGGATCATGGCCCTAAGGGCATTACAATTTTCTATGTCATGTCTAAGCACTCTATGATATGCACATATCTCCTGACTCTTATACCAATTAGGTCTTTGGAGGTGAGGGTTGATGGGTTGTATAGGTGGTAATGTGATGAGGAATGTATCCAACAATTATTTTAAGATTACAATGTAAGATCCTTTCAAAGAGTTATTTTGGGGTCTTATAATAGGTTGTACCATCTCTTTTAGTAGAGTATTGATCATTTGGTTTTGAAATTTAGCTTTTATGGTAGGGAAGACTTTAGGCAATTTTTCTTTAATTTTCTCTAATGAGAATTTAGCAGAAGATGGTGGATATTAGGATCAAGGTGAGGTTAATAATGGAGAAAGACTTTGTATTTTCCCATACATTTGAATGGAAGAACCTATGATATGGACATTCACTTTGGATGATGGATGAGGACCTAAAATGGATCATGGAGATGATACAAAAGGGGTTTACCCTTTGTTATTTCATGTGTTAAGAGCATAGGGGATATTTGGTCTAAGTTTATTGTCTTTTGATGTCCAAAAAAGATTGACCTTGACTTGACAATGGGCTAAGGCTTTCTTTGATGGAATACCAAGACAATTGTCCTAGCTATCAATGATAGGATCTTTACCCTTTCCTTCAATAGTTTTGGGGTAAGGAGGTGTTATGATAGAGG
Organism: Torreya grandis; assembly: GCA_037957365.1. Taxonomy (NCBI): domain Eukaryota; kingdom Viridiplantae; phylum Streptophyta; class Pinopsida; order Cupressales; family Taxaceae; genus Torreya; species Torreya grandis. Next base: position 973,799 of record JARHVA010003614.1, on the reverse strand, counting down.
ATGATTTAGAAGGGTCTTGATACCAAGTGAATTGATAAGATTTTTCTATATTATGATCTAGGTGCATATTATGAATAGGTTCATCATGGACCAAAGGCATGAAATGTTTGACTTTAGAAGTATCAAGATGTTTATCTATGGCATCCTGAGAAGGGTTTTCATTTTTATTTTTAGGAGATTCAGTTTAGGAAGATGAAGGGGATGGCTCACATGAACGATCTCATGTAATGAGATTAAGGAGCTCTATGGAGGTTTTGGGAGTTATCTCAATAATTTTAGGTTGACTTATATTGAAATCATCTCCCATGAGGATATCTAAGACTAGAAATTTCTCTAGAGTTTCTTTAGGAAATAATGGTAATAGATTATATCAATCATATGTGTATCCTAATTTTGTGTTTCTCTAGGGTTAGCTTGGAATGTGTTTGATGTGGATGAATGGTTTGGAAAATTCTATCTAAAAATATATAAAGATTGGTTAGGAGGAGAATTTGTATTGTCCAAATGAAGGTCCCCCTTGTCGATGAGGTCTTGTACCAATCATTTAAAGGATTGGCATCATTTTATGTAATGTATTATTATCTTGTGATCGGCATAAAATTTATCCTCTTTATACTAAGTATTTTTAGGATGCATATCATGGACTAGTCTAATTTAAGGGAGTCTCAATAACATTTGCTTGTAGGAGTTTATCCAATACAAAAGTGTAAGTTTCTCCTAAAGGGGTATATTTCTTAGGGGGGAAATGAGTAAGGCCCTTAGGTGGCTACATTTGAGAAGTGGATGGTCTTGATTTATTGGGTGATGGAGGGGAATATTTTTTTAGAATAATATCATTAACTACCCCTTTTAGTTTAGGATTATTGTTATTTATTTTTGAGAGGTCAAGTTTAAATTTTTTATTACGTAACTTACTATTCCCTCTTTAATGCCATTATTTCTATAAGTTTTTCACTTTTCTACATTCAAAGGAAGTAAGAAACTAAAGATAAATGGTCAGGGGTTTGTACGTACTCGGATGAAGTTTGCGCACCATTATCCAGACGTTGTAGGGACTCCTCTTTGGCTATGGAGGACAACACCTATAGAGAGAAAGACTAAAACAAAGAGATTGTTAGATGGATGTAAGGTGGACTGCCAAGCAAAGCTCAGTCTCAGAAGTGCAAAGAATTCCTAGAGGGATGACAGTCCACTTTTGATAAAAGAGAATGTTGCTAGCAAGAGAAATGATGAAAGACTGAACAAAAGAAATAAAAGTAATGCGTACCTATATTTTGTTGTTGATATTCCATAGTCACTGACGTTAGTTAGTCTGTCGGCGTCAGTTTGTCAAGTATGCCGACATCGGTTAGTCTACCGATGTTAGTAGGGGAAATAATCTTTGGATGGGTCTCAGAGAAAGTCTGTGGTTGGCAGAGGGATTCTATGGGTTTAAGGGGTCTGTGCAGGTTTGCAGGGAGACAAATAAGGTCTAATGAAGGAATCAGGTAAGGAACAGGTTGTCAAGATGGGGTGAGGGTAGGAGAAAGGCCTCACAGCCTCTCTGGGAAGAAAGTCAGGTCTGGCCTGGTTGATAGTTGGGTCTGGTTGATGGTGCTTAGAAGGAGTAAGAAGAAACTAATTACAAATACATTCTAAGCTACTGAAATGACATAAAAGATGAATACTTATCTCTTGCTTAGAGTAGAGCCAAAGGTGTTTGAAATGCTTGTACCTATTATGTCTGTAGCCAGAAGAGCATTTAGTTGAAGTCTAGTGATTGATCTCAGAGAGTTCTTAATGATGTCTAGGTCTGAGAGCTGAGAGAGGAAGAGATTTCGAGATAGAATTCACATTCACGGTCTGTGATTGATTGATTCAGCATCCCAGGGGGAAGAGAATTCACCTTCGAGTTGTTTTAAGTGACTGACATTGGTGATCCCGCTGGCGTCAGCTGACTAGTAACTGACGTCGGTGGCTAGAAGATGGGAAAAAGGCTATTTTTAGCCTTTTGTCCATTCCTCCGTCTGCCGAGTTCAGTGGTCATGGTAAAATAGTCAAAGGTGGGTTTAAATGAGCGTGAGAGGTTAGTGAGAGGGTTGAAATGGGGTTTAAGTAATTAAGATTTGGCATGGGGTGATGGAGGTATCGAAGTAGAGGTATCCAAGGTGGGGTGAGGTGTCATGGGTGATGTGTTAAAAGGGGGTATTACTAATTTAAAATAGTTAATTTATTTTAAATTAATAAGTGTGTGAGTTAGGAATGTGTAGAAGTGGACCAAGGGGACCAAGGGGGAGAGTCGACTAAGGAGTAGACACAATTTCGGTGTCTACATTTGCCCCTTTTTGTCTTGTTGGTTGTTCTTGATGAACTGTAAGAAAAAAATAGGAGTAAGTTGCCCCAAGTATGGGATGAGGTCTTTTTTGTCTTATTGGTTGTTCTGACGAACTTCAAGACAAAAATGAATGTTGGTTGCCCCGATTATGGGATGAGGTATTCCCCCTCAAAGCAGGAGTCGAGGGAAGGTCACCTAATATCAGGTGCTGATTTGATAGATAGTGGATGGATATGGTGAAGTTTGAGTGTGAATGTTGCAATAGTTGGGATTGCATGCATACCACTTCACGAGATGGTTAGGTCAAATTGTCGTTAGTCAAAGGTCAAAGAGTGGCAAAATTGAAATAATCAGGCCCCAGTATTTAGTCGTAGCTAATTGGGTTATTCGATCTAAGCTGTAGCTCCAATGGTCATCATGTTCCAAGTATCTCAGGCTCAAGAAGTGCTCTTGGAAAACACAAAAATGTCACAAGTAGTGGGGATCAACTTGCTCGCGATCCAATACTTGTGAGGGTTGTAATGTGGGTTGCAGATAATTTGGCTAACTATTCGTGAAGTAGCCTACATACAATCAAAATAACTAAGGCAAATTTGTCTTGAAAATGGTCATGGTCTAAGGAGATAGTCGTGATCTCCAAGGTCATTAGTCAAGTCGAGTCGAGACAGATAGTTGGTCCATTAGATGGACGGGTGAAGGAATGGCCAAGCTAACCTCAGAAGATGTCATGTCACCTAAGTGCTACCTACATAGCCCTTGTTTTTAGGGCCTTTGGCTGATGTAGTTCTCCTTAAAAAGGGAGGAAGAAGGTCGGTTATGGATTGGTTTAGACTAGGTTAAGTCATGGTTAAAGGTTGAATGGTTTATCCATCAAGTAGATGAACAAACAGATGTGGCTGAGCTAACTCTAGAAGAAATCATGTCATCTAAGTGATACCTACATAGCCCCTATTTTAAGGGCCTCAGGCCAATGTAGTTCTCCCCAAAAGAGGAGGAAGGGTCAAAGTGGTTGATGATTGGTTTTGGTCATGGTTAAAGATAAAATGGTTTGTCCATCAAGTAGATGAACAAATGGATGTGATTGAGCTAACCCCAGAAGACATCATGTCATCTGAGTGTTGCCTACATAGCCCATGTTGGAAGGGCCTCAGACCAATGTAGTTCATGAGAAGAGTCAAAATGGTTGATAGTTGGTTTAGTCATGATGATGTTACAGCCTTTTCCACATTGTGTGATGGTGTATTCTGTAACATTGGTTGAGTGGTCTTTCATCCCTAGAAATTTTCCATATCGGTGATGGATGTATGCTAAAAATGAAATGAGTCTATTTATGCTTCAAAAAGTAATGGTTTATGCTTAACATAAATTGTGTCTGGTCGATAGTTTCCATGTGTATTGTTTTCCATAGAAACTATGTGAAATGGACTATGTCATGTCAATGGTCTGAAAATGATTTGGTTGGATGTGTGACCAAGATGTATAAGAAGTGAAAGGCACGTTGCACTTTCATTGACAAGGACTATAATGATGGCATAGATAATGGGTTGTTTAGAAACAAAAGCCTCGTTCATGCATTGCATCGTTGACCATTGATTGTGTTAGAGAAGTACTCGAATCACTTGATGTTAAGTGAGCTCAAAATCCCTTGAGTATGTTGGGGTGATAAGCGTGATTATGTGTGAGGGGAGAATAGGGTAACCCTTTTAGCAGGGATAACTTTGCCCCTTTTATAGGTGACCCTAAGAACGACTATAGACAAGTCCATGACTTTATAGTTTTGTCAGTCAGTTTTTTTTTTAATTTGGCAGATTGATCGATGCAGGAAGTCTGTGAGGGGATGTTGTTTTGTTTTATGGTCATTTGTGAAGTTAATCGATGTGGGAAGCTTCTAAGAGAGTGCTATTTGTAGCAAGGTTTTTAGGCATAGCCATCCTTCGAGGGAGTGGTCTATATTTTTCTTTATATGTTTGAATGTCTTTGAATAGCTATCCTTCGAGGGAGCAGTCTATCAATTACAGCAATTATGTAGTTGTCCTTCAAGGGAGCAGTCTACATTTATAGTTTTATGACCTTTGAATAGGCATCCCACTTTTATATATATATATTTTTGTTTTTTGACTGGACTTTTGGTCATGGACTTGACTATAGAGGTTTAGAGGGTTTCCCTTTTATTAGGATAAAGAATTCATGCTTGACAAAAGGGTTGAAAGGAATATGAATGACGATGATGGGGATTGCTTAAGGGATTGAGTTCAAGTTAAACATAAAGTGAATAATCACTTGACTAATAGTAGACTGGTCGAAGATGCAAGGCATAAAGGGGCTCAGGTTTTGATAAGTCCCTAACCCATGCTTGTGCACCATGATGTAAGGTCTGAGTCAATTAGGAGCAAACTTGCCCCGTTTGCTTCATTCCAAATTGGTCACATGTTGGAGATGAGTAAGAATTTGGTTGATGTTTGGTCGATGCTGGGTTGGTTGATGTATGGTCGATGCTTTGTTGGTTGATGTTTGGTTGATGTCAGACATGAAGATGATTAAGAAGTTGGTTGATGCTTGGTCGATGCTTGGTTGGTTGATGTTTGGTTGATGTCGGGTTGGTTGATGTTTGGTCGATGCTTTGTTGGTTGATGTTTGGTTGATGTCTGATGTGAAGATGACTAAGAAGTTGGTTGATGCTTGGTCGATGCTTGGTTGGTTGATGTTTGGTTTATGTCAGACGTGAAGATGATTAAAAAGTTGGTTGATGCTTGGTCGATGCTTGGTTGGGGTCGATGTTTGGTCAAGGTTTGGTCAATTCTTGGTTGGTTGATGTTTGGTCGAGAATTGGTTGAGGTTGATGTTTGGTCGAGGATTGGTTGAGGTTGATGTTTGGTCAAGGCTTGGTTGAGGTTGATGTTTGGTCGAGGCTTGGTCGAGGCTTAGTTGGTTGATGTGTTGTTGGCATGTTTTGGTCAATATTGGATGTGAAGTTGGTCAGGATGTTGTTGGCATTTGGGACAATGCCGAACATAGTTGTTGCAATATTGGTGAAGAGTGGGCCAATAATAGCCCAGGCAGAAGATGTGTTTGGCAAGCAAGTTATTACTGAAATGTCCCCCACAAATCTTGTCATGGGCTTGTTTGATGATGTGGGATGTTTCAGTGGTTGTTACACATTGGATAAGGAGGCCATCGAGACCTCGCTTGTAAAAAAGTCCCCCTAACATGGTGTAGCGAGCAGTGTTCTTGATAAAAGCTCACCATCTATTGCTAGAGAGTTTGGGAGGGATGATAGAATATGTCAAGTAGTCCACGAGTTGCTTATACCAAGTGTCATGTGGACTAGTGAGGTTAGGAGGGATTTCCCCCAGTGATGATGGTCGAGACATGTCCAAGATAGAAATCTTGGGTTGTGTTGGTTGAGAGGTCTTGATGAATAATGGATATGTCAAAGGTGTAGAAGTTTGGTCTTTTCCTTTATTCTTCATAGTTTGGGGCCTGGTGGCCACATTGATTGTGTTAATTTCAAATAAAGGTTGAGGAGGTGGTTGAGGGACCATAGTCTTGTTTGGAGATCCTAATTTAGGTGACAAGGTTCGAGAGGTATGAGATGGTGTCAGTAGTTGGTCAAAAATGTGGTCAAAAGAATCCTCAATGTGAGGGGTGTCCTTTGCCAGATGTTGATGGATGACAGCTTTAAGAGTGCAACAACGCTTAGTGTCAGGCCCTGGTGTACGATGATACCAACATATTTTAGTGTCATTGAACCAAGGTGGTTTTGGTTTGAGAGGTTGGTAAGGCTTGATAGGTGGGAGGACGATGCTAGATGACTGCAATAATTGACATAACATCGAATCATAAGAACCCTTTAATGGGTCTACGCCCTTTGTTGTAGTAGAGGTTGACAATTTCTGTTTAGGAGTTGTTTGGAGAGTTTGTCATGTCACCTTTTTAGTTGGTGGTATGGCCACATGTGGAGATGGCACATTATTGTTGAGAGGTGTTGGATGTGGGAGCAATCCTACTAAAGTATACAGATGTGGACCCAAGATGGATGGTAATGGTGAAGGTGGGGTAGGAGTTCTTCGACAGGGTTTAGTAGCCTTTTTTGGTTTAGTGTGAGGACTATTATTGTGTGGGGTGAGGTTTAAGTCAACCTTCACTTGTGGATGAGTGAGGTTTGATATAGGGTACACACCAAGGGATTTAACTTGTTTCGGCATGGTAGATGACTGTAAGGGTTTGGATGAGGTTGCATGAGGTTTTATAGTCAGTCATTTAAAAGATTGAGGAGATTATGAGAGAATCATCACTAGATCTTCTTTGGTCGAAGTTGGTGAAGTGATAAGTTCCTCTCTCGGTGGATAAGGAATTGGATAATGTGGCTCTTTAGTTGGATAGAGCGTAGGGATAATCATGGCTTCTTCATGTGGTCGATGAGTGGGGAAAGTATGATCCCCCATTGATGATAGGAAGAATGAGGGTGAGGTAGTCGGTGTTACTATCATCAAGGCATCCTCCAATATGTGAGAGGTCAAGGTAGATTCTCCCACATGTGAAAGAGGTGTGGATGGAGGACTATCCTCCATTGGTGGAGGACAAATAGGAGAAGATGGCTCTTCTACCTGTTGTGGACAAGTAGGTTGACTAACCTCTTTAGACTGTGGGAGAGGTTGGTTAGGCATAAGAGGAGAGACCATGTTGACATTGCGTATATTATGCTCTTGGGGGTCATCGACCATGGTCTAAATGTTGTTTTGATAAGGGGGATGGTTAGGAAAAGGTTGTCTAAAGATGTCTATGTTTTGGTTGGGTGGCACGTTTGGGTTATCCAAGACAAGATCCCCCTTGTCTAGCATGTCTTGGACAATGTTTTTAAAGGTTGTGCAGTTGTTTATGTCATGGCCTTTGACACGGTGATAATTGTAGAAGTCATTTTACCTATACCATGAAGGGATATCTATTGAGGGGTCAAATTGGGGTGGTCAAATTTGAGGGAGATTGAGGACCCCCTGCTTGACGAGTTTTTCCAACGTGGAAGTGTATGATTCTCCAATTGGAGTGTATTGATGCTTTATGTATCATTGTTGGAATTGTTTGGTGATGCTTTGAGAGGTGGAAGGTTGGGATTAGTTGGTTGTTGTTGAAGATGATGGTCTGAGGACTAAAACATTTGTCGATTCCTTGGGTTTGGATTTGGATGAATAAGGTTTGGATGAAGGGGGGTCATTGGATTTTGTGTTGTTATTTCACAATTTGACCTTATCCTCTTCGACTGGACGGAGTTCAAGCTTTTAGGCCATCGTGAAAGCTTCATTAAATGTGCAGAAGGTTTGAACCCACAAGGTAGATGATATGTGCTTGGCACATGCTCTAGAGAAGAGCTCGATGAGCTCAGGTTAAGGTAAAGAAAAGGAGAGTTGGTTGATTAAACCTCTCTAATGGGCAACAAAATCAGCTATGGATTCATTGTCAAACTGTCTGATAGAGTATAGGTCTATGATGGAGACCTTTTTGGTGATGTTGATCAAAAAGTGGTCAAGAAATAGTTGGGCGAGTTGAGTGAAAGAAAAGATAGAGTGACTGGTAAGAGAACTATACCAATTGAGGGCAACACCAAAAAGTGACATGGGAAATGTGCATAGCAATAATGCATCATCATGGGTTATAAGGTAAAAAGCGTGTCTAAACACTCGTAGATGTTGCTGTGGGTCTTCCTTACTCTGAAAGCGAGTAAACTTGGGAAGCTCCCACTGACTTGGATATCGTTGGATTGGGACTGAAGGATGAATGGGTTCATTGCAAATTTATTTGTATGAGGGAGCATTACTCAAACCAAAAATGGATACCTCAAGGTTAGACATCTTATCCATCAACATCTTGATTAGATCGGTTGACGGATTTGCAAGTGGGGCACCCCCTAGGTTGTAGGGTACTTTGAAGGTGTGAGGAGGGCATATGATGTAGTTGGTTGCACTTGAATAGGCACAACATATTGGTAACTAGTCATAGGGACTGATGTTGAAGTCAAGGGTGGTTATGTCATGAAGCTAGAGGGCATGAGTTGACTAGATACCACCAAAGGTGGTTGAATGGTAGCATTGGTAAAAGGATGGGTAGTCACTCTCACGTTTATAGGTGCAAGAGTGTGTGGAGTTGAGACAATCAAGTTCTAAAAATGTGATGAACGTGGTTGAATTGAAGAGTCTCGTGTTTGGCCCTTAGCGAGATAGTGTTGGAGAGCCTTGACGTTATGGTCAAGGAATCTATCAAAATTTTGATCCCCTTCGAGAACAATTAGAGATTGATCAGGGGTTGACTGGATAGGAGAATATTCAGTGTCTAATGTAAACTCCATTACGAGACTTGATATGAAAGGCGAAGGTGGAAGTGGTTACTACCTTGCATGGTCAACAAGCATTTTGGTTTGACTACGTGTCAAAACCATTCAAGGCAAAAAGGGTCAGGTTCTAGAAACTGTGTTTTTTCAGTTTTAGAAACTCAGAATGTGTGTCTAACAGCAAGAAAGTTGGGTTTTAAGCCTACTTTTTTGGAAGAAGTTTTTGACAGTGACTGACGTCAGTTGAAAAATTGATGTCAGTGAAAAAAAGCGGCTGACATCAGTCAGATAACTGATGTCAGTGAAAATAGGTTGCCGACATCGGTGGGGAAACTAATGTCGATTACTGTGAGTTTCTAGAAACTGAAAGTTTTTGGAAGAAAGAAGAAAGTCTGAGCTATTTTTAGATCTCAGAATGCGACCTCACCAGCTCAAAAAACCAGATAGAGATAGAAAAATAGATGAAGATAATAAAAACCCCTAAACGTTAATTCCTAAGAATAAGTTTTAGATTCTTGTTGGCTTATGCCTTATAAGAGTGTGTTTGGGAAGTTGGCTTTTAGAATGGGTCCTAGAAGAAGTAGTCTAAAGTTGGTTTCGGGTTAGTTTTGGTGCTCGAGATTCTGTATTAGGTTCCGTACGTGGCCTAGTGCTAAGGAGAAAGCTCCCCTCACTTCATGAGTCTAGAGATGAGCTGGGTCACTTAGCTAGTATATACTTCCCCTAGAGTTTATACTCTGCTAGATAATAGAGTGGGCTCTCCCCTTAGTAGTGAAGTCCAAGTGGGATTACTAGGAAGGGTGAGGTATCTGCTAGGTGATGAAATCCTAGTTGGACCCTGTCTCAGGTATGTTTAGATGTTTGATTGTGAAAGTGGTCAAGTTGTGTAACATAAGTGGACTACACTTTATTCATAATGTGTTTTAAGTTACTAGGTGAGCTAAAAAATGCATGCAAGTAGAAATGAAATGCAAAAGATTTTTAAGCCCAAATTGAAATGTGTGGTTCAGATGCAGACAAGTTGAGAAAAGGTTAAGAGCATGAACTTCACTACTCTAAGATGCAAGAAGGAAAGGTGATAAGAAGAAAAAGAAAGATTCTTTTTAACTTTGCTTATGATGTCCTCTCAAGATAAAGAGATAGAAGAAAAGGATGCAAGGAGAGATCTAATGCACCTATATGAATGTTTTGTTTTTATAAGAAAAAGTATGAACCCAAGGAAAACTCCTAGGGTCCCACCGGGTGTGCCAGAATGTTTTTATAAGTTTTTCGCTTTTCTACATTCAAAGGAAGTAAGAAACTAAAGATAAATGGTCAGGGGTTTGTACATACCTGGATGAAGTTTGTGCACCATTATCTAGATGTTGTAAGGACTCCTCTTTGGCTGTGGAGGATGACACCTCTAGAGAGAAAGACTAAAACAAAGAGATTATTAGATGGATGTAAGGTGGACTGCCAAGCAAAGATCGGTCCTAGAAGTGCAAAGACTTCCTGGAGGGATGACACTCCACTTTTGATAAAAGAGAATGTTGTTAGCAAGAGAAATGATGAAAGACTAAATAAAAGAAATAAAAGTAATTCGTACCTGTATTCTTCTGTCAATCTTCCACAATCACTAACGTTGGTTAGTCTGTCGGCATTGGTTTGTCAAGTATGCCGATGTCAGTGGGCGCAATAATCTTTGGATGGGTCTCAGAGAAAGTCTATGGTCAGTAGAGGGACTCTATGGGTTTAAGGGTTATGTGCAGGTTTACAGGGAGATTAATAAGGTCTAAGGAAGGAGTCAGGTAACGAACATGTTGTCAAGATGGGGTGAGGGTAGGATAAAGGCCTCACAACCTCTTCGAGAAGAAAGTCAAGTCTAGCTTGGTTGATAGCTGGGTCTGGTTGATGGTGCTTATAAGGAGTAAGAAGAAACTAATTAAAAATACATTCTAAGCTACTGAAATGACATAAAAGATGAATACTTATCTCTTGCTTGGAGTAGAGTTAGAGGTGTTTGAAATGCTTGTACCTGTTGTGTCTGTAGCCAGAAGAGCGTTTAGTTGAAGTCTAGTGATTGATCTCAGAGAGTTCTTATTGATGTCCAGGTCTGAGAGTTAAGAGAGGAAGAGAGTCTAATATATAATTCATGTTCACGGTCTGTGATTGATTGATTCAGCATCCCAGGGGGAAGAGAATTCACCTTCAGGTTGTTTTAAGAAATCGACGTCGGTGATCCCACCATTGTCGGCCGACTAGTAACTGACGTCGGTGGCTAGAAGATGGGATAAAGGCTATTTTTAGCCTTTTTCCCATTCCTCCATCTGCCAAGTTCAGTGGTCATGGTAAAATGGTCGAAGGTGGGTTTAAATGAGCGTGAGAGGTTAGTGGGAGGGTTGAAATGGGGTTTAAGTAATTAAGATTTGGCATGGGGTGATGGAGGTATCCAAGGTGGGGTGAGGTGTCATGGGTGATGTGTCAAAAGGGTGTGTTACTAATTTAAAATAGTTAATTCATTTTAAATTAATAAGTGTGTGATTTAAGAATGTGTAGAAGTGGACCAAGGGGACCAAGGGGGGAGAGTCGACCAAGGAGTAGACACAATTTCGGTGTCTACAGCCATAAATTTTGAGTTTACATGACATCGTAAAGGCTTCATCAAAAGTTTTAAAGGTTTGAATTTATAACATGGATGAGATATGTTTTGCACAAGGGCATGAAAACTATTCAATTAATTCAAGTTGTGGAAAGGAAAAGGTTAACTAGTTGATTAGGCTACACCAATGAGCTACACAGTATGATATGGATTCATCTTCCAATTGTAAAATTTCATATGAATATATGAAACTCAATTTTTAATAAATTTTGATCAAGAAGTGTTTTAAGAAAATTTAGGCTAATTGTCTAAAGGAAAAGAGTGAATGATGAGGGATGGTGTTTTACCAATCTAATGCAACTCTTGCTAGTGACATGGGAAATGTCCTAAGTAGTAATGCATCATCATGTCCTATAAAGTAACATACATATAAAAAGTATCTCAGTTATTGTTGGAGATCTTCCTTGTTTTAAAACTTAGTAAAAATGGAAAGTTCCCATTATGAGGGATATAGTCAGATAGGAACAGATGTGTGGATAAGAACATTATAAATTTGCTCATATGTGAGCATAGTATTGTGTCCAAAGGAGGAGGATTCTATATTAGCCATCCTATTAATAAGGATGTTTATGAGGTCTACTTGGGGGTTATTCTAAGGTACATTCCCTAAGACACCTTTCTGAAGAGTAGATAGGGGTTGTGAGGATGGGTATCCAACTATAGTGGACATAATGGGTTGGGATGCCACCATGTAATGTGGGATCTATAGCAGAATATTCTATTATGTGGAAGATTGGAAGTGGTCCCTAATTACTATGGTGGAGCCATATATTGAGTATCCATGGAGACATATTGTTGGGTAGGTTACATTGGAGGGGTTTGTTGTGTATGTTGTAAATCTTGAGAACTATATGCTAGACTCATTTTAACAAGTGGGAAACTTATAAGGATTGATACTAATAACATTTGGGAGGAATAATGGATATAGGCTGAGTGGTATAAGCACTTTAATTAGATTTCTAAAAGTTACATCATCTAAGTATTAGAGATAAATGGAAGAGAGATAGTAGAAAAGGATACCATGGTTATGGTAAATCCTTTAGTTTTCTTATTTCCCTCGAAAGGCATCCCATATAAATATCAATAATCTTGGATATGGGGGAAGGAGGAATGTGTATTTATCGATTAATAAGGTAGTAATTGAGATAAATAGGGTTATTCTCTAATATTTCCATAAATGAAGGATCTCCTTGAGAATAAAAGTGTGGGAACATAGGATTCTGAAAGGACTTAGGGGTAGAGAAGGGACTAGGTGTATGTTCCGTAGGAGACAATGTGACACCTACTTTGAATTCTTTCCTTGATTGTTGCCTAGCTAAAACCATGAGATGGAAAAGAAAAGTAAAAATAAAACAAAAATTTCTTTTTGAATTATATTTCTCTTAATTATGGATGAAATATGCACAAACTAAAGTCATTCCAAAAAGTTTTTATCTCTTTTTTTACTCTAAGACATGAAAAGAAATAAAGAAAAAGGATAATGAGGGTCCTAAAAAATGGTAATCTAAGGATGGGTTTAGGTGTTTTATTTTGGTTCTCAAAGGAAATATATATTGGTATTGATACATGGCTTGATACTTGGGGCTTGCTCCCCTCACATCACAATCCAATAGCCAGTGAAGGTGCTTAACCAAGATATACCAATAGTGTAAAGATTATACTCAGCTAGAGAACTAAGTTGGTCCTCCCCTTGGTGTTGAAATCCAAGTGGGGTTGCTAGGAAAAATATTTCTATGAGGTGATGAAATCCCCATCATTTTCCTTATGTCAAGTGTTGAGATGAGTTTGTTGTGACTATGATTTGGCTTGTGTGTGAAAGAGTGATGACTATGATGAATTTACTGATTAGATTATTCTATCTAAATTACTTAAGCAAGAAAAAATTAGTGCAATTTATTTTAACCTTAAAAAGGAAATAAAATGAAAACTTAATATTCTTTGGATGAATTCACACAAATAAAGGGAAAGAGAGAAAATTCAAGAATTTTGAATTTTAAAACAAAAGATGAGACCTAGGTCCCATCGAGTGGGCTAGAATGTTTTAGTATTTTTTTTCTTTTTTTTAATTTGGTCCAATTAACTATTAAAAATAAATTAAATGTAGGGTTTTAAAGATTACTTAGAGATGTAGACCGGTTGTGCACCATTTATCAAGCTTATGGGAACTCCTCTTTGGCTAGGGAGGAATGACCTAAAAATCACACTAAGTCACAAAAAATTGATTAATAGAAATATGAATGGGTTGCCTGGTAAGAAACCAATCCCAAGAAGTGATATGATTCCTTAGGTGGATGCTATCCCATGTTTAAAACTCAAGTTTATAATTAAACATGAAATTAAAAAGATATATAAGGATAAGATGTAAATATATAACAACAACGATGTCTAATATACAACAAGATTAATTTTATTAAAGTAATCATCCCAAAATTTAGTAGCTATATCAATGTCCTCTTGAATTAAAACCAATTTTTCATTAATGCTTTCCTGATTAGGTGTGAAAACCATAGTACAAAGACCTAATTTGAATGCAATGTCACTTTGATCAGTGATTAAAGGTTGTGGGATAATGGGGAGATCAAATATGCTAAAAATATCATGTGTTACTCCAAGTAGAGTCATCTACATGTGAAATTATTTTTTTAATAAAATAGCATGCAATATTTAATAGTTTTTTAGGACTATAAACATTATGAGAACAAAATTCAAGGCTTTTTTAATAGTTTAGCAGGGATCGATGATGATCCTACAGGATCGATGTCAATTTAGATGGATCAACATCAATTCAAAGTAAAATGCTAAACTATGAAAATAGGTGATAATAACAACTTATAAAATTGATAAAATGATGAAAAGTAAATGGAAATATTGACACAGAGGTGAAAAAGACAATAAGCTTTAAATATGAATGAATTGATGTAAAATACTAACCTTGAATGGCTTGAAAAAATGAAAATAAAGAAGGCTATAAAAGTATGCTCAAAAACCTTTGAAATCCCTCGATAGTTTTATGAATAGAGGTTCCACAAGGTGGCAAAGTGTTGACAATGTCTGTACATAGGTTGTAATAAAAATCTAATAGAGGTTCGAAGCTAGAAAGTTCTATGCATGTCCTTCCTAAGCTAAAGAGGTTCACTTTATATTTATAGATCGATGTCATTTTGATCCAATCAGCATGGATCATGGAGAATCAATGTTGATTTACCCAAAATGGGTGGAGGTGATCTTTAGGCCATTTAAAAGGGTTGTTTATTGGGTAAAGATGTGTTTAATAAAATTCTATGTTGTTAGGATATTTAAAAATGGGATGGGTTTTTTGGGAGGTTGGAAGGTTTATTTTTTTTTATGAATTTATGGTTAGGGGTATTAAAATAGGGTTAATTACCATTTGACTATAGCAATTAGCTCCATTAACTCATATGGTAAAGGTAAATGGGTGAGTTTAATGTAATTATTTTAAATAATCATGAATGGGCCAATATGTTATGGATGGAAGGGTAATGTGATGATGCACCACATTAATACACAAGGGTGTATAAAACTAGTGTCTACAACATGTCCTAAGCAAAATATTACCTTTTCTAGCTCCTTCTCAAGTAAAATAGGATTCTCTATCTTCTATTTGATTGTTCATAGAGTTATAGGACCAAAATTATGAACAAATGTCATATTTTTAAAGCATGGAACACCTCCAAAACCTCAATAAACCTCAAGCTACCATGCATCTCCTGAAATAAGATCTATCCTCTTAAAACTTGCCTCTTATGTTGGTGACTATGTATGAAAAGGATGAAAAAGACCATTTTGGGTCTTAAGACCTCAATAATTAGATTCATAGAAAATGAAGCTATAAATAGGTTTTAAATGATCCATAAAATTATTCATCATGATAATCCATATCACTAACCTTCCAAACAAGTATGAAACATTGAATTCTCACCATTGAGGGTTTTAATGCAAATTGAACATGTTGGCCCTAGAGATCTATTATATGAGTTTATATCCTAATTAATTGAGTCCAATACTAGATGAAGGTCTTAATTGAGGTCATATACATCCCTTTCAACTATTATACATCCAAATTTTAGTGAGAAAGACATTCTCCTCACTTTGTTATAGGGTATGCCTATATTTCTTTAATAAATTGTGCTAGTAGACTGAGTTCTACCCTTTATGAATATGATATTACTAAATAAATTTAGTGGACATGGGAAACTTAAATAATTACTCTCAAAAAATATCCACCCTCATCTATATAACACTTATTACCATCAAATCCATGACCTTTGTCCATATTCTCATTCATAGGAAAGATTACCTATAGGTCTATACTGGCTATAGGAGTACATATTATATTTCCTTGGGTTATATGTGGTAAAGTAAATAAAAGTATACCTTTAATAGGTATGTTAAATAGATTAAAAAAATATTAGAATCTTGTGAAAGCATATACAAACATAAAATCTCCTCTCACATAAGTTTTCCCATGCACTTTACATAGGCTGATTCTATCCTCAGCTTGCTTGAGGGTAGGTTCATTAGAATGTGATTGAATTCATGAGATATATCCTTGAATTGAAAGAATCATTGTGATCTTATGTTAAATTTCAAAAATCCTAACTAATTACATGTTTATTGAGAGTTCAAATCCACTATTATAATCTTTAGCATCTATGTCTTTCAAGCTCAATTAGGACCAATTAGTTGTAAGTGGTGTTTTGTAAGGGAATTACTTATATGGTTCACAATAGAAGAATAATATATGGTAGAAGTAATATTAGAATATGAAAATATGAAACAATAATTGGTGAAAAATCATAATACTTCAATATTATGATTGAGCCAATTCAAGGGGGTAACATACACACTAATGCAATAAGAATATAATTCATAATATGATGATAAAAGGTTAACCACTACCTCTTATATATACTCTACTTAGCCAGTTATTCCATAGGATGACCATAATAAGAACATTGAGAAATGCAACAAGCTAATATGAAGATGTGTAAGCCACATGTCAGCCACACATATCCCTAGATGCACTATAAGTTAATGGAATAACATGCCCCTCCCATTCAAAAAAAACATTGTCCTCAAAATTGAATCAAATTAAGATGTTTCCATAAGAATGATTCATCCTACCATGTTGCATCTTCAAAATTCTAGTTCTTCCATTTGATCAAATATTGTTTAATGGCTCTGATCTGTAATTACTTAGTGCACATATGAAGTATCTCCTTAGCCTATATAATGACTCTACCTTCTACATCTAGTTTAGGTAACTTAGTCTGAGTGTAAAATATATGTCCAGTTACTTTATTTAGGTAGGATACATGGAATACTAGATGTGTGTGAGTGGTTGGGGGTAAGTCTAACTTGTAAGCCACTACCAATTTTTTGTAAGATCTGATAAGGGCCATAATACTTAGGTGATAACTTGTTATATTTATTTTATTGATTTAGGAACATCTACTTATATGGATATAAATGCATAAAATCCCAATCACCGATGTCAAAATTCCACTTACTATGGTGTTGATTCATTTAATTGTATGCCATTATTAAATTCTTTCATAAATTAACACCTCTTATTGATTGTGAATGTGTTCCTCAACATCTCAAACCTTAAGATGCACTATCAAAACTAAATTTATGGATGGGGGTAGTACCCATACAATAACAAAAATGGATACATCTTGGAATAAGTGTTATAATACCATTAAGTAAGTGGAAACCAATGGACACATTTTTCCTATTTGTCAAAAAAATAATAATGAAGATACCCTTTGAGAAATTTGTTGACTACCTCTATTTGTCCATCAAATTGAGGTTGCTAAGATGAGATATGAGCCAACTAGGTACCCAAACATGCAAATAATTTAGTCCAAAAAATACTAGTAAATATGGGATCTCTATCACTTACAATGATCTTTGGAGTGTCATGCAAGTTTTGAACTATATTGTGAAAAGTAAAAGCTACTAGAATGGCAACAAATGGCTATGATAAAGATAAAAAATGAGCATACTTGGTGAGTCGATCCAAAACTATGATGATAAAATTTTTACCCTCAGACCTTGGTAAACCCATAATGAAATCTATGGAAACCTCTTCCCAATAATGGTTAAGGATGGATAAAAGTTGTAAAAGACTTAGGGTCTTAATGGTTTCACCTTTATTTTGTTGGCATACCATGCATTCAGCCACATATTTCTAAACATCCCTTTTGAGTCCTTCCAAAAATAAATATTGCTTGATTATATGATATGTTTTCAAAAATCTAGAGTGTTCTCCAAGTGGAGAGGCATGAAGTTCCTGAAAAATTTTATGTTTGAGGAGATAATGCTTATAAAGGTATAATTTATCTTTATACCATAATGAGTTCTCCTTCCATGTAAATTTTTCAAATTCATTATAATCTTATTAAATATTGTGAATCAAATCCTTTGTAGCACTATCATTATTCCATTCTAATATTGCTTCCTCTAGCCAATCTACCTATCACATGGTCATGGCACATAAAAATTCCTCAACTAATTCATCTTTCTAAGCGAGGGAATCTACCACCATATTATCTTTTCTATTCTTATACACTATTTCAAAATCATAGCATAAAATTTTAGTCACCCATTTTTGTTCTTCAAATGATAAGCATTGTTCAAAAAATTATTTAAGGCTATCATGAACAATAATTACTTGAAAGTGATGACCCATTACATATAGTCTCCATTGCTTCACTTCATACAAAAGATCCATCATCTCTTTATCATATATTGGTTTGAAACTATTTTCCCCCTTAAGTTGGAGACTTTTAAATGTAAGTGGTCTACATTATTGAATGAGGATAGACCCCATGCCATATCCTGATGTCTCACACTCCACAACAAAAGTTTTTAAAAAATTTTGGAATAGCCAAAACTAGAGTTGTGCACATAACCATTTTCAACCATTCAAATGCCTTGGTAGCTGAATCAGTCCACTAGAAGGAGTCTTTCTTCAATAAAAAGGGTATTGGAGATGTAATGCTACCATATTTCTTTACAAACCTATGATAGTAACCAGTTAGCCCTAGAAATTTGTGGAGGTTCTTGAGGGTCTTAGGAACCCAGCACTCCACCATTGCTTGGATTTTCTTAGGATCAAATTTCACTTCTTCATGTGACACAATATGACCAAATTAATCCACCTTTTAGATATCAAAAGGACATTTGGAAGGTTTGGCATAAATTTGATATTGTTCTATAACTTAAAGCACCTATTTCACATGATTCAAATAGTCTTCCCAATTTTTGTTATAGATGAGGATATCATCAAAAACCACAAATACAAATTTTCTCAAAAATGGGATAAACATAGTATTCATCAAACCCTAAAATGTAGATGGAGCATTTGGAAGGCCAAAAGGCATGATCTTAAATTCATAATGGCCTTCATGAGTTTTGAAAGATTTCTTAGGTATGTCCTCATTACAAATGCAAATCCAATGCTATCTAGAGTGAAGATATACCTTGGTAAAATAAATATCACCATGTAATTCATATAACAAATCATCAATTAATAGAATAGGAAAATTATATTTAATGGTGTATTTATTGAGTTCTCTATAATCTAGGCATATCCTCCAATTGTCATCCTTCTTTTGCACCATGATCATTGAGGAGGAATATTCACTTTGACAATGTTGAATGATTCCTTACTCTAACATATCTTGTACCATATTTTCAATTTCACTTTTTTAGGCATAGGGTTACTTGTAGGGTCTGATATTAGGTGTACTTCCTAAAATGATTTTGATGGCATGATCATGTGCACAACTTGGAGGAAGTCCTTTTGACATGTCACCAAAAATAATAAAATGGTCATCCAACACCTTTTGTAAATTAGGATGTGTAAACTCCTTTGTTGTTTGAACCTCCATGGAAAATAAGCATGCCATAAAACCTTATGCACCTTTTTTAAGAATCTTCATCATCTAGTGGGAACTAACTAGTTGTAGAGATTTATCTCATAATCCATGTAGTTGAAAAGTCCTTCCTTCTAAATAGAACCACATGAATAATTCCTATAAATTAATCTTAATATTACTCAATGTGGTGAGCCATTACACTGCCAAAATAATATCATCTCCTCCCATGGGAATAGAAAACATAGGGCAATATAACAAATAGTCTCCCATAGTAAGCTTAATACTATGTCATTTTCTAGAAAAATTGACTATACCACCATCTACAATCATGACCTAAAATTATGGAGATAGGTAAATTAAACAATTCAAATGAGAAACCAAATTAATATTGATGAATTTATGTGCATTTCCATAATCAATTAACATAGTCACCTTCTATTTCTTCAAGAACCCCGCTACCTTAAGATTTTGTAGAGTACTAATGCCTAAAAGTGCATGATAGGAAATAGTAGGTTTAGAATCTTCAAATTCATCCTCAAGTTCTTCTAACCCTTATCCTAAAGCCTCTTCATCTTCTTCTTCGTCATTTGTACCATCAATGTAAAACAATTTTTTATCACATCGATGCCCTTTTATCTATTTTCTATCACAACCAAAACACAAACCTTTTTAACATTTTTCTTCCACTTTTTGTGGTGTCAATCTGGTAGTTTGATCAAATGATGGTGTTCGAAAGGTGAATTCATGAACATTGGTGAAATGTATTCATCTAATCAAAAAAAATTCCTCAAATATGTGTGCCTTTAGTATGGACTTAGATATAATACTAGGATGAAACATGCAAACCTCCAATTAGAAGTTATCACTGAGGCCACCCAAAAATAGGTCAATCAAATTTTACTCAACAATGTCTACCACATGTAAGGAGAGATTCTGAACTTGATGAATGTAGTCCTTGAAAGTCCCAATTTGGTGTAACTTGGCTAGTTGATTGAAATAATTTTTAGAGACATTGTTTTGATAGTGGAGCTACAACTCCTCTAGAAAATACCAACCATGAAACTAGGAGACCCATCTTTTTATTTTGAGCACCAACCAATGATACCAAATGAATGGATTAGGTTTTAGATAAATAGAGGCCATATCCAAATTTTTGGAAGATGGAGTTTTATGTAGATCAAATAAATTTTCAATTTTTGTCAGCCAAGTAAGTGGATTATTACTATCAAACTTACGTAAGTCTACTTATAGAAACATAGGCTTAGGTCTAGAATTAGTATTGGTATTGTTTGGAGTAGGAGAACCAAACGGAAGTTCTAGAGGAATATTTTAAAGTAGATAAGATGATAAGTTTACCAATTGCCTAGATATTTATTGTAATTTATCCTTCATGCTATCCAAGTCCCCTCCCAAACCTATAATGTCCCTTTGAACTGTATCAAAATCATATTTTTTTACCATGCCCTACAACTCTCACCTAGGTTGATGAACTACCTCCAAAATATATGGATCAAAAATTTCAAATTCCATGTCATCCTTATGATATTTTTTAGAGTTTCTTGCCCTTTCCCATAGTATTGAGTGTTTAGACTAATCATGCACAAACCATAGGAGGGTTTTAGCCATGAAAAAATGAATTAGTGGAATACACCATTGCAATCATCTCTTTGAAATGAATTTAGTGATTACTATTGTGTACAAGGGTGAAATTTTTTGACCTAAAACATTATATGATTATAATATACCATTACGATCAGCTCAGAGAGATGAATCCAACAACTTCTATTTTATACAAGTTAAAAAAAATTATACTTATTTTTTTCTTTTTAAAAAAAAACCTCATGAAAAAAACTATGGTGATGAAAAAAATAAAATCCTCTCGGATCACAAGTTATGTTTTTTCGACTGTCTGGTGCTCAAGATATTAGATATGAAAAAAATAAGCCATAAAAACTTTCCCAAATTAATGCTATGATAACATTTGTAAGTAAATTAATTATATGATTCACAATATTATAATAATATATGGTAGAATTAAGAACAGAATAAGTATATCCACAACAATAATTGGTGAAAGAGCAACATACTTAAATATTATTACTGAGCCACTTCAAGGAGGAAACCTCCAAAATAATATAAGAAAAAAATTAATAATATGATGATAAAATACTAACCACTACCTCCTATATAAGCTCTAAGTAGCCATGGTTATTCCATAGACTGACCATACTTTGAACATTGAGAAATACAACCAGTTAATATGAAGATGTGTAAGCCACAAGTCAACCACACATATCCATTGATGCACTATAGGTTAAGGGCATAACATGTTTTTTGGATTTTTTAGACATGAATAAGGTGAATAAAATTATGAACTTGAAAAGGTTTACATAAACCTTTTCACCTCATGACAATTTGGTGAAATGTGAAAATTTAACTTCTTCCTCTCACACACATCTTTTTGTGATAACATCTGGGCCATTCTAATTGACTATGACATAATATGGCTATAGGTACACATATTTACTTAAATATAGGTTTAAAAAATTCAAATTTCATTTCTTTGGTTTCTAATATCCTTTGGTCCTCAATAGAGAATATTCAAGCCATTCTTATAGCCTACTCATCCATATCACAAGTTCACATTGCATAGAAAGCTTGACTATGATTAAAATTTATGGTTTTAGGTACACATTTACTATTTAAATTTATGTGTATAAAGGAACTTCACCTACCTCCATGATGCCAATATGCCAACATATCATTAATCTAATTTACAACTCTCAAACTTGAAAAAATAGGTACCTCCATGTTTCAACATGATATTTTATTGAAGTAGCCTAATTATGACTAGTGTAGGTAAACATTTGGATTTTATATAGACTATAGATAGGTATTTGACATGGTTGGTAACATGACCAACATGATGCCAAAACTAGTTACTCAACTTGGAGAAGCATCCAAAAGTCTTGATTAAAAAGGTAATCAACATATGATCTTCCCTTAAAACCTACTAGAATACCTTAATCTCTATTAAATATGGTTTAGATAAGTTTTCTTTTATTATTCTAATGTACCTTGGAAACATTTATATCATTATGATCTTATTATACTTGTTATATCATCCATGAATACACATATAACACCTTCATAGCACATTCCTAAGGGCACATAGTCCTCTAGAGGTCTCTCAAGTTGGTAATATACTAATACATAGTCCTGACTATGAAATTTAGGCATAAATAAGTTTGTAAAGAAATCTCTTGCTATCATAGTGTCACTATCAAATTTAACAACTGTTAGAGAATTATTGGAGATACTTCATGTTATTTCACATTTCTTCCATTCTACTCATGACTATTATGCTCATGCCATTTAGCATTTTGACCTCTACCTACTTACTAGGACTACAACTAGTCTTTTGAGCTTTAAGGAAGCATAGTATTAGAATGTCATCCTAGGATGTTATTGATGCGTAAAAGTGTATCATAGGGTTTATAGAGTATTTGAAATGCTTCTTATTTATAGATTCAAAGAATTTATTACATGAGTAGCTAGTTGTGATCTTCCTAAGTTTTTTGGTGGAATAGCGGCAAAATAATTAACTATTTCACAAAATGATAATATAACTAGCTATTGGGAGCAACTTGGTCTCAAAACTCACTTTCCTGTGAAAGATAATAGTAATCTAAACTAATTATAGTAAATTATGTTCAAAACCTAAGGTCTAAAATCTAATATAACACATATATTTATAATGAAATCTAAACTACAATGATTTGATTAAAGAAATGAGTAAAAGGAAGGATAAGGCAAAAAATAAAGATATCTTTGATCTTTAGTCCAGACATTATGACAAAGCTTAAATTTCATAAAAGATAATCACTCAAACTAATATATGACATGAAATAGCCAAAGACATAGATCCTATCATATACCAGCAAAATGTCTAAGGATTTTGAAACAATACAAATAAGAACTTAAATTCACTTTAAGGATTCACTTCCTCAAGAAAATAACATTAGTACACATTCAAGAAAATCAATGGAAATGAAATTAATCTAAATTTATTCAATCAACCTAGCATAAGAAAAAATTTACAACTCTGTATTTACACATGCACATCTAAGATTCAAACAAGCAATTCAAATCTAAACATAAAACCAAATGTTTGAGGAAGAAAACATGATAACAAAATACACAAACAAATATGAGACAATCCTTGAAAAATTCTCTTGCTTGTATTAAATTGCTCTAAATTTTCAAAGTAGTTTTTTTCTCTAAAAATCAATCCCTTTTTACAAATGATAATACCCCTTTTATAGAATATTTTTAGGTATGTCTATTAGTCATATCAAAAGATAACTAAACAAGTGTCAAGGACAGTTATCCTTCTACAACATTATAGAATCAGACACTTTACAAAAATAGACTGACCTATAAGAAATGTACTTTACAAGATGCACATGCTTTTACTAAATAAAATATTCTATTTTAAAATGATATACATGTTTTGTTATAAAAATAATATAATAAGTCAACAAATTTGACTTTGAAAAGCTCCTCCAAATGTAGTCCTCTACTTCTATTGCTTCATCTTCATTGCCTTATAATGTTGTTCACCAATCAATCTAGAATTGATGATAGGCTCCATGAATAATTCCTCTTATTTATTTACCAAGTCTTTCAAGTCTTTGTCATCTCTACCCATTACTTCCTTGATGCTTCTAGCATAACCAATTTTCTAATCTGCAGAGAAGATCCTGTCCAAGATTCTTTTATTGTTTGACCTTATATTTCCTTGGCTTTTGCTCTTCACTTCTTACATGAATTTATTAGCCTTGTATTTGAGATCATCATCTATTATCAAACCCATAATAATAAGGGTAGTTGGGTCTTCGATCAAGCCTCCCAATATATGCACAATTTTACTCTATAAGTGCTTGAACTCTAGCAATATCCTCCATGCCCTTGTACTATTTATTCATATGATTTATCTTCTTTGAAAAGGCCTTATTTAAGTGTGCCACTATTAATGTTTTAAACCCAAGAATTTGACCATTCATCAATACATTGATTAATTAATTTACATTTTTATTAAATCCTACCATTTATTGATTTGTTTCATAGCCATGGAATGTTTTTTGTTAATTATGTCTTGCCTGGGACTTATTGCTTTCAAAAAGTTGAATGTGTCATAAAATATTGTTTCAAACTTATTGACCACATCCCTTGGTACTGATAGGATAGATTTCTCCTCTAAGTTATTATTTTATTTAGAGGGTATTTTATTATTCCTTGGTGATAATCGACTAGTTTTCAATTGTCCAAAACAGTTTGGAGCAATTGTTATCCCCTATGTTTAAAGCAACATATACAAATTTTATGTTCGTAAACACTCTTCCTTCGACATCTAATTTTAAATATAGCTCAAATTATTACTTTGAAACATGTTTATGGGCTACTATTGCTATAATTCTAATTGAAATATCCTTTTATAAACAATAGTTCAACACCTCTCAACTCAATCATAGTGAATTCAAAGATAATCTAGGGCTATCCATACACTCTAGGGCTTTTAGAGATTCACATAGGGATTTAATGTTGGAAAACTAGTTTAGAATATGAGCTTTAGGGACTTAGATTGTATTTGGATTGAAAATTTATACCTTCCACATGCTCAAGTTCACAAGATCTTCTACTATGATGTGTTTTGCCTATGTGGTTGTACCATGTCACACTATTTATTTATTTAAAATGTGATCATTTATCACTTTTAGACATGTGTCATTACCTTGTAAAATCTTAAATATCAATAAATTTACACCAGTTATCTCTTAATAAGTCTTCTTAGCCTTGATTTCATCATGGGCTATTGATCTTCCATCTGAGTTCCTAAGTTTGGGACACTTGGTATCTCTGTGGGATCTTTGTGTACTTTATAAACATTATTCATCACTTTAATTCTCTCCTACCATGTGGTAGCTTCAAATTCAATCTATGATTGAATTTTTAACTCTAATCACACCATTGATCTTGATCAATAAAATCAAATGTGAGCCATTGCTCTTCATCCACAAGATTAAACTCACACCATTGATCTATTTATTGCATGATCAAATGTAGACCGTTGATCTTGTTATTCAAATGTAAGCTATATATTTACTTGATTACTTGCCAAAATTATGACACTTATCACTCTCATGTTCTTTCTTAGTATCTTTGACTTTTTTACCTTTGATCACCATCATATCTTCGATATGTATTCGAGATCTAAACACTTATCATTATCATGTTTGATTTTAGAATCCTTTAACACCTTGATTCCATGCTCACCATTGGATCTCCATTTTACTATTAATGAACACCATCAATCTTTCATTTTTACTTATTGACTCCAGCTTTGCCCATGGATCATTGATCTTTGCTTCAAAATTTGGAGTTTTTTTCACTTGGTGATATTGCATTTAATTTTTTCCTATGAAAAATTAACATTAACAAAGTAAGGTTTCAAGTACATAAAGACTTAAGGTAAATTTTAGACTAATTTTTAGATGTGTTGATACACATGATTAAAACTTAGGATAAGATTTAAACTAAGTCTAAGATATAATAAAATGTTCCTACATTAATTTAAATCCCTTTCAAACTAAAACTTATACTAAATAATTTGGACTAAAGTTTTTTTAACACCATTTAAACATGGATTTAATCACTTGATTAAGGAACAAGGGCTAATAAAAGGGTCAAATTAGCATTAAAACATAAAACCCTAAACATTATTCATTCAAATCAAACTCAATTAAGCTTGCAACATGGGAACGTAAGAATCAAATGTTATCAACATTAGATCAAGTCAAATAAAAATTATACTAGCATGTCTAAGGTAAGCTAGAGAAAAACATGATATCTAATAGTGCATTTTGATAAATATGAATGTCAATTTATAGCATAAATTTGTAAAATTTGAACAATGGTCCTCATTTTTCAAAAAAGGGGGTATGTTAACCTCAACAAATCATGAATTTTGGGGGAAACATTGTAAAATGTTAGAACTTTGATACTCTTGGTTTAAAATAATAACCAAACTATTCATTCCATATGATCAAATACCATCATTAAGATCAATTATTGATTAAAATAAGTTTTACAAATGTAGAATTAGATTTAAACATCAAAATATAGTCATGTTATGTATGTGCTTTGATTTATTAATTGATTTCAATGGGATTTAGAGGGCAACTTCTAGATCTCATGACCTTAATCATTAATATTGACTTATAGCATATTTATATATTCATTATGAATCATGTTATGAAAAGGGAAGGCTTGGGCATTGATTTGATACCATCCAAGCATCTGCAGCCCCAAAAAATATACCTTTTTCTCCAATCTAGGCTTTGTTCTACTGCCAGCTAGGTGTCCATGACTTGAGTGGAGATCACCAGAATCACCTTTTTTTAGAAAGATCTAGAATTTTCAATAAGACTCTTATTTTTATACTTTTTAGATATATTTAGCTTTCCAACATAGGTTAGGAACCAGAATTATCCAATTTTTAAGGATTTTATCAAATGTTTGATTTTTAGAAATCATCCTTGGTTATAAACTTCATCCCAAGAAATAATGTTCTTTAAGTTCTAACATGAATTTTATTTAATAATTAAAACTTTCACTCAATCATATACAATCCTTATTAGAACTAAACTTAGATTAGAACAAGGTTTAAGATTTTAAATATTAACTAATACAGATATCAATCTTCACCAATTTCTTCAAATCATAGCATCAAGCTCAAATTTCAAAAATCCATGATTAACCAATGTTTAAGGTTCATACCTATATTATTGATTTGAGAAGCTCCTTTTGAGCATTTAGGATGGACTGGAGCTTGAAAGCTATCTTGAAAAAGACTTATTGAAAGTAGGGAATAAAAATAACACACAATAAGTAAAATAGACAACCAACAAATAATTTTTACAAGCACTATTTACAAACAAGGAATAAGAAAGAAACTAATCTTAGTCTACCTACACTAACTATAACTAATCTTACAAGTTACACCATAAAGACTTATGATGGAATAGTAGAGATGTAGTGATTTAGATATTTCCCATTAGTTATAAAAGTGAACTCTTCTCCCTACAAGTCTTTGAGCATGAAGGTGTTGTCTCCTAATGTGTCATTAATTTAATAAGGGCCAATCCACAAAGGAGTTAATTTCTCATGTTTTCCTTTTGGATTTGAGGCTTTGTCCCATAGGAGAACTAGGTCTCCCTACCTAAACACCTTAATATTTGAATTTTTGTCAAACCATATTTTGACCATGGTTTGATGTCGCTTCTTCCCTTGCATACTCCATTTTTATGATGTTAAGTAACCTTAAATTTGAATATTCTTGATCTTTTTCCATATACTCTTGCGTGAACTTGTATGTTGGAAACTTGATAATAATTTTAAATATTGGTTTTTGACCATATATTAATATGAATGGTTATTATTTTAGAGATTGCTTCACTCTAGTTCTATCTATCCAAAGACCATATTTAATAAATTTATGCCAAGTTCTCAATTGCTAGGTTGCAAACTTTTTGATAACTTTCATCAAGTTCTTATTAGTTGAATCAGAAAATCCATTATATTGAGGATAATTATTTGATGAAAACTTAAGAATTATATTGTTATAATAATCCCACTTAGTCATCTAAATAGATATAAAGGTTGAGTTATTATCACAAACTAATGATATTGGTGTCCCAAATCTTATGCAAATGTTCTCTTCCAAGAACTCAATTACATCTTCAGTTATAAATTGTTTAGTTACCACTACTTCTATACATCTAGTACAATAATTAGTAGAATTAGGAACCTATTTATGTCCATTTAAATAATTAGGGTTAATTATCCCTACAAATTTTTAAACCCATTGAGTAAAAAGTTTATCAATTAATAATGGCTTCAATGGCATATCTACTTTTGGTTCCTCCATGTTGAAAATATGGCATTGTTGACACTATTTAACATGTTTATGTTCATCCTTGAATATGGTGGGAAAGTAATAATTTTCCCTCAATATTTTATGAGCTATTGTTTTTCTGGAGGGGTGTCCACTCTCAAGTTTTTCATGAAAAGGACTCAAGATCTCATTGGCTTCTTTTGAAACACATCTCAAGGATATACCTTCATAGTTATTTCTATATAGTACCCCATTATTGATCAATAAATTTGTTTCCTTGAGCCCCAAATCTCTTTTTTGATATTTTCTCATACCTATGGAATAAGAACCATTGATCAATAAATGAATAATTACATCATACTAATCATTTGGTTGGAATTTTTGTTCATTAACCTACACTAGAAATTAATTGAATCAATCCTTAAAACCTTACAAAATTGGTATTTTTTATCTCAATATTGTACTATTTTAGTATATACATCCATTTACCTCTTCTCTCTCCCAATTCACATTGACTGGGCATAAGTTTAGTGGAAGGGTCTGGCAATATTACATGCACTTTAATCCTAAGAATATAGTGTCTAAAATTTTTAACTACCTTAACTAAATAATATGGTTGATTGTAAATTAGAGACTAATTTAACTTAGAATTATTAAAATTAGAGCTCAAAAATTCAATTGGATTATCACATTTCTCTATTTTCTGAGTTAAAATAATAACTATAGTATGTTCTAAAGCAAAAGAATAAAGATAAAAATATTTTGTGAAATTAGGACTTATCAACACTGGTTCTTGTCATATTACTTATTTAATGTCCTTGAAGGATTCCTTATCTCTTAATTTCATATGACCTTTGCATCCTTATTTAGTATGTCATTAAGTGGCTTCACAATTTTTGTAAAACTAAAAATGAATTTTATCACAAAATTGATTTTCTCAAAGAAAGAATTTAGCTCTTTTCTACTATCAGGTGGTTCTATTTTGGATGTGGAACTAAATCTATTATGATCTATATAAATCCCATATTTGGTTATAACATGTCCTATTAACTTCCATTTTGTAACACAAAATCCTTTTCTTAGGATTAAGGGAAATTCCATACCTTTTACAATGTTCAAATACCTATTGTAAATGCATAATATGGTCTTCCCTATTTTTAGAAAACATAGTTAGATCATCCATATATATGATGATGATCTTACCTATGAGAACTTGAAAAGCATAATTCATAGCTCTTTGAAAAGTTGATCCTAAATTTACTAGTCCAAAAGGCATTCCTTTTTAATCAAAAGTGCCCCAGTTTGTTGTTAATATAGTCTTCATTATATCCTCCTTGTTTACAAGTACTTGATTATAAGCTGAAAAAACATCTAAGAAATACATCATATTAGAACCATTAATAATTTGAATGACTTGGTCAAGGAAAGGTAAAGGATAATTATCCTTTTGTGAAGATTGGTTCAAAGTTCTAGAGTTTATGTATAATCTAATTTCTCCATTCTTCTTTCTAACTGGTATTAAGTTAGATACCTATTTAGAATGTCTAATTGGAAACACTATTTTTGCATCTAATAGCTTCTTGACCTCTTTATATACTAATGGTTCTATAATAGGGTTGACATGTCTTTGATTTTGTTTAAAAGGTTACAAGCCTCTTTTAATGGAATGGTATGGGTAATGAATCTAGGATAAAAGATCTTTAAGTCTTCATAGGACCATGTTATAACATCCTTGTATTTGGTTAAAAAATCTTTATCTTTTCTAGACTCTTCATTTGTGCATGTTGTACCAATATTTACTAGTTTAGGTTAACCTTGAGTTCCTAGGTCAACTACATTACAATATTTCACATTCACCTTGGGAAATTTAATAATTTCAACTAGTTTGTCTATGTCAAACAGTATTTATAATGTAATCATTTCTTTGGGAATCTAGTTGTCATTTAATTGAATAATCTTGTCATCAAATTTGTCTTCATCAAGAGAATTTTCATTAACCTCATCAATAATTTGAGACTCAAATACCCCAGAGTTGTTCATGAAATAAATAATCTACTAATCATAACTAAATACTTACAAATAATTGACATTATTAGAAACTAAGGGACATGGAACCAATTTAATGCTAAGGTTTCCTAGTTTAGAATTTTGATTTGGCATAAGATTGGCTACAGCTGATGCGAGCTCATTAACAAGATTATTATCTTGTCTAGGAATGGAGTGAATATTAAAATAATAAAATTAATTAATCAATCCCCACACTCTAAACTTTTAATTCTTAAGATAAGATAATATGCAGTCGTACCTACTTCTAACCTGATTAATTACTAGTTCAAAATCACCATATACTAGTAGTTCTTTGACATTCTATTTGATAGAAAATTATAATCCTAAGATTAAAGCTTCATATCAACCAAATTATTAGGGAAAGGAAATTCAAGTTTGTAGTAATTATTTAATTCCTTCCTAATAGGATTGATTAGAATAATTCCTACTCTAGAACTAGATTTACATCTAGCATCATCAAAATACAATTTCCACAGTCCAGTCATAGCATGAGAATCTTTAGAGTCACATACCTAAGGAGTGTCAAGGGTATAAACTCCTAAATCATAATTTACCATGTTGACATTTTTATTTTTTGCATTATATTTAGTAATAATGTGTTTCATATTTGGTTCCCTTTCAATTTGAATTTGATTAGGAACTCCCTTCTATGGTAGTCACATGTGAGAAATATTAGTTGACATGTATCCATTTAAATACTTAGTCCATTATCTCCTTAGAAGCATTCCATAAGCATATTTAATGTACACCACTTGAATATCTATGAATTGATGTATCTTTAGCTTCAAAGTAAGCTACATATGCAGATTCAATAATTCAACAATTACTTTAACTCTAAATTTGTCTAATTTGGTAACTACTCTAACAGACTTAATAGGAGTTAAACCAAGCTTTTCACAAATACATTTTGGAATGATATTTGTAAAGGAAACTAAATATAAAAAATAAATATGCAAGTTTTTACCAAAAAATCTAGTTGTTAGTAGGAAGGGTGGAACCTCTACTTTGTTCTTATACATCACTACATTGGCATTTGCAACCTTTTGTGATTTACTAGGTTTTTTGTTTAAATATTCTATCAACAAGTATATTTTTTAAGTGATTTGACTCAATATATGTAAATTTATATTAGCTTTAATATTTTTCATACCTTTAACTATATTATATCCACACCTAGTAGAAGAAGTAGATGATTCAACATTATTTCTAGAGTTACTTCCCTTTGGAGGTTCTAGATTGTTGTCTACTAAAAGATCAGGAGGAGTATAAAAGTTGTTTGGTGGAGTTAAACTATTAATTGGTTGATTTTTTTCTCTATTCTTGAAAGGATAAGTTTTCTTCAGATATTTTTGAAAATGATGAATCTCCTGTAGAGTATCTTTAGGTTCATTCTCATCTTAGAATGGGAAATCAAATGTCTCACCATCAGAGTTATGTCAGTAGATTTAAATGAATTTGAATAACTAGATGCACCTACAACATTATCTTTGTTAGGTCCACCTTTAAATGTATCTAATTCATCTTGAAATAACTCAAAATCATTACAAAATTCTATGCAATCCAACTCACCATGCTTTGAAGTATTATAAACTTAGCAATATTAAGTTAAATATACATAAGAAATATTTATTTTAGGATTCTTTTTATTAGAAGATGACTCATTTTTATTATTATTATTATTGTTATTATGAAACCTATTTGTAGGTATATTGAATCTTTGATAAGAATAATTTATGTTGGAACTTTCCCCATTATTACCTACTTGTTTTTGTAGCTAAAGAAAATAATTGCCTAGTTTTTAAACCATTTTGAGTATGGATTCATTTTAATTCTTAGGTGCCTCTAAATTGTGAACTTAAGTTCTATTTATAGTTTTTGGCACCATATCTCTTTTATATTTTGGATGAGGTCCACTTGGAGTGTTATTTAAAAATCCTATGTTTTCACCAAGACGAGCATGACTGAAAGGCAATTGGTTTAAAACTGGTGTTTGATTTAATTAGGCATGTTTTGATTAGCATTTTCAATGGCATCAAATTTATGTAAATTAGGATTAAAATCAGGAATATCATATGATAATTGACAATGGGGTTGCATCTGATCACTTATTTTCATAGCTTTAACATAGACTAAGTCCAATGTATTTATGACTGTAACAGATCTTTTTAGGAACTCAAAATTCATTAGATCTAAATAATCCTTATCAATATCTAAATATAAAGCTTCATCAGACCTATAGGGAACAATAGTTCTGCTAAACATCTTCTAGAATCTGGCATTGAACACTCTAATGGTTTCACTTGAATCTCTTTTCACTATATGAATTGTTGATAATGGACATAAGGACTAGTGATCTTTCCAAATTGATCAATGAATATACAATTAAAATCATTCCAACTAGTAATGTAATTATTAGTAAGTTTAATAAACCAATCATATGTTGCATCTTTGAAAGTAAAAGGAAATAATTTTAAAATAACATCTTCATAAACAACATTTAACAATATTAAATGAGCCTTAAAAGACTTGATATGTTCTTCAGTAGTAACCGCATCTATAGGAATAAAAGAAGGTAAATCATGTACCTAACCAAGCACATTTATGGAAGATCCACCTAGCCATGTCATACCTTGATAAGGGTTAAACACAAGAGCACCACGAATAGGTGAAGTAGGTTGAGATTTAAAAACCCTACACTTACCTTTGTTTGTTCTTGCTTTCCTATGCATCTCCAAAGAAAGAAGAGGTAGCCTTATCTTAAACCTTGACCTAATCCTTATCCTTGGTAGTTTTATCTTGTAAAATCTGAATCTTATTCAAAATATGATTTATAAATGTTATCTTTGCAAAGAACAATGATCAAATTTATACATTAAGTAAATTTTGCATAAATTCATACAATTCTTTTCAAAGAACACTGATCTTTAACTAAATAAGCTTAAATATACATCCAAACTTGTAAATATGATTGATATTTACACCTCTAAGTTTAAATAAAACTAAATTTACAAATAATCAACCAATCTTTAAACAAAATTTCTATCACTAACCTCAAATGTTTCAAATTCACAAAGCTTAAACTACCTTTGCAACATTTCTCATAAATATTCAAAGAATAGTTATATTTAGCTAAATAAGCCTAAAGACTAGTCTAAAACCATGAATATCAGTGATATTTATATACAAAGGATCAAATGATCTTTGAAGAAAATTCACTAAAATTAGCTAAGATGTTTTAAATTTACAAAGTTTTAGCTAATGGACCTCCTTCTAGCGCTAGTAAAACATGTATGTTGCTGCTTGAAATTATATCAAAGGGTTTACAAAGTTTTTGAAACACTTATCATTTATATATTCAAATAATATACTGCATGAGTAGCTGGTTGTGATATTCCTAAGATCTTTGGTGGAATAGAGGCAAAGAAATTAATTATTTCACAAAATGATATTATAACTGGGTGTTGTGAGTAATCGTGGTCTCAAAGCTTGCTTGTTTGTGAAAGATGATAGTAATCTAAAATAAATATAGTGAATTATGATCAAAACCTAAGGTCTAAAATATAATCTAGCATATATATTTACAATGAAAGTTAAACTACAGTGATTTGATTAAAAAATGATCAAAACAAAGGGTAAGGTAGAGAAGAAAGATATCTCTAATATTTAGTCTAGACATTATGACAAAAATTAAATTTCATCAATGACCTGCACTCAAACTAATATATGACATGAAATATCTAAAGGCACATATCCTATCATATACCAAGCAAATGTCCAAGGAATTTGAAATAATGCAAATAAGAACTCAAATTCACTTTAAGGATTTGCTTCCATAAGAAAATAGCATTAGCACACCTTGAATAAAAGCAATGGAAATTAAATGAATATAAAGTATTTCAATCAACCTGACATAAGCTTAAATTGACAACTCTATATTCACACATGCACATCTAACATTCATACACGTAATTCAAATATGATCATCAAAACTAATGTTTGAGGAAGTAGCCATGATAAAAAATACACAAATAAATACAAGACAATCCTTGAAGAATTCCCTTGCTTGCATTAATTTGCTCCAAATTTAAAAAATAGTTTTTAATCTAAAACTCCTTCCCTTTTTACAAATGACAATACCCATTTTATAGAATATTTTGAGGTATGTTGGTTATTCATATCAAATGAAAATTGAATAAGTGTCAAGGATAGCTATCCTTATACAAAATTATAGAATCAGACACTTTAGAAAAATGGACTAACCTATAAGAAATGTGATTTACAAGATGCACATGCTTTTACAAAATAGAATATTATATTTTCAAATGATATACATGTTTTTTTACAAAAATAATATGCTAAGTAAATAAATTTGAATCTGAGAATCTCCTCTAGGTATAGTCCTATGCTTTTGTTACTTCATATTCATTACCTTATCATGTTTTTCATCAATCAGCCTAGAATTGATGATAGGCTCCATGAATAATTCCTCTTCTTGGTCTATCATGTATTTCAAGTCTTTAATAGCTCTACCCATTTCTTCCTTGATGATTCTATCCAACTTCTTGGTCTACCAGGTCTTTCAAGTCTTTGTCAATTTAGCATCTCCAATTTTATCCTCTGTTGATAGGATCATATCCAAGATTATTTTTATTGTCTTCCTTTGTAGTGCATTGGATTTTGATCTTCACTTATTGCATGAATTGATTAGCCCTATATTTGAACTCATCATCTATTATCAAACCCATAGGACTAAGGGTAGATGGGTCTTTGATCAAGCCTCCCAGTATATGCACCATTTTAATCTCTAAATACTTGAATTCTTTAGAAATATCCTCCATTCCCTTGGACCATTTGATCATATCCTTTATCTTCTCTGATAAGATAATCATGGACACGTTTAAATGTGCCAAATTGACCACTTTAAACTTAGGAATTTGACCATCCATCCATACATTAATCAATTCCTTTACCTTATTACTTGAAGCCTACCATTGATTAATCTATTACATAGCCATGGAATGTTTCTTGTTCATCATGTCTTGTTTCAACCTTATAGCGTTTAGAAATTTTAATGTGTCATAAATGATTATTTCAAACTTATTGACCATATCTCCTAGCATTGATAGGATATATTTCTCCTCTAAGTTATTTTTTTGACGAGAGGATCTTTTCTTCTTCCTTGGTGATAACTGACTAGTTTTCAAATGTCTAAAATAATTTGGAGCAATTATTGTCTCA
Organism: Torreya grandis; assembly: GCA_037957365.1. Taxonomy (NCBI): domain Eukaryota; kingdom Viridiplantae; phylum Streptophyta; class Pinopsida; order Cupressales; family Taxaceae; genus Torreya; species Torreya grandis. The sequence goes on along the minus strand of JARHVA010003614.1, from coordinate 938,357 downwards.
TGTGTTCAAAGTCACAACTATAAATTCTATGTCCTTGATCACTAATCCTTCAACATCTCATGTTAAATATAGATCAAATTTTTTCTCTGAACATGTTTATGGGTTACCATTACTATAATTCCAATTGAATTAACCTTTTACACATAGTAGTTCAAATCATCTCAACTCAATCACAATAAATTGAGAGACAATCTAGGCTATCCATACACTCTAGGGATTTTGGATATTCACATAGGGAATTAATGGTAGCAAGATAGTTCAGAATGTTATATTTAGGGACTTAGATTTCATTTTGAATAGACTTTTATACCTTCTACATACTCAGGTCTACAAGATCTTCTAGTATGGTCTATTTTGCCTATGTGGAACTACCATGTCACACTATTCATTTATTTAAAATGTGGCTATTTGTCACTTTTGGACACATGTCGTTACCCTTCATAATTTTCAATCTCATAAATTTTCACCATTAATCTCTTAATAAGTCTTCTTAGTCTTGAATTCATCATAGGCCATTGATCTTCCATCTGAGCTCCTGAGATCGAGACACTTGGTAGATACATAGGCTCTTTGTGTACTTTTAAGATAGTATCCATTACTTAAACACTCTCATTGCGCATGGTAGCTTCTAATTTAATTGAGGATCTTTAAATTTTTGACTCCACTTACACCATTGATCTTGATCAATAAGATCAAATGTGAGTCATTGATCTTCAACTATAGGACTAAACTCACACTTTTGATTTGGTAACTACAAAATCAAATATGGACCATTTATCTTATTATTAAAATGTTGGCCATTGACCTATTTGATTACTCACTAAGATTGTGACACTTGTCACTCTCACATTCCTTCTTAGTATCTTTGACTTGTTGACCTTTATTTGTTGTTAGATCTTTGATCTATATTTCAGATCATGACACTTGTCATTCTCATGCTTGATTTTATAATCCTTTAACACCTTGATTCCATGATCACCATCGAATCTCCATTGTACTATTAATGTGCACTATCATTTTTTTGGTTTTGACTTATTGACTCTAGCTTTGCCCATGGATCATTGATCTTCACTTCAATCTCCTAAGATTTTTCCACTTAGAGAGACCACATTTTATTCATTCTTATGAATAATTAAAATTAGTAAATTAAGGTTTTGGATACATATAGACATAGGGTAAATTTTAGATTGATGTTTTAGATGTGTTGATAAACATGATTAAAACATAGGATAAAATTTAAACTAAGTCTAAGATATAATAAAATGTTCTTGCATAAATTTAAATCCCTTTAAAAATAAAAATTAGACTAAATAATTTACACTAAAGTTTTTAACACCATTTAAACATGGATTTAATCACTTGACTAAAGACCAAAGGCTAACAAAAGGGTCAAATTAGCATTGAAGCATAAAACCCTAAACATTTTTCATTCAAATAGAACTCCATTAAACCTGCAATATGGAAACAAAAGAATCAAACATTAGAAACATTAGATAAATTCAAATAAATATTATAATAACATGAATAAGTTAAGATATATAAAAACATGATATCCAATAGTACATTTTGATAAATACGAATGTCAATTTATAGCACAAATTTGTAGAATTTGAACAATGGTCCTCATTTTTCAAAAATGGGGGATGTTGAACTCAATAGATGTCATATGGATTTTATTTATAAGGTGAATCAAGAATTTATAATATTTTATAAATATTTCAATATCATGTTTATTTCATTATTATACTTCTTATATATTTAGAATCTCATTAGATCTATAACCATACCCTATAAAAGGCCCTATCTCACTCAAGCTACCTCAAGAAAGACCATATTAAATATGAAGGTACCCAAACATTTAGTTTACATTAAATAGGTGTAAAATAATTTAAACATGATCTTGATAACTCGTAAACATGAATACACTCAAGTTATATATCAAACATGCTTAAAACTATCAACCTTAACAAATAAGACATAAAAATAGTTTCCTATCAAAATACTCCTTATAAATACAAAGTACCTAATGGTTAAAACATTAAAAATGTCCTATTTTATCTTAAAATCATCCCACTATAACCATTTTTCCACATCAAGTTCTGAAATTGAGAAACATAGACAAACCTAGACCTTATTTGGATGACTAGGTCATAGTGACCCCCTTACACTCTTAGTGATTGTTCATAAATATGAGGGGATTAATATGAAAAAAAATGAAACTAAATTGAAGATAATTATGTACCATATCATTTCACAATATGTTTTTACCTAACTATCTCTTTCCTAATTGTACTAACAAAAAACTTATGTCCTTCCTAGAGTTGCCAAAAAAGTTGATAGGAGAGATAAGTAAATTTTATACATTTTGACACCTAAAACTCCTTATAAATAATGTATTTGACATTTAAATTAACAAATGATGTGATTAATATTATTTTAGGTCAATTTTATCTTGAATAACTATACATATATCCTCAAAATAGGCCTTTTTAGCACTAAAACTAATAAAATCATTTGAAAAACCTGATGAAGCTGCTAAAAAAGTATTCATTGGACTTTTCATTCCTAAAAATATGTAAATCATGACTTTATTATGATATTATACTAAAATTATCATGCAAAAATTTCTCCAAAACCCACAAAGTAATCCAAAATGCAATCAACTAGGTTATGAATTTAGTCAAGCATATTGCCAACTAGTGTGATCAATTGCAATGCATGACATGACCTTGACACAAGGAATAAGGCCTATTAAGATGATATGGACTCTTTTCATCACTCTAAATAACCTAAAATAGGTATATAAGTGGATAAACAAGTACATGTCCATGATGATCAAAACCTTAAACTCATCAAATTTACCTTAAACTCTACTAATCAAGGTTTTAGATGACCAATTTAAAGATATTCCAGAATAACATAACAACCAATAGGGTAAACAATATTAAAATAAAATTTTGAAGTGATAGGGGTGATAATTTGACATGTGACGTTAAAATTATCAACATTTGAGTGACTCAGTTGGGAAGCATGTCTAATATGTTTATGAACCAAACCATTGACATCTTTCTTGGACTCATGAAATCTCTATTACTTTATGAAATGAACATTAATATATCTAATCAATGAATACAATAATCTTGAATTTAAATAATACATTTATTTTTGCTCTAAAAACAAGGAAAGAAGACACACATAATAAGGCAAACCAACTAAAAAGACCCATGTGTAAGCTAAGAACTTATTTGAAATGAAACATAAGCAAACTAATGTGTTAGGACAACACTTGGAAACAAACAAATAAAATAACTATGTACAAAAGAACTTATCTCTCAATAGCAATGTTTCAGATGTATCCCATTGTCTGGGATTGGAAGCTCCTCACCATCCTTCTTATCAAGTTAAAAAGCATTATGGGATTTGTATCTATATATTATGTAGGGGCCACTCTAAAGGGAATCAAACTTGGTGTGACTTCCTAGTTTAGATCTATCCTCATCCCTATTAGAGTATGTATTTCATGTATTTATCATGTTTTCTAGTGCATTAGCTAGCCATTTCATCCTTTACTGAGTTTGTCCTATGTGAGGATTTATCCCACATTAGCCAGTTAGTCTATTTTTATCTTTTGCCTTACCTATTTATGCAAGATATTTTCTTTATACTAGCCTATCATATTTATGAATAACACTTGATTAAATTTTCTTTGAAATAAATTGTCTATAGCTTTAGGTGTGATTTTCTTAGAATTATCACTTCTAAATTTTGATTTGGAATGCTTTTTTGCCATTTTCAACATGGTACCAAAGCCTTGAGGTGTTTATACCATCCACATTACTACATTTTGCTTTAGAAATTTACATTTCCATTGCTTCTTCCCTTATCGCTTTTGAAATTTCCCTTGTCATTTCTTGTTCCCTTGTTGAAAGGTAGAGATGATGTTTAGGAAAGAGGAGGCTCCATTCATTCTTTAAATACTTTTTGAAGCTTTTATTTTTTAAGATTTTTCTTCTTTTTCATCTAATGCATTGCTTTTGCCTTGGTGTCATTGTCTAAGGTGGATAGGTGTTGGAAAAATAATATTGTTTTTTTTTTTGTATAAAATCATATCTTAGTCTTCTTGAAGGTGGCAATGATTTGATGAGAGAGTGCATCATCCTTTCAAGAGAGGTTTACTTTTTTTATCAAAGAGATATACCAAGAAAGGAGAAAGTGTTAGAGAGAGGAGAGGATATGTGGGTGAGGAATTAGAGAAGAATATTTATTGCTTCTCAAATATGTCCTTATTGAGAGCTTGACATTATATGTTAACAATGCAAAGGCATTGACTAGATTTGTTGAAATCTTTACCTATGTTGGAGTCAATCTACGTTGAAGTGGAGTCATCTTCCATAACTATACATTAGAATTTAATTTTTTTAATTTTAGATATGCTTATCTATAGGGAGGAGGATTTAAAATATGTTGAGGTATGTGTTGCATTTTAGCTTCATTTCTTTTCTTTAGATCTACCACGTGCATTCTAAAGGCATCATCTTCACTTTTGAACTAAGGTGCTTTGTTTAGAGTTTTGTTTTCTATATTGAAATTATTTGATGAGTGTCCTTAGTCAAAATAAAGAGAATACCTATATTGGAGGAGAATTCCATCTCTATAAAATATTTATTTTATTTCATATATGTTGTGTAAAGATAAAGATCTAAAATATGCAAGCTTTTTCCAATCCTGTGCCTTTTTTCTTAGTTTGTTATTTAGTTTAGCATTCAAAAGGTCTTCTTTTGGTGCTTGGAATTCCTATTGCAGGGGTGGGGATCTATGTTTTCATCTTCCTAGAGGTTTATGAGCCAAAAAATAATAGTAAAAGCATCTTTTTCCTCTCAAAACAATGCCTAAATTCATTTTTTTTGTTTTTAAAAGTTGAATGTTTGCCTCAAGAGGAAGCATAGTTCACTTGTGCAAGCATAACAGTAATTAGGAGTATATTTTTTCACATTGGGTGGAGTTTATAAGTCTATACTTTAATTCTAGTTCCAATGAGTGGTTGGATGACTATGATTTTTTTTATTTGATCACAAAAATTAGTTTGTAGTGTTTTTTAATGGTTTGATTAATTTTATGAGAAATTGTAATGCTTGTAAATTTTGAACCGTAACTCAGATTTGACTTCTATTTGTCTCAAAAGTGTATGGTTTTTGATTATATATTCATTATTGTTATTAATTTTTTAAAATAATCTACTTTTATAAAGTGTTAAATTGGGGGTCCTTAATAGAATCTTTTAAGGGGATGTCTTGATCCAATTTTTATGCACCCTTTTGCATTATTTCTACTCCTTATTGATTCATTAGCATGGATTATACTTATGGTATTGACCATTATGAGCCTTTGACTACATATAATTAAAATACATAGAAATATCTAATAGAAACAATCATAAAGCACAAAGGATTATGGTCTGTAATGAATGAAACTCAACCACTATTCACATGGAATTTGAAAAAATTCAACACCAATGTATGTTTGAAAAGTGTATGGGTTTGACTGGGGGTTATGCGAGTGATATTATTATTTTTAATTTTGATGGGTATGATTCTCAATTAAAAATATGGGCTAAGATAAAGGTTTTGTTTGACAAAATAGATCACTTACGAGCTATGCAACTTGGAGTCAAGCTTGCTTCACTAAATCTAGATGACTTTGCCTCTATTATATACTACCTCACTAAGTTTAAGCATTTGTTTACATAGTTGAATGGTAATGAAAGAGATAATAATGATGAAGAGTGTGTGTCCTTGATTTTGTCTATGTTGAGTGGCCCATTCCAAATCTTTGCTTCTACATTTCTCTCTAGTGTGGATGCCTTAGGTGTTGCATTCAAAATGATAGATCTAGAGTTATTTTATGAGAGACTTACTAGGGAAGAATCTAAAATGTCTCACCTTAAGTCTTACACCTCTAAAAAATTATTAGTTGCATCACATCCTAAGACTAAGGGAAAATCTAAGAGTAAGAAGAAAAACACTCCACCTCAAAATACACTTAAGCCCAACACTGACTCATCTAAACCAAAATCATCTCCCAAATCCAAGAATAAGTCTAAACCTATATGGGTGGGCTAGTCATGAAGATTTTAGGTGTTTCAATAGAATTCAAGTCTTAAAGGACACCGTAAGGAAACACAAGCTTTCTATTTCCACTCCATTTCATAAGCATGGAAAATCACTTAATGTTGTTGGGAGATCACAATTACCTATTTTAGATAGTTAGTTTATAGATTTTGGTGCTTCACAACATATGAATTCTTCCAAGGAGTCCTTTGTATCTCTTGGTATGAGTTCTACTTCCAACATTGAGGTTGAAGATTATTCATTTATAATAAGGGGAAGGGTGACATATAGATAGATGGTGGCCACATCATTGATGCATTATATTTTCTAGACATCACCACCAATCTACTTTTAGTTTATCATATTTCTCATTCTAGTCAAAGTAAGATAGTTAATTTCACACCATAGGCTATTAAATTTTGAGCTTTGTTAGAACCACACACACTTATTTCATAGGGTATTGTTAATCATAGTTATCGACTCTATTATTTTGATGATTTTAATGATACTCCTCCTTTAGGGACATGTTTAGTTTCTCATGCATATTTTAAGAGTTATATTTGGCATGATATATTTAGACACCTAAACTATAGATATTTGTTTGAAGGAGTTTAGCATTCATAGTATGTTAGAGTGTCTTATTATAGTTTCATGTCTTGATGGATTTTACCCTAGTTATACAATGGGGAAAAAACACAAGGATCCATTTCCTAAGGGTATTTCCATGAAATATTATTCACCACTTGAGCTTGTGCATAGTGATTTGATCATATTTCCTACTCCTTCTTTCACTGGAGCTAAGTATGAACTTACTTTCATTGATAATTTCTTGAGGTGTACTTAGATTTATTTACTCAAGTGCAAGAGTGATGTCTTTTCTCACTTTAAAGTCTTTAAGGATTTGGTTGAGAAATAAAATTTAAGTTGCATCAAGAATATTCATATAGATAATGGTGGAATACTTCATTCAAGAGTTATTTAAATTTTAGTATCCCATGGTATTGTTCACCAACATTATGTTGCTCATAATCCATAACAAAATGGCTTATAATAAAGGAAGAATAAAACTCTAAAGGAGATGGCTAACTACTAGATGCATTCATAGGATTTAAATCTTATCTATTGGGTAGAGGTAGTTAATTGTGAAAACTACATTTAGAAGAACACACCACATCAAACACTTGAGCATATAATTTAGAGGAGGCTTGGTCTAGAACCAAGCCTGATGTCTAATTTTTTTGAGTCTTTGGGAGCCTTGTTTGGGTGTTTATACCAAAGAATAAAAGGAAAGAATTAGATAAGAAGAACAAACCTTTGATTTTTTTAGGGTATTATGAGGACATAAGAGCTTATCATATTTTAGATCATAATACTCACGATGTTCATTTTTGAACACATGTACAGTTTGATGGGCACTTTAGATATCATAAATATTTATCTTCTTCCATGTTGCCTTATTATTATTTTGATGATTCATCACCTCCTTTCGAGGATTAATTATTTGAAGATCTAGTTGGAAAGATTCTTGAGGAGGTTATAAAGGATGAGGATCCTATTCACATTGATATTGACATTATGCCTAGGTAGACTCATACTAGAATTTTTGAGGTAGCACCTTTCATTTAGGATATTCTACCTAATCAACATAATCATGCACATTCTATGAGTATTAAACTTTTGTGTAGACATTCTATTAGGATCCATAGTATTTTTCACAAGCTCATGGGATATAGGAGTGGGTTCATGCAATGATAGATGAATATTCTTCTTTCACGAATAATCACACTTAGGATTCAATCACTCTTCTTTAGGGAAGAAAGTTGGTTAGGTTAAATTTAATTTACCACACCAAGTATGCATTTGATGGGACCAATGATAAGTATAAGGCACATATTTTTACAAAGGGATTCTATTAATTTGAAGGTATTGACTACTCTGAGACTTTTGCATTTGTTGCAAAGATGGATTTTGTTTACCTTGTACTTTATCTTGTTGCATCATAGGTCTAGCTAGTATATTATATGGACATTAAAAGTGCCTTATTTCATGGAGACTTGCATGAGGAAATCTATATGGAGTAGCCTATTGGGTTTGTTCATAATTCTTATCTTGTTTGTCAACTTAGGAGGTCTCTTTATAGTCTTAAATAAGCACCTCAAGCTTATTATGATAAGATGGATTCATTTAGTCTCTCGATTGGATTTTTCACTACCAATTTGATCCCATAGTGTATATTCAGCATATTAGGGAAGACATTTTTATACTAATATTTTATATTGATGATCTGCTTCTCATAAGCAGCTCCTCATCTCAGATTTAGACTATTTAATAGGAACTTTCAACATAGTTCAACATGAAAGATCTTGTCTTTCTGCATTATTTCCTTGGTTTAAATATTTTATAATTAGATATATGGATTTATTTGAGTCAACATCAGTACACCCTTAATCTTATTCAACATTTTGGCATGGCTGATTGCAAGCCATGTTCTCTTCCTTTTCAATCTAGGGTGACTTGCACTACCTCTTTTTATACTCCACTTTATGATCCTATTTATATAGGTAGATGATTGGGAGTATTATGTATTTGACCCATAATAACATTGATATTTAATTTGTAGTTGGGACTGTATCTAGTTTTGCACATAACCCTCATGATAGTCATTGGCAGGTTGCCACAAGGATTTTATGATATCTGCTAGGCACTGCTCATTTTTTATTACACTACAACATGGGTTATATTTAATTGGTTAGATACAATGATTCAAATTGGGTAGGTTCTCTTAATGATAGGGTTCCATTTTTATCTACATTATTTTTCTTAGTTCTTCACCTACTACTTGGTTATACAAGAACTTGTAGGCTATTACACTTTCATCTAAAAAGATTGAGTACAAGGTAGAAGCTATAGTGAGTTAGTAGATTCTTTGGCTTTATTAGTTATTGATAAAGTTTGGCTTCATGAAAGATTCACCCACTATACATTGGTATGACAACCAATTTTAAATTCACATATCTCATAACCCAGTTGAGTATAAGTGGACTAAAAAAATTGAGGTGCCTATGCACTTCATTCATTAGTACATTTAGGATGGAGTTCTTAGATTGGAGTACATTCTAAATCAATAAGCAAGTTGCATATGTATTAATGATGCCTTTTACATCACCTCATTTTATTAAATTTTATGGCATGCCTGGGGTTCTATAGATTATCCTTGGGGGGTATTTATGAGGACATATTACTTCTTTATTTCATGGATGCATATTGTATGAGTACCTTATCCGGGCTAGTTATCATGATTCATATAGTGGATATGCCATTATTAATTTTTTGGCTTTTATTTTCCCCTAGATTCACTTGATGGGGGGTGTTAGAGTATGTGTTTCATGTATTTATCATATTTTCTAGTGTATTTGTTTCTTTAGATTTTCACTAATTACATTCAAATGAGAAAGAAAGTAAGGTTAAGAGGTTATGGGTTTGATGTTACCCAGATTTAGTGTGCATTGTATCCAAGCCTTGTGGGAGCTCCTCTTTGGCTATGGAGGAAACACTTGTAGTAAGAATGAAACTTAAATAAGAAAGATGTTAGAAGAGGCTATGGTGGACTACCAAGCTACGTGCTCGGTCCTGAAAGCATGAAGCTCCTTAAGGGATGACAGTCCACTATTTAAAGATAAAAGTATTGTAAAGGAAGAAATGATAAATGATTAAAGAAATAGAAAAATAGATGGTGTGTACCTGTTCCTTATAGTTTGTGTATCTCAGAATGCTATAAAAGGCTGGTTGAAGGTTCTGTCTGGTCTAGATGGGCTGTTTAGATGGCTTTTTAGTTTGCTGGTTTAGAACACAATCATCAACGTTGGTGGGTCTACCGAGGTTAGTCAGGTAAATGGAAGGTGCTGACGTCAGTTGGTCTTCTGATATCAATTTGAGTTGTAGATGTCGACATCGATTGGTCTGCCAATGTTAGTTGGGGTCGTCAGCCTTGGATGGCTTTTAGAGTATTTTTGAGATAGACAGAGGGGTTTCTAGAACTTTAGAGGTTGGTGCAGGGTTGCAGGAAGGTGAATGAGGTCTGATGAAGGGTATAGGTAGAGGATTGGTGTGAAAAGGGGGTGAGAATAAGGGGAAGGCCTTTCAGCCCCTCCATAGAAGAAGTCAGGCCTCTCGATAGTATTTAGAAATATCAATGAAAACTAATTGACAATATATTCTAAAACACTGAAATGAAAACCAGAGTACTTAGCTTTATAAAGTGAAGAACCTGAGGTGTCAGAATAGTGATTCCCATTATGGCTAATATGACTGGTGTTGTGAGATAATGAATCAAACATGGATTGCTTCAATTTAGTAGCTTGAGGTCCTCATACAATCTTTTAATCCAGTCTCTGGAATGATTTGTGTAGAGCTTCGGTAGCTAGGAGAACAATAGTCAAGTTATGGTGCTTGAAATCTTAGAGTGTGCATGCCAATGTGTGAAAAATTGCCCTTAGCTCAATGTTAGAGCTTGGATTATGTAACCGACATCAGCAATCCTACCAACATCAACGTAGGACTACCGACATCAATTGTGGGTTGATCGACGTCAACAAAGAGAGAATAGGTAAAAGGGCTATTTTTAGCTCTTTGCCCATTTCTCCACTTGCCAAGTGCCTTTTCTATTAGAGAATGGTCAAAAAAAGGGATTATGAGGCACGAGAGTTGGTTAGGGAGTTAAGATGGGGTGAGAATAGGTCATGGGTAGTTAGGGTTTAGAGGACCTAGTCTTAGGTTGACTTATATGCTAAGAAATGATCTTAGGGTGAGGTGTCTAGGTGAGGTGTCCAAGGTGAGGTAATTAATTTAAAATAAGTAGTTTTTTAATTAATAAGGTGTGCAAGTGTGGGTTAGGAGTGTTAACATTTAGAAGGGGACTAAGGGGGGTTGACACGATATTGGTGTCTACATCTGCCCCTTTTTGTCTTGTGGTTTGTTCTAATGAACTACAAGACAAAATAGATGTAGGTTGCCCCAGGTATGGGATAAGATATTCCCCCTCAAAGTGGGAATTGAGAGAAGGTAATCCAAAATTGGGTGCCAATTTGATAGGTAGTGGATGGGTAGGGTGAGGTTAGAGTGTGAACGCTACAATAGTTGAGATTGCGCAAATGTTTCTCTAGATTTTCACTAATTACATTCAAATGAGAAAGAAACTAAGGTTAAGAGGTTATGGGTTTGATGTTACCCATATTTAGTGTGCACCGTATCCAAGCCTTTTGGGAGCTCCTCTTTGGCTATGGAGGAAACACCTATAGTGAGAATGAAACTTAAATAAGAAAGATGTTAGAAGAGGCTATGGTGGATTACCAAGCTACGCGCTCGGTCCTAGAAGCGTGAAGCTCCTTAAGGGATGATAGTCCACTATTTAAAGATAAAAGTCTTGTAAAGGAAGAAATGATAAATGACTAAAGAAATAGAAAAGTAGATGGTGTGTACTTGTTCATTTCAGTTTGTGTATCTTAGAATGCTATAGAAGGCTGGCTGAAGGTTCTGTCTGGTCTAGATGGGCTGTTTGGATGGCTTTCTGGTTTGCTAGTTTAGAACATAGTCACCGATGTCAGTTGGGTTATCAATGTCAATCTAGCTAAAGGTGTCGATGTCGGTTGGTCTACTGATGTTGGTTTGAGTTGTAGATGCCGATAGTGATTGGTCTGTCGATGTCAATTGGGGTCATCAGCCTTGGATGGCTTTTAGAGTATTTTTGAGATAGACAGAGGGGTTTTTGGAAGTTCATAGGTTAGTGCATTGTTGTGGGAAGGTGAATGAGGTCTGAAGAAGGGTATAGGTAGAGGATTGGTGTGAAAAGGGGGTGAGAACAAGGGGAACGCCTTTCAGTCCCTCCACAGAAGAAGTCGGGCCTCTCAATAGTATTTATAAATATCAATGAAAACTAATTAACAATATATTCTAAAACACTAAAATGAAAACTAGAGTACTTAGCTTTATAAGGTGAAGAACTAGAGGTGTCAGAATAGTGATTCCCATTGTGGCTGATGTGACTGGTGTTGTGAGCAAATGAAGCAAACATATATTCTTTCAATTCATTAGCTCAAGGTCCTCGTACAATCTTTCAATCTAGTCTCTGGAATGATTTGTACAGAGCTTTGGTAGCCAAGAGAACAATAGTTGAGTTTTGGTGCTTGAAATCTCAGAGTGTGCATGCCAAAATGTGAAAAGGTAGCCAATAGCTCAATGTTAGAGCTTGGCTTATGTAACTAACGTCAGTGATCCTATCGGCGTCAGTGTAGGACTTCTGACATCAGTCTTAGGTTGACCGATGTCGGTGGAGAGAGAATAGGTAAAAGGGATATTTTTAGCTCTTTTCCCATTTCTCCACCCGCCAAGTGCCTTTTCCATTGGATAATGGTCAAAACAAGGGCTTATGAGGCACGGGAGTTGGTTAGGGAGTTAAGATGGGGTGAGAATAGGTCATGGGTAGTTAGGTTTTAGAGGACCTAGTCTCAGGCTGACTCATAGGCTAAGGAATGGTCTTAGGGTGAGGTGTCTAGGTGAGGTGTCCAAGGTGAGGTAATTAATTTAAAATAAGTAGTTTTTAGATTAATAAGGTGTGTAAGTGTGGGTTAGGAGTGTTAACATTTAGAAGGGGACCAAGGGGGGTTGACACCATATTGGTGTCTAAAGTATTAGCTAGCTATTGAATCCTTTAGTCAATTTTTCCTAAGAGATGATTTATCCCACATTGGCCAATGAGCCTAGTTCTATGTTTTGCCTTGCCTATTTATGTAAGAGCTTTTAGTTGTACTAGCATATCATATTTATGAATAAAACTTGATTAGATTTAATTTTTAATCAATTTTTTATAGCTTCATGTGTGATTTTCTTAGAGTTACCACTTTTAAATCTTTCGTTGGAATGCTTGTTTGCCATTCCTGACAGTCCTACTTGAGAACCAAGTCTCCTTCTTTAAAACTCCTTGAAGAATTTCCTTTGTCAAAGCTTCTCTTCACTTGTGCTTGATTAATTTCCATGGATAACATGTACTAATTTATAATTTTTTATAGCTTCATAATCTCAACATACCTTACCTCCATTGGTTCTTTCTCCAACAACTCTAGTTGATGCATTAGTTTTAAGGTTGGAAACTCAAATTAAATAGGTAAACTTGTTTCCTTTTCATAAACCATATTGTATGGTGAATTGGATATAGCATTTTAATAGGTGATCCTATAATCCCATATATTTTAATTAGGCTTTAAATTTCGTGATCTTTGATTATCATCAATAGTCCTTATGATCTTAAATAGGTTCTTGTTCGTGGACTCAACAAGACCATTACCTTATGGGTAGTAGTTTGATGAAGTGCTGAGGTATACACAATGTTGAATAGCCCATTGACTGATCTTAGCTCCCATAAAATCCATGGCATTATCTAAAATAATTTTGGAAGTAATGGCAAATCTTGTACGCAAACTTTCATAAAAATCTATAAAACTAGATTTGTTTACTTCCTTTAAAGCTACTATCTTTGTCCATATGATGAATTAATCCATGGAATTAAGGATCCACTTATGAATTAAGATTGAAAGGTGGGTTAGTGAGTCCAATGAAGTCCAAAATACATTGGACAAAAGGCTGATCCACTAAAATTGATTGGAAAGGTAAGGATGCAAGTCTCTCTTTTTTTGTAAGCATGGCACATTGCTCGCATTTTTTCACCCGAGTATGGAAATATTTGAATATAATTAGCCAATAATAACCACCTCTCATGATATTATGGGTCGTATTTATTGTTGATAAATGTCCTATACCATGTCCATCATAGGACTCTTCAAGCAATCTTGCTATTTGGCTTGACTCTATACACCTTAACAACATACCATTAAAGTCTTATTGAAAAGTAAACCATAAACAAAGAGAAAAGGGATAGATTTCAATCTAAAATACCTTCTCCTTGATGTACTTAAGTTATGAGAATAGAAAACATATTGGAGGTACCTTACCAAGTCTTGAAACCATATTGAAGATGATGTATGATCAACTACAACTTATTCATCATTTAGCACTAAAATTTCCTCCTTATTCTCTTACAAATCTTGGGCTAGGTGTTCACATAATCCTTTTCTTCTAATTACTTTAGTGACATATATTTAAATGTAATACTCCATCACTATTTTTATCCAACCTTCCCTCTTCTTATTTATGTCCTTTTCTAATAAGAAATCTCTTATACTTAGATGAACAACCATTACATATATCCTATTGTTAGATAAAAAGTTTCTAAACTTATTAAGATATCTAATTACTGAAAGAACATGCTTCTCTACATAAGTATACCTCATCTCATATTCCTTGAATCCTTGATTGAATAAATTTATTAGCTACTCCAAAGCTTCTTGATTTTTTTGCATGAGTATACGTAAAATTATGTCCATATTAGCATATTTATACAATATGAAGTATTTTGAAAAATCAAGATTAATAAGGTTAGGATAACTAGCTATTGATTTCTTTATCTCTTAAAAACTCCTCATTCCGTCCGTAGTCCAAATAAAAAATTGATTGCTCTTAAGCATGGTTGTGAGTGGCTTTGCCAAAGTTGCAAAATTAGAAATGTATTTCCTTATAAAAATGATTTTTCTGAAAAAAATTATAATGCCTTCTTATGTTTAGGAAAAAATAAAGTGAGTATATAGTTTATTCTCTCATGATCAATTCTTAAACCATGATTTTAAACCACATGTACAATATTAACTCCATATACTAAAAATACACATTTCTTGGGGTTAAGAGACACCCCAAATTGTATACATCTCTTAAACACTTCCTTTAGATGAACCATGTGTTTACTTGTACTCTTTGAAAATAAAGTAATATAATCTATGTAGACAAGAACAAACCTATTTATTAGAACATGGAATGCCATACCCATTTCTCTCTAAAAGGTTTCAACAACATTAGACAAACTGATTAGTATTTTACTATAGGAAAAAGTCCCCCACTTGGTAGTGAACATTTTCTTAAACTAATCCTCTTCCTTAACAAGAATCTCTTTATAGCCAGTATACCCATACAAAAATGAGAACCTGTCTGAAATTACTACTAGCTACACTATTTTCTCCATGGATGACAATGGGTAATGATCTTTGAGATAAACCTTGTTTAAATCATGAAAATATACACAAAGTATGATTTCACCATTTTTCATCCTTACTAGAACAAGGTTTTCCACCCAATTAGAATGCTTGATTGGCAAAATGATGGTTGATTCAATGAGATTATGAAGCTCAATTCTCATCAAAGGATCAAGTTTTGGATTGATTGGTCTTTGATTTTATCTAACTGGTTTGATTTCATTCTCTACCTCAATGGTGTGTTGATCTAGACTTGGATCAAAACCCTTCAACTCATTATAATAACATGCAAAGACATCAATAAAATCCTTAAATAAATTAATAAATTATTCTTTTTTAGATGGAATACATACTTTACCTAGTTTAAGACTTTTTCCAACTGTTATCTTAACATTAGCATAGTGTCACTCCTTGGTTGAAAATGAAGACTTCCCTCTTCTCAGCTCATCATCAATACTAAAGATATTTTCAAGAGTGACCAAAGATTTAGGCAGATTATTTTACTTGAGTTGAATAATATGATCCCCATATTGTTTTAAGAGCTTTGACTAATTTCTAGAAAAGAATTCAGCCTCCTCATGCAAGAAGTGAACAATGTGATTGTCATATTCAAAATCATTCCAGTTCTCATGATTATCAAGAATAGAAGGCCTTTCTAAAATTTTGATATGTGAATGATTTTTCTCATTCCTCATATAAGATGGAATAATAAATTTAGATCATATGGTAGCCAATCTATCTATATGTTTGTTACTTTCTCGTAGCACTAATTTAATATCATAAGTGTCAAAAACTAAAAGGAGGCCCCAAAATATATGATTGTAAGATCTAATCAAGGCATTATTTCATAAATTCAGCCCTATCACTTGATGAAATACAAGTTGACTATCACCAAAAGTTTGTAAAACATTAAATCCATCTTCTTAGCCCACTACAAACTATGGATTAGAGCCTCACATTTTTCTACAATACTAGAACAACCAAACTAAAATTTAATAGAATAAAAATATCTTTATTTTTAGGTTATATAATCATCATCCCAATATATATACCATTCTTTTTCCTTGACCCATCAAATTATATATGCCAAAGACCATCTTTTGACTCATCTTCTTTCACTATGGCTAAAATTAGTGCATCAATTTCATGAAGGAAATAGACACCAAGTACCTCCTATTTTATAATTTTAAAAGGATAATGTTCATGAAAATTTTAATCCCATTCATCAAGGAATATATCAGTAAATCATTCAAGAGGTGATTGGCTTCTACTTCCCTAGCTTATTCTACCTCATATGAAATAACATAGTTTGTGTTCACAACACTTGGAATCTAAATATCTAAGTAAAAGCATGAAATATGATCAGATTGAATAGTTACCTTGGTCCTATACCTTATTTTAAACATCAAATATGTCCAATAAATTGATACTTAACTTTCAATATTTGATGTGGAATCTCTAGATAAGCACATGGCTAAATAGGGAGGCAAGTTCACCACCACTACATCTTGTTGAATAGGAACATTTGGGGAATAATTTAATGTTATTTTGGGGTACTTCATCATGAAAAAAATATTTTTTTGTGATACATATATATTAAATACCCCTTTGGTGTTTATTTCATACATCAAAGCAATCTTATTTGTGATCTACATAGGCATAATAGTACTTCTAGCTCTAATATCTACCATACAATTGTGGACTAAGGTATTACCAAAAATAGAAGAGAGATAAAATGGAATTGTTTAATCTATTTTACCTCATATTTACCCAATTTAACCTCCTTATGTACTTACTACACTTGTTGTCTCATTAGTTGATCTAAATTTGCCAAAACTATACTCTCTTTCTCAGTTGGTTATGGTGATAAATTAAGGGATAAAAGATCCTAAATTAACATGTCATTTTATCATAATATTAATAAGGAATCCCACATTCTCATGTTAACATTTTAAATATTATTATGATAAATAATATTTAATGGATTTATACTCACCTTTGGCTTCACTCTTTGCACAACTAGTTGATCTTGCACTTGTGGTACTTGATTAGATTTTCCAAACTCTATTTCTGAATTTTTTTTTGTTATTGGTACAATAAAATGATTATTAACTCCTTTAGGAATGATAGTATGTACTAGTGTAACATGACCCACCTCCTTAGTGTCTTCAATTTATATTTTATTTGCTCTAGTTACAACTACAACCTCCTTGTTTGAAGTACTAGAGTCACCAACTTGATTCAAGAATACATGGTCATCAACTTGCCAATTCACAAAGGTTTAATCCAATTACCCTTTTCCATGATACACCTTATCTTGTTGTGATATATACTCACTATGTTGACCTTCTTGAAGAGAAGCCTCTTCTTGATTCATTTTAGGCATCATGATGGATTAGTTGATTAAGGCTTGATTCTATATATCATTTTGATTAGATGCCTCCCAACCTAAATTTGGCATAATATTATTTTTAGTTGTCATAGTAAAAAAAACTTTAGATGAAGAAGGAACACTAGGATCAATTGTTTCATAAGGCTTGGCCTATGTGATATCTCCTTGAGCTTGATAATAAGGCCTTAATTTTTTGAAACCTTAATAGGGAGGTTTATTATCTCTAAAAGGATGATAGTTAGGTTGATTAGGTGATTATTAAGGTCTATTAGCTTGGTATTTATGCCTTTTTAGTTGAATAATTTCATTCCTAAAGGATTGCAACATTCTTTTGATCTCTCCAATCTCTGTTAATTGACTAGGAAGGGTTATAACTTATGCCTAGTGGACTAGAATGGGAACCCTAGGAGGAGTTTGAGGGGATGATATTGGTTGTGTTTCAAGTATTAAACACATAGGAGGTCTAGATGCCAATTTTCTAGCCTTAATCAAACTATTATCTGATTTAATAGCCACTTTATAAGCATATATTAGTGTAGTGCCAACTATTGATTGAATCATGATACTAATGTATAAATTAAGATCTTTTAGATAATATAAAATGGCATACTTTGGATATGGCCTAATCATTATAGGTATCCTAGTCCATGTTTTTTGGAATCTAAGCTTAAATTTGGTCATA
The DNA here is from genome assembly GCA_037957365.1 of Torreya grandis. Classification (NCBI taxonomy): domain Eukaryota; kingdom Viridiplantae; phylum Streptophyta; class Pinopsida; order Cupressales; family Taxaceae; genus Torreya; species Torreya grandis. The sequence continues at coordinate 920,042 of JARHVA010003614.1, read as the reverse complement.
AAATCATGGGGATCCCTCTTTATGGTGGTGAGTTATTCAATTAAGGATAGGTGGTCAGATTTGTTTTCAAAATGCCTACAAAAGGATAAATGTAAGTTATCCTAGGAAACAATAGAATTCAGATGAAATTTTTTATAACATTGTATTACTTTTTCCCGTGAAGTATGTAACAAGTAGTCTAATAGCTATGTTTTCCTAGACAACATTGTGGACTGAAAAAAGGTTAGAAACACCCTTTATATTCTCAATAGGTGTATTTTGGTCTTCCCTTGAGAATAAATGAATGATATTAATATTTGAATATGGTATATGATCATACTAGGTAAGATTTAGTGGGTTTCCTTTGTTGAATGAGACAAATGCCTAGTTTTTAAGCAAATCTATTTAGATATTGGGAATTTCACTATCTAGTATAATAGGTTGTTAAGGATATCAAAAAAAAATCATAGGATAGGGATTTATATTTATAAATATTTTCATTTTATAATAATGAGAAGACAACTTAGTTATTTCAAAAGGAATACCTTTTCTTGATGATCTTGTGGCAACCTTTGGCATGAAACTTGCATTATCTTGTTACTAAGAATACTAAAACTTTAGGGACTCCTTTGGTTAAAATGATGATGAGTGTCTTATAATATTGTAAATAATTTTCTCTAGATCCAAAAATTAGCTATGCCAAGGAGTATGTGTCCCACTGGGTATGCCAAAAACTATTATCAATCAGGAGTGCTACCCTTATGCGAATGTGTGTTACTTCCCACACCTAATGACATAATGGAATATATCATAAGTGTGGGTGATTATTTAAGGGAGATAATATATATATATATATATATATATATATATATATATATATATATATATAGGGCTACTTCCCTTTATGATATCAGTAAACTTGATCAAAAACCTACTAACTAATGATTTATGACTATGAAAAGGGTGAAAGGGATACTACTTATACTAGAATTGAAATGAAAAATTAGGAATAAAAGTGATGCACCAATGAATATGAAAACTTGTGACCAAAATTTACACTCATAGGAAGAGAATAATATTATACACATTCTCTTTACTTCAGGTATGACTTTTACAACAATGTTTCATACAAAGAACTTGACAAACTTACTCTTTGCATGGAAGGAATGAAAAGGAGTTGAATTCACATCCAAAATTATACTAAGATTTATCTTAACACTTATTATGACATATATAAACACAAATATACTATGTTAATGCATAAAAACTAAACAATAACATAGGAAAACTAATTATTCACAATGATATATCAATGGCAATCACCATACACTTCACATAAAACCTGAAAATGGAGGAAAAAAGCTTCTTATTTCTTCAAGAGGTGAGTAAAAAAAAATAGTATCCTTTTAGCATATCCAAATAAAAAGAGTGATAATAAAATTAGGAAAAACATTACAAATATAAAATCATAGGATATAAAGATAAAGTAGCCCCAAAATAGGGGTGACTAACATGGTATTCAAACCCCTCAAGTGATACATAGTGTTTCCTATAATATATATTTATATTTATGTCATTATAGTGGTGTGGTGGTAGATTATCCTTTGTTATGGAAAATTTAAAATGTCTTAACCATTAATTGGTCAAGCTTGACTACCTTGAATATGCCTATATCCTTGCTTTCACACCCTATATACTACCTCACATGTTCTTTTTGATGAATGAGTCTTCCTCCTTAAAAATGTATTTAAGTATTCATTAATGATTTATTGATATATTATCTAAATAAATTTATGACTTTTATCCACCTTAATTGATATTTTATAGGTCTCATTGATTCTTGTTTGACTTTGTTTCTTTGTTAGGCATAGGAAGGAAGGAATGTCTTGTTAGGAGTGTTAGAGGCTATTTAAACCCATTGAATGTACTTTTAAAATAAAATTTTCTTATTCCTAACCTCCAAGTGGCATTTAATATATAATAAACCTTTTGTAACCTCCATAATAACTTTTATGCCTTGACTTAGTTGATTATTCATTTGAACTTCTCCTTATGCAAAGTGGCATAGGTGAGAAAATTTTTGGTTTTGATTTGAATTAGGAAAAAATATTACATTTATGGATTATAAACATAAATTAATACATGAAAAATGAACTTGGATTATTAAATCTTCCAAAATATGCCTTTTTATTTCATTTTCTTGCTTTTCCACCCATTCCTTATAACCCTAAACATTGGTAAATCTCACTGTATAAAATAGTGTATGAATTTTAATTGATAAATGTGCATATTTTTTATGACCCTCTATCCCCTTACATATCCATACCAAGTTTTAATATCCAAATCGAAGTTAAAGTATCTATTTCTTACCATTTCTCTCTCCAATTAGCCCTAATTAGGCCTCCTAGGCCTAAAAATAGATATTTGGCCAAAATGGCCATACACACATGTGAAACCTACCAAAAGTTTTATATTAACCTTACCTAGAATAATTCCATACTCCATGTCAAATTTCAATTTATAGGTCATTGTGTAGATGGGAAAACCATGAAATGGCCATTGGCAAGCCTAGATGCTTGTGCATGCTTGAGGGGTAGCTTGAGATGTTTTTAATGAAAATTATAGGATTTTGTGATTTAAAATGAATTTTTGAGACCTTTATAACCCTTAAATAACTCATACTTTGATATTAAAGTCTCTTATTTCACTCAAAGGCCTTCACCATTGATTCTTAGCCTATAAAACTAAGTTTTTCTCACCTTTAGACCTAGCGGTCAACTTGAAGGGATGATATAAAACTTTGCGATACATATATAATATTTTTAATTATTTTGGATCCTATTTAAATATCCCATAATTATATGTAAATGGTTTATATATCACTACATAGTTTATACCCTCATAAAGAAGATTTAAAATGTATAGTTTATCTTATACTATATGATACTATACCTACACATGCGAACAAACACCTTGAAGTGGATATTGGGATATTTTTTAATCTCATAAATATAATTTCAGGTCAATAGTGTAATTATATAGCATTAATAATCATATCTTCTCCATCAGGTCAATTGTAGAGATTAAGAAGGGTTTAGAGAGTTTTACATTCTTAAAAAAGGTTCATAAAGGACAGGGGTCAAGTCTAAAAACATCATAACATACACTATGGTATTTATTTCCCATGAATAACCTCATGCAATTTATGAGCAAAAATATAACATCTTTGAGCTCCTTCTCAAGTAAAACATGGTTCTCTATCTTCTAATTGATTGTTCATAAAGTTGTAGGACCAAATAGTTGAACCAGTGTCACATGTTTGAAGCATGGGACCCCCTCTAACACATAAATAAACATAAATATACTATTAATCTCCTTCAATAATATATATTATGTAAACTTACCTCTTGGGCTTGTGATTGTGTACTAAAAGGTCAAAAAAGACCATTTTGGGTCTTAAGACCTGAAAACTAACTTTAATAGAAAGTTAAGCTCTAAACAGGTTTTAAATGATCCATAAAATGATTTATCATGATAATCATATCACTAATCTTAAAAATAGGTATGAAACATTTAATTCTCACCATTAGGGGTTTTTATACAAATTAAACTTGTTGACCTTAGAGGTTTATTCTCTAATTTTTTATCCTCATTCATTGAATCTAATACTTGATGAAGGTCTTAATTAAGGTAATATACATGCCTTTCCACCATTATACATCCAAATTTTAGTTATAAATACACTCTCCTTGATTTTTTATAGGGTAGGCGTGTAGGTCTCTAATAGACTATGTTATTAGGATGGGTTAGTAGACTAAGTTCTACCCTTTATGAATATGATATTATTAAACATATTCAATGGACATGAAAAACTTAAATAATTACTCTCATATTTAATCCAAATTAGTATATATAACACTTATTACCATCACTTCCATGAACTTTGTCCACATTCTCATTATAAGAAAGATTGCCTATAGATCTATATTGGCTATAGGTGTGCATATTTTGTTTCCTTGGATTATATGGAGGAAAGTAACTCCCAAAATACCTTTAAAAGTTATGTAACATGTATTTAAAACATAATATCATCTTTTTAAATCATCTAAAATCCTCAAATATCTTCTCTCGCACAATTTTTCCCATGCACTATACACATGCTAACTATGTCCTCACCTTGCTTGACTATAGGTTCACTAGGTTGTGAGTGAATTAATTAGAGATATCCTTAATTTGAAATAATATTTGTGATATTATGTTATTTTTAAAATTTCCTAATGTATTACATGTTAATTTAAATTTCAAATTCACCATTGTACTATTTCACATATGTCCTTTAAGCTCAGTTAGGCTCACTTAGGATGAGTTGTAGGTGGTTATTTTGGATTTCTTAGAATTTAAGGAAGAATGTGAATAAAATTAGGAAATATAAAATTTTGAAATATAAATTTTCACCTCATGAAACTTTTTTTAAATTTGACAATTTAACTTCCTCCTCTCAAACACATGTCTTCATGTGATAACATTTAAGCCATCCTAGCTGACTATGACAAAACATGACTGTAGTTACACATCTGTATTTAAATATAGGTTTGAAAAATTAAATTTTCATTTATTTGGTTACTAATATCATTTGTTCCTCAATATATAATATTCAATCCATTCTTATACCCTACTCATCCATCTCACAAGTTCACATTGTATCTTCTTGACTGACACAAGTTCACATTGCATAGAAAGCTTGACTATGCTTAAAACATATGGCTATAGGTACACATTTAATATTTGATTATAGGTGTATAAATAAAATTCACCTATGTACATGATTTCAAGATTCCAAAATATCATTATTGTCATTTATAACTCTCAAACTTGAAATACTAGCTACCTCCATGATTCAATATGGTGTTTTCTTGAAATAGCCTAATTATGACTACTATAGGTTCACATTTGGAGTTTGTACAAATTATAGATAGGTATGTGACATGGTTTTCAACATGATAAACATGATGAAAAAACCAATTATTGGGTATAGCTTACATTACATCAACTTGGATAACAATCCAAAAGGATTGATTAACTCAACATATGACCTTACCCTAAAAACTCCTAAAATACCTTAATCTCTGCTAAACAAGGTTTAGAGAGGTTTTATTTTATGATTTTTATGTACCTTGGTGACCTTTAGACCATTATAATCTTCTTATAATTGATATATAATCGAATATCATCTGGATAATACCTACATAACACATTCTTAATGGCACATAGTCCTTTAGAGGTCTCTCAAGTTGCTAATACAGTAATACACAATACTGACTGTGTAATTTAGGCATAAATAGGTCTAATAATAGATCTATTACTCTCATAGTGTCACTCAAAAATTCAAAACCCCTTGGATAATGTTTGGGGATAATTCATGTTCTTACAAATTTATTCCATTTTCCTCATGACTCTTATGATCATGTCATTTGCCATTTTGGCCTCTACTTCTTTATCAGGCCTACAAGTGTTTTTTTGAGCTTTAAGTGAGCATAGTATTAGAATTCCATCCTAGGATGTTACATGAATTATATTTATAAGTTTAATCAATAGTTTATCATATTTTATAAATATTATAAGATCATGCTGACCTCATTAATATACTCTTATAGATTTAGAATCTCATTAGATCTACAACCATACCCTATGAAAGGCCCTATCTCACTCAATCTACCTAAAGAAATAACATATTCAAGATGAAGGTACCTAAAACTTTATTTTTAATAAAAGAGGTGTATCATAACTAAAACATGAACTTGATTACTCCTGAACATGAATACACTTAGCTTATATACCAAACATGTTTGACAACTATCAATATTAACAAACAAGCTAGCCAACTAGTTTCTTGTCAAAATAATCCTTATAAAGACAAAGTACATAATTATTATAACATGAAAAATTTCCTATTTGACCCTATAATAATTCCATTATAACCATTTTTCTCCATTGAATTTTTAGTATCATAAATAGAGACAAACTAGGACCTTTTCTAGATGACTAGCACATAGTGACCCCCTTACACTCTTAGACATTATTCATAGATATAGAGGGACTAATATGAAAAAAAAATCCACTCAATTTAATTTCATTAGTGTCCCTATAAATTCACAATATATTTGGACCTGAATCTCTCTCTCTTAATTATATTGAGTAAAAATTGATGGCCTTCTTAGAGCTACCAAGGAAGTCAATAGGAGAGATAAGTTGGTTTTATACATTTTGACACATGATACCCCTTAAAAACCATGGATTTTACCTTTAAATTAAAAAAAAATGAATTTGAGATTCTTGGAGGTTATATTTACTTTGAATAACTATATTGACAACCTTAAAATAGGCCTTTTTAGCACTAAATTTGCTAAAAACACTTGAGAAACCTGATGAAACTATTGAAAAAAGTATTCATTAGAATGTTTTATGCCTAAAAAGGTAGATGATGACATTATTATAATATTATACTACCATCATCATGCAAAAATTGCTTCAAAATCCATAAAGTGATTCAAAATTAATCAATTGAGTTCTGAAGTTAGTCAAGCAATCACCAACTAATTTGATCAATTTTAAAGCATGAAATCACCTTGACATAAGGAATGAGGCCTATTAATATCTTCTATAATATTTTCATCACTTGAAACAACCTGAAACAAGTCAATATGTGGCTAAACAAGCACATGGCCATGATGATCAAAACCTTAAACTCATCAAATTTACCTTCAACTATGATAATGAAGGTTTTGGATGACCATTTAAAATAAATTACAAGAAAAAAATAACAACCAATAGGTAAAAAAACATTATAAAAAAATTTTCAAGTGATAAGGGTGATAATTTGCCCTGTGAGGTCAAAATTATCAATACTAACATAAAGACCCTTTTGTCAATGAGAACTACCTAGAAAGCCAATAATCTAAAGAGGGACTCAAACTTATATAGTTCTTACCTACATGTTGGTTTATGTCTAAATAATGCAATGTGTGATAAGAAAGGATAATATGGGCCTAGTTTTTAACTCAAAAAATGTGGATTATGGGACACACCTTCATTACTTTATACGTATAGATGTGTTATGCCTATGACTAATTTGGAAATAAGAGAAAATAGGGAAGCTTTACTCACATGAGCTATTGATTGAATGTCAGTTGTAAATTTTTGTGTGAGTTATTTGGTTTTTCTAGGTGGTGAATGAATGAGGATTGATCTTGTATTTATTCCAATCCCTTTAGATAATATCTCGTGTAAAAGAACTTATGTTGATCATAGGTTTATGTTATATTTGAAAATTTAATGACTTTAGGGAAATGAACACTTGATTTGCATCAAGACACTTGTGTTGATGTAGGCATTTTAATAGGGTACACATGTCTAAGAAGTATAAAAGTAGGTACAAGTCTATTACATGTAGAGATATAAGTTAAATAGGTTTACAACAATCTAGGCAAGATAAAAGTATTGGGTTATTGGAATGACATTGGTCAAACTAAGACATAATCAATGAGCATAAAGAGATAGAAGATCTTATCCTTTTGGTAGTGCAAAATGTGTATAACTTAGAGGAATATCCAAGGTATATATTTTCAAAGTGTAAAACACTGAGGTGCTATATAATTCATAAATAGTGTCTACAATTTCTTCCAATTAATCTAATAATAAAATTGCTAGTTTAAAGGAAAAAGAATGTATAATTGGGTGTGTATAACACACCTTACATTTTATTGATTCTAACTTTAGTGATTTGATAGTGACTAACCTAAAACCAAGAGAATTTTATATTATATAATAAGTGCATATAATTTTAAATTGAAGTAATTTGAAATGATTAAAATTCAAAGAGAAAGGTTTATTATTACATTTGTGTATTGAGGAAACTACCTTGCCTTTCAAAAACTTTAATTGGAAGATGTATAATTATTAATCACTAAAATTGAGAATAAGACAAAATATAAAAAAATTAAATTTCATAAATCTATAGAGATAGTGAGATTTATGAAGACATGTGCCCCCAAACTTGGATAAAAAGTCAGTTGCCACATATTACTTGAGATTAACTCAACCATGAAACCAAATCATAATTATAACCTAGTGAGCATGAGTGAACCAAGTCAAATCACACTATAAATATGGTGAGGTTGTATGTTGTAATTGATTCCAACATATAAAATTGGAAATATTGAGTTATTTAATCACTTCAACCATACTAAAATAGGAATACAATCCATAAAAATCTAACTTGGTGGGTGATGACAGTCTATAAAAGTGATTGAAATATAAAACTGATTTGATTTTACAATTTTAGGTGCACATTGTATAACATATGCACCTTAGATTTATCTCATGTTGAAATTGTGTATATTAATGGTACCAATGTATATAATTCTTCCAAAAATGTGTATCTAAATCATATAACTATCACTTTCATCAATTTAGAATTTAAACAAATATAGAGGACATGCTTATCATAGCATGCCCCCCACTATATATGGATAAATCTAAAAATTGATATGTCCTAATGTAGAGGACATGTTTACAAGGGTATGTTGAATATTGAATAAGTGTGGAGAACATGTTTCTAAAACATGACCCTATTAAATTTGAAACTATGGTAAATGTGGAGAGCATGTTTGCAGAACATTCCCATAGTACAATCTAAATCTATGAAGTAATGTGGAACTCATTCCTTTATGGCATGCCCCCAATTTTGAGGTGAGGTGAAGTAGCAAATAGTACTTACCTTACCTCATAAGGATAAGATAGTCATGTAAACTATCAATTTACTATGTAGAATATAGAGGGAACATGTATAGGTAGATATATCTTGGAAGTGCATAAAATGTGATCACATCAAAGGTTAATATGTATTATATAGATCATGGAAACATCTAGAGAGTAATAGTACAAGATCAACAAGAAATAAAGAACATACACAACAACACTCAAAATAAATTTAAAAGACAATGGTCCAAGGAGACCTCAAGCAAAGATCATGTTCAAATGCCTCAAAATCAAACTGATAGACTTAGTCAACTATCCAAAATAACAATAATGACATATTCAAGCATCCATACAAAAAATAATGACATATTAAAATTTCAAAGAGGAAAATAAAGGCATGGGAGTTATAAACAATGGAGCATATTCAAATGCTCAAACATGCAATAAAATAACAAAGAAAGACACTCAAGGAAGTACATGAATGAAATCATAAGTTATCAACATAAACATAACATACTATTTCATAGATCATATGTGTTAGAAAAAAAATGTTAAGTACATAGAATATCAATTACACTATGAAATATATAAGCATAGATAAAGGTAATCACACTCAAAACATGTATGAAACACATGTATATGGAAATATGATATGTTATCCACTAACATGAAACTAACAACATATATGCCAAGGATATAATAGAACATGCAAATGAGGAAAATATTTTATGATTTAAAAAAAAAATGTTATTTTTAAATATGGATAATTTTAAGAATGGACCCCTAAAATTTTATTATAAAATCCTGGTGAGTCCTAAATTTCAGGTATAGTTCCATTGGTAAATATTTAGCAAAATTACCATGCTAGTATAATTGAGTGGTTATTTATATTAGCTATTTCAAAAAACTTATAAATAGCTGGATAATCAAGCGTCATATTCAAATCAAGAAATAATGGTGAAAAAACAAATGGAAAAAGAGGTTAGAGGATGAAAATTCTAAAGTTGAGATCTTATTTATGATTCCTTATTTTTAATGATTAAAGTTGTCATTCTCTTTAAAGATTAAATTTTTCCTTTTTAAGTGCTAAATTTGATGGCCATATGACTAAGTATAAATTGAGTATAAACCTCTTTATGTCTCTCCAAAGACCAACCAAATAATATAATAAACTAAGTATATCAAAAATTGTTACAAAAAATCAAAGTACAGAGTATAAACCAACTATGGGGCCATAGAGAAAGACAACTATGAAAAATGAGGATGAAATAACTTAAAAAACTATTCAAAACACTTTCATAGTTTCACAATTATAAACTATATAATAAGGTATACAAAATGTCTTAACCACATTCATATTGGCTTTTCAAATATTTATATATTTTAGTTAGCAAACCATGCCAACAAAAATACAGTTATTCCTTGAACATTTAAAAATAAAATACAATATTATCATGAGGCTTTGTTACATTTATTCATTTTTTTCTTTGTGCATTATTTAAAATAAGTATCTTGCATGTCATTATTTCTAAGAGGAAAACAATTTCTTGTTTGTTTAAAATAATTATGTGGTAAAGACCAACTAATAATATAATAAACTGAGTATAACAAAAATATAATGAATAAATATAATGGTAAGTTCCCTTAAAAGCATTTCTTTAAAGATATTTTCTCAAAACACTATCTTTCAAATATCTTACATAGATTCCATCTATACTATCAACCATGTCAATAGAATAATTTTAAGTCAGTGTAAAGTAGACCGATAACCCACTATATAAATTATTATATAAAGAAAGACTATCTATCTGTGTCACTCTTTGTATTGAGTGGGGAATCCTGACACACTAAGAAGTGATATATATGGTGAAGGTGGCTTGATTTAGTAAATGCTTCTATTATTCATTGACTTTGTGTCATTCTCACCTATTTTTATGGGGTTTTCATCCACTTTTACCTATTACGTAGGTTGATATAAATATCTGGTTAAAGGCCTCTTAAAATTTTATAAATAGAAGTCCTATGCTTATTTATAGGAGACGGGTCAAAGAGTTATTTTATCTTTTAAATCTTTTAGTCTCTGTCAGTCTATGTTTTATAAATATGGCTCATATGCTCTTCTTTTTGTCATTACTAAATGGATCTTGAAAATAAAAAAATCTTATATTTTGTATGTAAGTCTTGTAAAGTCTAATAGCCTTTTCTTAATGGTATTAGAGACAATTTCAAGTAAAATTCTCAAAAATAAAGTCTCAACCCTTGTATTTTCCAAATTTTATATCAATATATTTCAATATTCTTGTGTTTCAAATATCTTTTTATTTTGGTTATTATTGTTTTGGCATTTTCCATTATTGTTGGTGATGATACTAAAGTGAATGGTCTTTTGAATGCTTGGATTACCATGTTTTGAGACCTATATAGTAGCAACAATGGCCAGTATGAAGGATGCATTAAACCAGACAACTTATAGTACTCTAAGTACTTCTAAATTCACATAATTCTTTAAAATATCATTGGGATATTTATTCAATGTTAATCAAGCTCAAATTAAATTATAAGAAACAAATCCCAATCATGAATTGAAAATACCTGATCTCAAGGATGATGAATTTTATGATAAACTTTTGGCGTTTCATTTTGTTTCCAAAATAAATATTAAATTTTTTATGAATGTTTTGAAAGTTAAGAAAAATTATGAATATAAATACCATTTTCAATTTTTGTCTGATCAAGAGATTAAAAATCTTAAAAGTTAAGAAAAATATAAGTTTTTTCATATAGGTGTTGTATCTATTGGTATCTATCCATTATTTAGAAGAGGTTTAAATGTTATTATTTTAGCCTATGCCTATGATAATAGACATACTTCATTCTCCTCTTGTCTTCAAGATACCATCCAAATTGGTTTTCATGATGGACTAGTATATTTTTTTTATTATCTATATGCCATCCATGAAGAAAATAATTTGAATAAAGTCTTGAAAATATTCCTACAAACCCATGGTTTGGACATGATAGAATTTTCTTGTCCTTTGGATATCTAATACAAGGTCATGTATAAGATTATTAATATTATTTATCATGTTTTTAAATATGGTCCATCACATGGAAAAAACATGGTGTGTAGAGAATAAGAAAATAGTAAAATTATTCCTACTGAATCAATATCATGGTCTGATTTCAGGATTATGAAAAAATGGACTGTTGATACAGATTCCATTAAAAATCCAAGAAAGTAGTTGTATTTTACTTCCTCTATTAAGGATCTCCCAAATAATTATATTATCATATTTAATCAACCTAGCTTCAGTATCTAGAATCATAGGGTTTTATCTTCCAACCATTTATGTTATCATAAAAATAGAGTTCATGATCCATAGATAGATTATATTTTATATATTGACTATCAAAAGATAGTAAATAAATCCTAAAACAAGATCAATATGGCTTCTAGAAAAATTTTAAAACTTGATTAGGAATCCTTGATCTTACTCCAAAAAACTAAGAAATTATTTTCTGATCCAAGATTAGTTCATATGGAATAAAGTTCATCTAAAGAACATATATGGAAAACTCCCTTAGGAGATGAATCATATACTAAGAAAATGTTTCCAAAGTTATCTGATTTCAATCAATATACTCTTGATGGAAATAAAATATCTCAGATGATATATCTGAGATAGAAAAATAAGAATTTAGACCAAGCACCTAAAGTTAAGATGTTGAATTAGAATAATTTAGCTACAAAGTGTTTGAATAACAATTTTTTTGAGATTCAACAATCTATTAACCAAGCTTGTAACATGTTTAAATTTATTGAATTATATTAGAAAGGTTAAATTACTCAAACATTACATCAACTTGAGGATATTCAAGGACTAAAACATCCATTCTAAATCATAAATTTGAATTAGAATCTCAAAGATAGAAGTAAAATTTGATGATATTAAGAGTTCTGAAGATAAGATCATGAAAAGGCAAAGTATACTTGATACAAGAGTTAATGTCATTTGAATAGAGTTCCATTTGAAAGTTCCTAAGTATGATGATATCTAATCTACTAGTCATACTATATTAGGTACTTAGAAAATCATGAAAAATAATTAAATACCCTTGTATCCTAAACTAATAGTTTATCCATAAAAATAGTCAATTAATCTTAGTTTGTATATAGAATTCTAAATATTTTGTCTAAAGTTGAGTCTTTTTAGTCTCCTAAAAAATAACTTTGTTAGCATTAATTTTAAATATTTGAAAGATCTAAATCTTTTCATGAACCTCAATCTCTTAAAAAATATAATTCTATAACCTAGTCCTAGGTTTAATAGTTACACATATCCCTGCATATTCAAATATCCAAAAGTCTTCCTGACATACCATCCACTTCAGATCACACATTTACAATTGGTATGGCTAGAATTGACACTAATTAAGATGAATCCATTTATAAACCTTATTAAGAATCATCCATAACTCCATTATAAATCCAGATGAGAAGTTTGAATCACCAACCTTTCTTATGTAAATTATAATGTGAATATCAAGATAAGAGATCAGAAATGATTCAAGAAATAATTTATTGGGAAAATTTTCAAATTAATAGCTATGGAAAAGATCCAAAGACTATTACTGAAAGTTTGACATATGGATTTATTGGTATTGTGAAAGTTTGGTGGGATAGTCTTTTTGAAATAGATAGATAAAAACTCATTAATCATGATTCATCACCTGTTGGAGCCTTAGCAAATTTATTGATATCTAATTTTTTTATAAAATTACATAATGATAAGAGATGAATAAACAAGATTTCATGAAATCTCAATTATATGATATGAGTCATTTAGAATAATATATATGCTATATGGAATAATTATGTTATGGTACTGGTGAGCCTAATAATATTTCTTATAAAGTCATATAGCTTAAGGCTTTTCCTATTTATTTTTTTATAAATGTATAAAGAAGCCTTAGGAAATTATTTGTCTACAATATCATTTATAAGGATCAATTAGAATATTAGAGGTGTGCATATGAAATTGGGTGTCAAAATAAAGACTCAAAAAGAAACTAGGAAATTTCATAAGTAGATTTGTGCAAAATTTTATGACTGGTAGGAAGATAATTTTGGTTATCAATATTATCATACTTATAGCAAATATAAGTATAAAAATCATAAAAATTCTTCTTACTACCATTGTTATTTTTCCTCTGGGAGTAAAACCTATCATCCTTAGAATAAGTATAATTATAAGAAGAAATTTTATAAAAGAAAATGGGAAAGAAAAGTGTTAGAAAAAATAGAGTATGGTTATCACAAGAAACCTATTCAGTGTTTTATTTGTCAAGGTAATCATTGTGCTAATAAATGCCCTAATAGAAAAAAATAAGTCAAAAAAGGATTTATTGAATTCTTATAATATTGATGAAGATGAGTATTTTATGATCTCTGAAGCTAAAGATAATTATGATTACAATATTCCTATTAAAGATATTTTAAAATTAGAGGAAGAATTTGAAGCCAATATTGTATTAAACCACTACTCTTCTGAAACAAAAGAATCTTCTGATTATAAATCAAAAATTAGATTCTAGATTCATATGATAAGATCTCCCATACCTAATGCAATATCATTATCTCAATAGTTATATCAATTAAAATAAAGATATGAAAACACTCCAATTTATTTGATAGCTACTAGATCTACCCTTGCACAACAAATATATAAACCTAAACAAAAATTCTTGTCTAAAATTGTTAGATAAAAAAGAGAAAAATAAATTCTTATAAATCCTGTTGCATAATTCAAACAACTTTATTTACATCAGAATATTAAACAAAATTATATAAAAACTGATATGTGTAAAATTGAAGGGATAAATAATAGGATTAAAAAATTAAATCTATTTATAGATAAAGCTCAAAGAGAATTAAATAAATTACAAAAAGAAGAAGCTGAGGAAGAATATGATGAACTCTAGTTTGAATAATATATAACTAAAACTACTCAAGCTATTGAAGAAAATTATTTTCATGATCAATGTGATGAAACTTCTCATATTCATCAAGTCAAAGTGAATACAACTCATAATCCTATTTATGAGTTGACTATTAAGTATAATGGATTTAAAGCCTATCAACTAGATGTGTTTTTAGATAAAGGTACTGATATTTCTTTGGATAGATATCACTTTATTCCCAGTTATCAATGGAAACTAGATTTTCACATTTAACATTCAATATAGAAATAGTTGTATCTTAGTTATCTACTCATGTTCCTTTCTTACTAGGAGTTTAGATATATTATTTATTTTTAATATAACATGATATTCTATAATATGATAATTTAGCTATTTTTTATCCTATTTCCATTTTTCATGAAATGATTGTGCTTGGGAATAATATTAATCTTGTCAAAAAGCAAAAATACGTTTATAAAATTTCATTGCAAGATAAAGATAGAAAACCTATCAATAATGCTTGGATTCATAAAAGTATCATTTTTTTGTAATTCAAATATTGATAATATTGTTATGAAAATAAGAAAAGATTGTTGTTCAAAAAATCCTTTAACATTCTTGCATAAAAAGATTCATACTTGCAAAATTGAGTTGAAAATGATTAAGGATAAAAATGGTAAAGACATTGAGCCCAAATTTAAATCTCATCAATCTAGTATGTCTCCCTCTCATATAAAATAATGTTTTGAATAAATTTATCAGTAAAAATATATGGTTATTATTAGATAATGTAATGGTCCTTGGGAATGTGAAGCATTTTATGTCAATAATAAAGCTAAACGAATAAGAGCAAAGAAAAGGTTAGTTGTGAATTATATCCCTCTTAATAAATATGTCATTCCAGTGTAACATCCAATTCCATCTAAAGATGAAATATTTCAAAGGATTCATGAAATTAAAGTGTATAAAAAATTTAGTCTCAAATCATTATTTTAGCAAATCCAAGTTGTAGAAGAAGACATGTATAAAACTACTTTTATTACTCCATTTGGTCAGTATGAATGGAATGTACTCCCATTTGGTCTGAAAACTACTCCCCACATATTTTAGAATATGATCAATCAAATTTTTTCTCCATATTCTTAGTTCATTATTTTATACATTGATGATACCTTGATATTTTCAAAATCACCAAAGGAAAATATTGATCATCTAAAATATTTTTATCATATTGTGTATGGCAATGGATTAATTTTTTATGCAGAAAAGATGATTACATTTAAAGATGAAATTGATTTCCTTGGTATTAAAATAACTTCTAGAGAATTTATAGTTAAACATCCTGTTCATAAAGATATTAGTAAATTTATTGATAAAATCAGAGATAAATAAACACTTCACAGATTTCTAGGTTGTATAAGCTATATTGCAAGATATTACTATAACATTACTAAAGATAGATTATTATTAAATAAAATGCTCTCCAAGAATCCTCTAGAATGGAATGATAAAATGACTACTATAGTTAAAAGGATTAAATAAAATTGTTAGAATCTGCCACCTCTTAGTCTTCCAATAAATGGATTGAAGATTATGAAACTGATACATCTGATCAATTTTTGAGTATTGTGTTGAAAGAAAAATTATCTAATTAAATAGAAAAACCTTGTAGGTTTATTTTTGGTGATTTTAAGAAAGCTCAATTTAATTAACACTCTACTCACACATATTTATTATCATATATTAAGGCTATACATTATTTTTTGTTCTTTGTTAGATAAAAAAAATTGATATAAGATCAGATTTAAAAAATTTCATGATTTTTCTTAAGGATCCAAATAATTATAAAAAGGTGGTAATAGTAGATTAATATAGTGGGAATCATTTTTTTTCATATTTTGATTTCTTTGTAGAACATATTTTTTGTAAGAAAAACTATCTTGCTAATTTCATATCAAGATAAAAAAATCAAGATTATAATATCTCTATTCTCAAAAAAGTTAAAGAAGAATTTCATACTTCTCTTTTTCAATATTCAAGAACTATATACTCTTAGATTCAATAAAAATTTCTAGACTTACCAGAGAATCCTTTGATGCTTTAGTAGAATTAAATAATACTCATGTTGTATATACTTCTCAGTTTCAAGAACCAGATGGAAAAAGATAGGCTTTTATGATTTTGAATTATATTGATAATGATGATATTGTAATTGATAGAATGATTTAAGAAAAATATGTTTGAAACTTATTTACCTCCATGGATCTTAATTTTTAGTTCAATGGTCAAGGTTTTGGCCATCATTTAATCTAGGTACTGATAAATTTTAGTCTTCAATTGATTTACCTAATCATCTCAAAGAATTTTTGGATTGCATTATGATTATAAAACATTTACAAGATTCAATAGTTAATATTACTATAGATCAAGTTCATAATATTTTAATTGTTCTCAAGATTCCTTTCAGAGTTAAGTTTCAAATTTTCTCTGTATAGAATAATCAATTTGATGCTAGGATTAAACCACATGTTCAACCTATTATTAAATTATGGAAAAGATTTACTATTACTCATCAAGCTCAACTTTCACTTACAACTCCAGGCCAATTCATTAGAATACCTTGTGCATTATAAGTTTATCCAAATGTTTCTTATGATTTAGATTATGATAATGATTATTATCCTCAAGGAGAATATGAATTTGTTGATGATGATTGATAATCAACAAGACTAATAATAGGGTCTATATATCATTATGAATGTGGGAATGATAGCCCTCTTTTCTTCTCTATGGACCTTGTTCTCCAAGAACTATAGAGTAAAAAAAATCTACATTTTTCATTTTCTGATTTTCAGTTGTGCGCTCAAAGTTTCAATTTCGAGGTAGTAATTTTTTTGACACAGAGCATGGGTGCGATTTTATTTTTCCTAAATTTTTTATAAGTATCAAAGTCATGTGGAAGCTACCAAGTGTCAGCGGCTGAGATACATTTTATAATCTTTGTAAGTTGCTCATAATGTACCAAGTGTCCCATGGTAACTCAGTAGAGCATGACAAGTGTTGGCCTCTGAGTTTAAAATTTCTTTTGGGTTTCAAAATTTTCTTTCAATAATCTTTTCTCAAGATCAAGTGGAAGGCACCAAGTGGTAGCTGTGAAAGGTTTCAATTTGTTTTTCTAAAAGCAACGAAAGATGCCACGTAACTATAGCTGAAGAAAGTGGAAGCTTCCACATGTCAACATCCAAAATGTCTTCACTTTATTTCATCAAGAATTAAATACTCTGGTGGGACCCAGGTTTTTGTTTCTAAAGTCAATGGAAGCTACCAAGTGTCACCATCCGTATGAATCTAAAATGAGTCCTGAATGTTTTTACAATCTAGCTAAAGATGGATGGAAGCCGCCACATGTCCCTAGCTAAAGAAAATGGAAGCCACCACATGTCATTTGTTAAAAAATATGTGGAAAGTGATACCTATCCCCATTCTCCTTTCTAAAGCTGTTCAAGTGAGAAGTGTTGTGGGTCCTATTCTCTATAAATTGTTAAAGTTTGAAGAAGCAGACTTTAACAGATGTCAAAGATAGAACACTCTTGAGCAAAGACACAGTAAAGAGTATAAGTTACGTGGAAAGTGCCTTGAAAGCTGCCAAGTGTCATTTTTTGGTACCTTTTGAATAATGAGAAAGTTTTCAATTAGAGTAAGTGAAACACACCAAGTGTCTTCACCCATTTCACAATGAGAAGCATCCTATGTATCTATTTCATCTAATGAACTGTAAGGAGATGGAAGGTTTTAGATCAAATAAATATCTTTGTTAGATACTTCTAGTTTAGTTAGAGTTCAGTTAGACCATTGGATTGGGAACATGTAGGTAATCTAGAGCTAGTCTGATGCTATAAATATGGGTCCAGAGATCACCAAAAGATCATCATCAGAAGATAGAGAGAATTTTTTGCAAGAGATTATTATCAAGAAGTTTTAGACTTTCTTGCTATAGCTAGTAATGTCATTTGCCTTTGTTCTATTTTTATTAAGTTAGAAAGTGTTTGTAAATGTGCATGTTTTTGTGCCTTTTATGAAACTAGAAAATAAATAAGAAGACTAAGTTCTATGCCTTTGTTGTTATTTTTTTTGTTATTTAAAAATTGTCTAAACTGTGAGCCTTTGATCCTATCTATTCTTATCTTTTACATTGATCATGCCTTGTCTGCTCTTTAATGTAATTGAATTTTAAAGATAGCTTCATTGTACTTATAATTAAGGGTCAAATAAAATTTAGGCGCATCACCATAGTTATATTTTATTTCATTGCATTTGTGTTTCTATTTAATTCCTATCCTTTACCTCATAATACACTTGAGATAAAAAAGATCCAGCTTATTTAAAATTTGGAAGTTGTTTCAGGTTGCAAGTCCCACATTCCTAAAACCTCCCATTGTTGGTGTTAGAAATAATGCAATTTTAAGCATCAAAATTTTTTGGCACACCCAGTGGGACACCATCTTGAAGTTTCTTTCAAGATCGTATGAACTAGAGAGCTATGAGGAGTCAAAGTTATGAACCAGTAACAAGATCTCAATTTGCTATAAATCTAGGTATTCTTTTTTCACCTTTGATAAATAGTCCAAGATGAAGAGCGAATCAGTTTATACCAATACCAAGAGTAAATATGGGAGCTCCTATACCCCCAAGGAATTATGTAAGTTGGAACACTGGCAGTCCTTTAATCCTCCCAATACCACCAGCCACATGGGATCCTATTCCAGTAAATGCCTTGAAAGCTCTACCCAAATTCAATGGGCAAGATTTTAAAACACCTAAAGAACATATGTAGGATGTGTCTGTTGTCTGTGCTATACATGTGGTCACAAAGAAAAATGTGGCTATAGGATTTTTTGTAGCTTATTTTAAAGGAAAAGCTCTAGAATGGTACTGATCCTTGAATCTAAATATAATATCTACATGAGATCAACTTGGAGATCTTTTCTTTGAAAGGTTTGAAGAAAAGGGTGATAAGTCTTCTTTGTTGCAATAATTGATTACTATCAAAAGGGCACCACAAGAAGTAATGACTGACTTCAATTCAAGATTTCAAAAGACTTGGGAAAGAATTATTACTACAGCAAGACCATTACCAGGTATGGTTATAGTATTTTATCTTAAAGCTTTAAATTTAGATATATCAATAATGATTCAGTCACTAGGAGGTCAAACTCTACTAGAAGCATATGACTATGCAGTTAAAGCTTAAAATAATTTGATAGATGCTAAAAAGTTGCCCCTAATGCCTCCCATGCCGATGTTTCTAGAAATTACCTTACCTTTGCCTCAAGGATCCCCTAATCCTATAGCCCCACCTATGTCTATGTACACATATCCTCAACAACCTACTAAAGAACTTATCCTTGCCCAGTCATTTGAGATGGATGATATCAAGAATATCTTAAGGACATTTTTAAATGAGTTAATTAACATAAAAATATAGAATAATCCTTATCCTAAACCCCAATATCAAGGATACCAAGGAAATATATTCTCACCACAGCCAAACCAGTATCAGGATCATCAAAGGCAAAATAACCCTCAGCCAACAAACCAATTAGCTGCAGTCCCTACACCCTCACAGACTATTCCCCCTAATCCAAAAAGAGAGATTATTCAAGGATAGAATAATTATGTAGATGAAACCAATGCCTGGTGTTTTTCTTATAATAATGCTCATACACCCAAAGATTGTCCCATGGGTAATCTACAACAAAAGGTAGTAGAGCAAAGAATAATGGATGGACAATTTGCAAGTACTTCTAACATTCAAGTCTACCAGTCCCCTAGTATGCAAAATTTAGTCCTGATGGATCAGATGCAAGGGATTTCCTTACAACAAGAAGAATAAATAGCCCCCAAACATTCTTTTTCTTTTCATGGGTTTAAGATGAAGAGTTAGTATTCTTGAATGAAGCTTCTACTTCCAAGAAACCAGTGGTACAATTAGACTACTATACCAGATCAAAGAGAAGGATGATGGAATAGCCCAAAGTCACAAATAATGAATTTATGGGCCCTCCTCCATTTCAAAGTCATTAAAACACAATTGCTAGACAAGAAGTGCCTCAGCCAGTGTAGAACCAAGTAGTTCCTGGACAAGTTCAAGAAAAAGCAAGGTACTCTTATTTTCCAAGAACCCAAATAATAGGACCAGTGAATTTGGTGGATCAGCTGAAGAGAACCCTAACACATGTATCAATGTGGGACATATTAGCTATTCCTAAGCAAAAGACATTATTACAAGAAGCTCTACAAGGTCAAGCAGTGCCTAAACATACTGGCACCAAAGAAGGACTTGCTGATAAAGAAAAGCTCAAGGACACAGTTCCTCTAAAGACAACAACCTTTTTAAACAATGTAGTAGAGGTAAGTAAATCCAAACAAGAGCCCTTCTATTTAACTCTGATAGTTGGAAAGAAACTATTGCATAATGTGATGAGAGACTTAGGGGCTAGTACTATAATAATGCCTAAGCAAATAACTGATGCTTTAAAAATAAAGTATGATCCACTTACTAGAGGAGTCATGCAATTGGATGGAAATAAATGCAAACAATAGGGAGAATTAAAAAACTTATATTGCAATCATATACTTGCCTCAATATACTTGTCAATCAATATGTAGTAGTCATAGATATACCCCCTATATTTGGCCTATGTTTATCTAGGGATTTCACAGCTAAAATAGGAGGATATATGTCACTTGATTGGTCTCACCTCATCATAAAAACCAAATATGGTTCAAAGATGAAACTACTATCTAAGCCATTATCTAAGGATCACATCACCAATGAACCAAACTCAAAATTAGAGGTAGCTCATGCTATGCTAAATAAGGAAGAAATGGTCTTTGTTGAAGAGTTGGGTGACTGGACTGAACATGACCAAGAAGAGGAAAATAACCATTTATTAGCTATGATGCATAGTGATCCATATGGAAATTATGACTCTATTGGTCTGGGCACTTATGTCATTTTTGATGAAGACCATGAAATCCCAAATGTTTTAAGAGAAGAAACACCAACTACTCAAGAATTTGAAAAAGATTCAAAAATTTGGACCTTAAATTTTGATGGGGCTAGAAGTAAAAGTGGTGCTGGAGCAGGAATTTGTCTTGTTGCTCCAAATGGAGAGAAAATTTTGAGAGCTATCCATTTTCAATTTAATTGTACTAATAATGATGCTGAATATGAATCCTTAGTACATGGGCTCATATTAGCTAAGAAAAAGGGAGTAAAGAATCTAATAGTAAAAGGAGATTCAAAATTAGTGGTGAAGCAAATTAGGGAAAAGGCAATAGCCAAAAATGTAAGGATGAGATCCTATAGACATTGAATTTGGGACCTAATAGAAGATTTTAAAGCTTTTAATATTGAAGTAGTTCTTAGAACTGAAAATTTTTAAGCTCATAGTATGGCACAGATTGGCTCACAGTTTGATCCAGCAACTGGCCTATTAGTTAACAATGAGTTAGTAAAAGTTATAGTAAGGCCAACTATCCCAGATAATGATTGTAATTGGAAAGTATTTGAAAATGATTCTCAGGTACTCTCATTCTTGCAGCAATCAGGGGAATTTGTTGATCAATTGCAACCAAAATTTGAAGAGGCATATGGAGACCAAGTTATACAATTAAAGAATAATAAGCTTCCCAAAGGCTTGATCACTTTAGAAAACATGTATGATCCAGAAGATGTAGGCCTAGAGAATAAAAGGTTCCAAGTAGATAAAGTAGATTATTCTAAAATAGAGGTGAGTGAAGGGAGAAAATAAAAAATTGGAAATTCTATAACTCAAGAGGAAAGGGAAAGACTAATTGACCTATGCAACATATCCTAGAGCTATGAAGACCTTCATGGATATAGTAGAGACATGATTCAGCACACAATAAATATTGACTGAAGGATCTAAGTCAATCAAATAAAAGTAAAGGCCAGTAAATCCAAGGATTGAATATCTAATGGTAGATGAGTTGAAACTTTTAGATTCTAAAATAATTTTTCCAATCAAACATTCAACCTTGGTATCAAATCTAGTACCAGTCAAGAAAAAAATGGTGACATAAGACTCTGTGTAGATTTTAGAGACTTGAATAGAGCATCTCTGAAAGATCACTATCCTTTGCCATCTATGGAACAAATTTTATAGACTATGGCTAGATTAGAGAGATTTTCCTTGCTAGATGGTTTCTATGGATACAATCAAATTTGGTTGGCTGATGAAGACCAATACAAGACTACTTTTACTACCAAATGGGGAACATTTGCATATGTTAAGATGCCATTTGGCCTATCAAATGCTGGAGCCACTTTTCAAAGAGCTATGGATGTAGCATTTGGGGAACTTATAAATAAAATCATCTTGATTTATCTTGATGATCATACTATTTTTTCCAAGAATGTTGTTGATCATTTTTATCATTTAGAATCTATTTTTAATAAATGTCAAGGATTTGGAATATCCCTGAATCCCAAGAAATGTATCTTTGTTGTACCTCAAGGCAAATTATTGGGACATATAGTATCTAAAGAAGGAGTTTCTATAAATCCAGAGAGAGTTACAGCCATAATGAACTTGCCCCTACCTATAAATAAAAAAGCAATTCAATCTTTTTTAGGGAAGATTAATTTTTTCAGTCGGTTCATATCCAACTTTGTAGGCTTAGTAAGACCAGTGACACTCTTGTTGAAAAAAGACCTATTTTTCAAGTGGACTACAAAAGGAAGGCAAGCCTTTGAAAAGGTCAAGAAAGTAATTTCAATGGCCCCAGTACTTAGAAACCTAAACTTTTCTAAGCCTTTTGTAATGTATGTCTATGGAGGAGAGCTCAGTATTGCTGTTGTTCTAACATAGAAAGATGATAGACAGGAGGGAGAGCATCTAATAGCCTTTTTCTCAAGGACTCTTAGGGAATATGAAACCAGATACAAATTTGTGGAGAAAAAAACATATGCTATGGTAAAATCCCTCAAGAAATTTAGGCATATAGTATTAGGAAGTAAGATTCTGATACTTATGGCTCACCCAAGTGTCAGAGAATACATTATGGAGGGTGAAATTATTGAAAAAAGAGTAAACTAGATAACAAAGATCCTTGAATATGATGTAGAGGTCAAACCCACTAAGTTAGTCAGAGGTAGGGGGCTGTGCCAATACATGACTCAAGAGCTTGAAAAGATGATACCTAAAGAAACAGATTTAGAAATGGAAAAGGAAACTATATTAAGGATACAAGAGGTTGACCAGAACTCTTGGGTCACAAACAAGATTCATTTTATGAAATATGGGATTTACCTAAGAGAACTCCCTCAAAACAAGAGTAGATACTATAGGATTCAAGGGGTCCATTTTGTTTTAATTGAACAAGTTCTTTTCAAAAGGAATTCTGATGGCAAACTTTTTAGATGCGTAGAGAAAATGAGGCTAAGAAAATACTGCATGAAATGCATCATGGAGTCTCAGGTGGACATTTTTTTGCAAAGACCACAGCTATAAAGATAAATGAGGTAGGTTATTTCTGGCCTACTTTATTTATAGATTGTTATCAACTGGTTAAAAAATGTCAATCTTGTCAATATTATGTGGGGATGAGAAGGAATGCAGCAATACCTCTTAGTCCTATAATTGTTGATGAACCTTTTGCTTAATGGGGTGTTGACTTCATTAGAATGATAAATCTAGTGTCTAGTATGGGTCAAAATTGGATTCTAACTACCACAAATTATTTTACTAGATGGACTGAGGTAGTGCCACTTAAAGAAGCAACAAAAAATGTGATCCTAGACTTGTAGGGAGTATCACTACTCGCTTGGGGCTCCTCACACCATAATATTAGATAATGCTAAAGCATTTTTAGGGTCTAAAGTATCTGACTTTGCATTAAAGCATGGAATATATCTAAAATCTTCCTCTAATTATTACCCTTAGGGTAATGGTTTGGTAGAATCAACTAACAAGAACTTGATTAGACTCATCAAGAGAATAGGGGCTGATCATCACAAAGAGTGGCATAAAGTGCTTAATATAACACTGTGGGCTGATAGAATTACACCTAAGCAGGTGACAAAAATGTCCCCATATGAATTAGTCTATGGAAAGCCTACTGTAATATCCATAAGCTTGGAGATTCCTGTTCTTCAACTATTAAAATAGATTGAAATTGAGGAAAATGGCCCCATGCAGGTCAGACTTGCTGAGATTTTAGAAGTTCAAGAAAAGAAGGATGCAACACATGATTCATTAATAAAACATCAAAAAATAATTAAATACTAATTTGATAAAAGGACATCAAATCATCATTTCTAAGTAGGCTCAATTGTTTTGAAATGGAATGCAAGAGCTGTCAAGCTGGGTCAACACACTAAATTTGAAGCATTGTGGACTGGCCTTTATAAAATTCATGCATGTAAATAGAAAAATTCATTTAAGCTAGAAATAATGGAAGGTGAACCTAAATAGGTTCTCATGAATGGGATCCACTTTAAAAAATTTAGCTAAGTTGTGTCTCTAATGTATTATAGTTAGATAGTTCCCCTTTCCTTGTTGCTTTGTTTTCTCATTTTTCTTTCCCGCTCTTTCTTTTAAATAAGTGTTCTTTGAACATGCAGCCATAGCTTAGAGTCTTTTTCAAAATTTTCAAAACTCTCAACACATTAAATATCTCCCAAATCCTTAAATTCCCCAAGGTACTTGGCATATCCACTTTCATGACGTGTCTAACTCGCTGTCCCATGAAGATTTCATAAGATTTGCTAATGGTTATCCAATTTTAATGCCATTTTTGAGACTTGATGGGTCATTAAATACCCCATAAAAAGAGTTACTGATTACAAGTGTCTCAAAAATTCTTGAGTCTACTAAAAAATCCTTATTATCTACAAATTTTCAATTCATAGCAAAGCCTGCTTAGTGAAAGTGCTTCCTTATTGCAAAGCTCCATACATGTTACCACAGTTCACTAGTTACAAGTATAGATATAGATATGGAAGGATCATAGTCTTCACAACAAGAGTCTACGATTTATGAATCCATTGATAAGTTTCTTACAAGAAAATCATATGCTTCAGCCCCTACACAACCTTTAACAACTTATCCACAGACTAGAGTCCCTGAAGTAAGATATTCAAACGACCCAACAAAAGTGAAAATTTTTGCAGATGGAATCATGGACCCAATTATTTAAAATCCTAGAAAAAATCTTAGAGAAGGGGAACATCAAAGGTGTATTTAGAGGGCTAAGGCTAGACAATATGAAACATTCACAATGAGGATATAAACTTCTCAGCTGGCACAATTCATTGTCCCAAGTGTACATTCGTGCCCTGACTTGGTTGAAATATGCTCTGAATTGTTTCATGCACCCTCAAATACATTACAAAAGGGTCCATTCATGGTTCAGATTACACCAAAGGCTATCAGAGACATGTTGGCCATGTATCACGATAAGACAACCATGTTTCCCACCATTGCCAAAATGTAGAAAACATGGGCAAATGTCAATACTCAATTGAGGTTTCTGAAATCAGAATTGTAATTAGGTGATGATGATACCACTGTGCTAACACTACCAACAATAAGAGTACAATTTACTCATGCTATTTAAGATGTACTTTCCATGATGGCTTTCATTTTTGGAATGAAAGAAGATACAACTGTCTATGAAGAATAAATGGACATCCTCTTCAGATTGAAAATTGTTGACAAGACTCAGGAGTATCGACTTGATTTCTTTGAGCAGATTGCATATTCAATGGTTGAATAACTTGCCTAGTTCAAATCTAAAGGGTTTTTTAGGTATTCTTCTTATCTATTTTCACCCTATGTTATATCAAAACTCTAGCATCTTTTCCCAACACATGCATCTAAATATGTATGACCCAAGCTTTGATCTACATAAAACCATTCTTGTGTCTACATGGACACATATCTTGTCCAAAACTAGTGACCCATACAAATTCTAGGAACTTTTTGTTTCCCCTACTTTTTGTCATCTAAGCCCAGAGCTAGTTGTAAATAGACTATTTCTAAGTGTCTCAAGCCTTATGACCAATTGCACTATTCCTTGTGATTACTTTTTTGGATCCCATCATACTATTATTAGAGTTCATGGTTTTAGTGGAGAACCAGTGTTGCTACCTAAGATTTTGACCCTTAGGTTAGCATTTCTAGAGGTCACCAGGTAGGTGTCTATGGTAGATAATGAATATGGTACTGGGAAGAAAAAGAAGAAAATGTATGATGTTCTGTGGGTAACAAACAACATGGCCCTAGAAGCCAAAGATGCTGAACTTGTGTTACTGAGAAAGCTAGACTTCTTGGGTTTCTCTTTAATTGAAGATAAATTGGTATATGACCCCAATGGTTTCATAACTTTATTGGTCATGAATAATAAGGTTATTGCCAAAATTGTACATGACGGCCATCCCTTTTGGGAAAATAGAAGAAATCCTAGGGAAGATATTTTTGATTTTTATGTAGAATTGACAGATTTGCCCCTTCAAGAAGATAGGCCATGGGAAATTTTTTATGTTAAGAAAATGTATTTTGATCCTAAAATTAGAATGACTTCTGGTTTGAGAAGAGCATTAAAGAATAAAGACTGGAACATTGAGAAAATAGAAGCCTATTGGAGATATAGGCAAGAGATTTGTGAGACAACTCACTCTTTTGGAAATGTGGATTTAGATGAGAAATGGGAGAAAATCTAGGATGAATGTCATCTATCTCCTATCTCTAGCCCTGATATAAGTAATTTGTAGATAGAGGGTGGAGAGTTAGAAGCTAGAGCAGAATCTAGTCAAAAATTGTAGACCCCAGGGCAAACCTCAGCTACAGTAGCTATAACTATTTGGCCCCAATATCTCAGTACCACTAAAAAACAAAAGAGTGTGGTATCTTCACCACCAAAAGCTTCTCCATTAGCATCAGCCCTTGGAGTTCCCAATTTTACACAATCATCACTTGCAGTAGTGGTAAATGTTAAAGAGAAGGGATCACAACCAAAAGAAGAAACACCAAGGAAATATAAGAGGTTGATGTTTCAACTTGATTCAGAGGAGAGGGCAGAACCCTCACAACACCAACCATAGATTACTTTAATTTCTCCTTAGGTGAGTGTTGTTTCTCCTTCTTCTTCTCAATCTCTCTCTTCTCCTATAGGGGTGATGATTCTATCTAGCCAAATAATTTCCCTTGCCACCTCTATTGTGCCCATTTCTTATTTTGCCCCATCTATCCATACTCAGGCCATATCATTGCCTCATTTTTCCCCCTCTATCCCAAATAAAGTACCTCCTCAGATTTCCCCTAGCCAACATTTGGCTATTCCATATGGCTTGCCACAAGGTTATCCTTTTGTGGGTGGGCACATTACCTCTCCTTCTACCTTCTAAACTTAAGTAAATACTACTAAGAAGGCTAGAGAAGCTAGGATAGAGAAAAAGAGGATGAAAGATAATAAAGCCTTGGCTACACCACATATGAGGTCACAATTTGACCCAATACATCAGAAACTAATGGTGACCCATTTGTCACCTAATATAGTCAAGCCAAATGAGTAGATGCAGCTTGAAGATTACACAATGAATGTAGTGGCAATAGACATGTCACTTTTTAGACCCCAAGATAAGATTGAGCTAATAAATGAATCCACTTTTGTAGTAGCTGAGGATTATTTGAAAATATCAAAGAAGCTACAGAAGATGGAAGCTAAACTAGCCCAAGAGAGGGCAAACTGTAGCAGTTTGACTATAGAAATCAATACCAAGAATAATGAAATAAAGAGTCTCAAAAAATAGTTGCAATATATTATTTCTCTTCAGACTCACCAAGCTATTCAGGCCCAAAATGATTCTTTAAAAGTAGGGCTAATGCAGGTAAAAGATGTAGTGACAACCTTAAGGTGGGAAAAGGTAGTATTTTAAGAAAAATTAGAGGAAAGCCTACTACAGGTCACTCAATTTCAATAGAAGCTATTGAATGAGGAAAATAATACCATTGCTATACAGGCCCAAATTCAAGCTGATCAACAAATGATAGAATAGTTGACACTTGAGTTAGCTAATAGGCCAAATAATATAGGGGTTTTGAATCTGGTTAAGGAGCTTTATGTATCAATATGGAAAAGAATCTCTGAGGAGATTACTCAACTTAGACCCTCTTTAACCTTTTTGCTAAATGCACAAAAATTATGCAAAAAAATGGAGACTTCAGTTGAAGCCACTCTATCCACTATCTCTTTGAGAGTGTTTTACTCTCAAATGCTACTAAAAAATCTATATGATGCAACTAATGGAACATTATCAGAAGTAGGGATTAATCATAGAATGATCGTTGCCAAAAGAGTGAATGAAGTTCTCAATTGCAATTCTGCAGCAGTTAAATGTGAAGAGCTTCTAGATGTGGTGAAAGAAGGAATCAAAGACATGAAACAACACATTGAAGATCTAGTGCAATTGGGTCTTCCCTCCCCTTTTCCTAATAATAATACGGTGTTGATGATTAATGAGATTAAACCTTTGTTATTAGCTAGGCAAAATGATTAGGTAGTATTTCAGGGTTTAAGATATGATTCATCAGTACCTGAAGTAGAAGCTATTTTGATTCCCGTTTCCCATCTTGAATTTAAATTGAAGGCTACCATTCATATTTTGTATAATTTTTCACATAAGGATATCATTAACCTTGATTTAGCCTTCAACAAATTACAAAATAAGTAGGGATGATCTGATGATGAGTGGTCTATTTACCAGACAGTCTTACTAAAGTTATGATTTTTGTCACATTTGATCATGCCAAATTTTGTGGATTCTTATTTTTGAGCAAGCTCAAAAGTCCTCAGGGTCACCAAGAACTGTAGAGTAAAAAAACTCTACATTTTTCATTTTTTAATTTTTAGTTGTGTGCTCCAAGTTTTGTCCCTATGCATTTCGGTTTGAAGGCAGTAAAGTTTTTGACACAGATCATAGGCATGAGTTTCTTTTGCCCAAATTTTGTCTAAGTATCAAAGTTATGTAGAAGCTACCAAGTGTTAGCAGTAGAGATACATTTTGTAATCTCTGTAAGTTTCTCATAATGTACCATGTGTTCCGTGGTAACTTAGCAGAGCGTGAAAAGTGTTGGCCTCTGAGTTTCAAATTTCTTTTGGGTTTTGAAAGCTTCTTTCAATAAGCTTTTCTTAGGATTAAGCAGAAAGTGCCAATTGGTAGCTACGAAAGGTTTTGATTTGTTTTTATAAAATCAATGGAAGATGCCACGTATCCATAGCTGAAGAAAGTGAAAGATGTCATGTGTCAACATCTGAAATATCTTCACTTTGTTTCATCAAGAATTAAAGACTATGGTGGGACCCAAGTTTTTGTTTTTAAAGTCAGTGGAAGACACCAAGTGTCACCATCTGTATGAATCTAAAATGAGTCCCAAATGTTTCTACAGTCTAGCTAAAGATTGATGGAAGCCACCACATGTCCCTAGCTAAAGAAAATGCAAGATACCATGTGTCATTTATTAAAAAATATGCAAAAAGTGATACATGTCCTTATTCTCCTTTCTAAATTTGTTTGAGTGAGAAGTGTTGTGGGTCCCATTCTCCATAAATTGTTAAAGTTTGAAGAAGCAGACTTTGATAGATGTCAAAGACGGGACACTCCTGAGCAAAGACATAGTAAAAAGTATAAGTTACATGGAAAATGTTGTGTGTCTTCGGTAAGTGCCTCAAAATCTGCCAAGTGTCATTTTTTGGTACCTTTTGAATAATGAGAAAGTTTTCAATTAGAGTAAGTGAAACATGCCAAGTGTCTTCACACATTTCATAATGAGAAGCATTTTATGTATCTATTTCATCCAATGAACTGTAGGGAGATAGAAGGTTTCGGATCCAAAAAATATCTTTGTTAGACACTTCCAATTTAGTTAGAGTTTAGTTAGACTGTTGGATTGCGAATGTGTAGGTAATCTGGAGCTAGTCTGATGCTATAAATATGGGTGTAGAGATCACCAAAAGATCATCATTAGAAGATAGAGAGAATTTTTTGTGAGAGATTATTATCAAGAAGTTTTAGACTTTCTTTTTATAGCCAGTAATGTCATTTGCCTTTGTTCTATTTTTATTGAGTTAGAAAGTTTATGTAACTGTGCATGTTTATGTGCCTTTTATGAAATTGGAAAATAAATAAGAAGACTGAGTTCTGTGCCTTTGTTGATATTTTTTATGTTATTGAAAAATCATCTAAACTATGAGCCTTTGATCCTATCTATTCTTATCTTTTACATTGATCATGCCTTGTCTGCTCTTTAATGTAATTGAATTTTAAAGATAGCTTCACTGTGCTTAGAATTAAGGGTCAAGTTAAATTTAAGCGCATCACCATAGTTAGATTTTATTTCATTGAATTTATGTTTCTATTTAATTCATATCCTTTTCCTCATAATACACTTGAGATAAAGAAGAGCCAACTTCTTTAAAATCTGGAGGTCATTTCAGGTTGCAAGTCCCACATTCCTGAAACTTCCCATTATTGGTGTTAGAAACACTGCAATTTTAAGCATCAACAGACCTCACCATGTTACTAAAGGTACAATGTTGTCAGCTATGTTGATAAATTCTTGTTATACTATTAAGCATATCAATAAAATAATTTTAAATCAGTGTGTAATAGACCCATAACCCACTATAGAAGGAAAGAATATATATCTATATCACTCCTTATATTGAGTGGGGAATCTTGACACATTGGGAAGTGACAAATATGGTGGAGGTGGCTTGATTTAGTCAATACTTCTACTATTCATTAACTTTATGTCATTCTCACCTATTTATATGGGGGTGTCATGCACATTTATGTATTACATAGGTTGATATAAATATCTAGTTAAAGGCCTCTTAGAATTCTATAAATAAAATTTCAAGGCTTATTCATAGGTAATGAGTTTAAGAGTTAGTTTGTCTATTAAATCTATTAGTCTCTATCAGTTTATGTTTTAGAAATATATCTCATATGCTCTTTGTTTGACATTATATGAAAGGATAACATACTTTACAAGACTTACATACTGAAACATAAGCTTTGTAATTTGTATAATTTGTTTAGTAATGGCAAGAAAAGATCATACAAGACATATTTATAAAACATAGACTGATAGAGATTGACATATTTAGAAGATAGACTAACTCTTAGACCCATTGCCTATGGATAAGCCTTAGCCTTGTAATTAAAAATTTTCAATAGGCCTTTAACTAGATATTTAGAGTAACCTAGGTAATAGGTGAAACTGAATGACAACCCCATCGAAATATGTGAGAATGACATAAATTTGATGAATAGTAGAAGAATTGACTAAATCAAGCCGCCTCCACCATATATGTCACTTCCAAATTTGTTGGGATTCCTCACTTAGTACAAGGAGTGATATGGAGAGATATTATTACTTTTTATAATATTTTAGATAATAGGTTATGTATCCATTATTCACCAACTTAAAATTATTCTATCAATATAATTGATCATATAGTATGAATCTATCAACAACCTAATAACATATTACCTTTAGTAACATGGTGAGGTCAATGACTAAAAAAGGGTTATCATTCCCATGTTCACACTGATAGATAAACCTTATCAATATACTTATAGATTATCAATCATCATTAATAATTTTTTATTTTCCTTGAGCATAATAGTCATTATTAGAACCTAGATCAGAAGAAACATCTAGATAGATGTATAATTCAAAAGGTATTTTGATGAGATGGCCTAGAGATGTAGGTGGAAATTGAGCTTGATGAGTAATATTAAATCTTCTCCATAATGAATCAATAGGTTGAATATGTGGTCTAAGCTTGGCATCAAATTGATGAGTATGTATATATAAAAGTTCAAACTTAACTCTGAAAGGAATCCTAAGGGTAATGAAAATATTGTGAACTTGATATAGAATAATATTATCTATTGAATCTTTTTAAGGCTTTGTAGGCATAATTCAATGTGTAAATTATTTGAGATGCTCATGGAAATCCATTAAAAACCAAAAAAATTTATTACCTAGATTAAATGATGGCCAAAATCTCAACCATTGAACTAAAAATTCAAATCCATGCTAATAAATAAATTTCAAACATAATTTTCCTTGAATCATTATGTCAACTATAATATCATCATTCTCAATATAATACATAATCATAGATGCCCATGTTCTATCATCTAGTTCTTGAAACTGAGAGGTATATGCAACATGAGTATTATTAAATTCTAGTGAAGCATCAAAGATTCTTTGGTAAGTCTGATAATTTCTTGCTGAAATTGAGAGTATATAGTTCTTGAATATTTCCAAAGAGAAGTATGAAATTCTTCTCTAACCTCTATGATAGTAGAGCTATTATAATCTTGATTCTTTTCTCTTGATATGAAATCAACAAGATAGTTCTTCTTACCCTAAATATGTTCTATAGAGAAATCAAAATATGAAAGAAATGATACCCACTATATTAATCTATTATTACCACCTTTTTTGATTATCTAGATTCTCAATAAAACTCAAGAATTTTTTTTAAATGTGATCTTATAACAATTTTTTTGATCTAAAAAAGAACATAAAAGAATGTATAGCCTAAATATAAATTAATAGTTCTTTGTGAGTAGAGTGATAATTTAATTGATCTTTCTTAAAATCACTAGAAGAGCTACAAGGTTTTTTTGTTCCATCAGATAATTTTTCTTTCAACACAACACCCCAAAATTGATCAGATGCATCAGTTTCAATAATCTTCAATCCATTTCTTGGAAGACTAAGAGGTGGTAGATTCTGATAATTTTCTTTCATCCTTTTAACTACAGTAGCCATTCCATTCTAGAGGATTTTTTGAGATCCTTTTATTTATAATAATCTATCTTGAGTAATGTTTTAATAATATCCTACAATATAGTTGACACCACCTATAAATCTTTGAAGTGTCTTTTTATTTCTAATTTCATCATGAAATTTATTTATTTATTTATAAACATGTTCCTAAATTACAACTTATTCAAACGTTATTTTAACACCAAGGAAATCAATTTCATCCTTGAAATTAATCATCTTTTTTGTAGAAAGAACTATTCCATTATCATAAACAATCTGATAAAACTATTTTAGATGATCAATATGTTCCTTTGGTGATCTTGAAAATACCAAGATATCATCAATATATACAATAATGAACCAATAATATGGAGTAAAAATTTTATTCATCATATTCTAAAATATGTTGGGAGCAATTTTTAGATGAAACAAAAGTACATTCCATTCATACTAACCATATGGACTAATAAAGGCAGTTTTATACCTATCTTCTAAAACTTGGATTTTCCAAAATCCTAACTTGAGATCAAATTTGATGTATACTTTAATTCTATGAATCATTTACAATATTTCATCCTTATATGGAATTGGGTGTTACACGAGAATGACATATTTATTAAGAGGAATATAATTCATAACTAACCTTTTCTTTCCTCTTATCAATTAAACTTTCTTATTGACATAAATTATTTCACATCCACAAGGACTGTTAGATTCTTTGATAATGACCATATCTTTTAATTGAGAAATTTATTCAAAAAAATATTTTTTGAGAGAGGGGGACATACCTGAATGATGAGCTTTGAATTTGGCCTCAACATCTTTCCCATGTTTATCCTTAATCATTCTCAAATCAATTTTTCATGTATGAATCTTTCTATGCCAAAATGCTAAAGGATTTTATGAATAAAAATCCTTTTTGGTTTTCATAATAATATTATCAATATCTGAATTACAAAAACTGATACTTTTATGAATCCTGACATTATTGATAGGTTTTCTAGCTTTCTCTTGTAATAGAATTTTACAAACATAATTTTCATTTTTGATAAGATGAATATTATTCCCAAAAACAATCATTTCATGAAAATTGGAAATAGGATAAACATCAAAAAAATTATCTAAACCAATCATCATATCATATTATGAAATGTCATGTTGCACTACAAACAAATAATATATCTAATGTCCTAGTAAGAAAGGAAAATAAGCACATAATTGAGATATTTATATTTTTGTATTGAATGTTAATCTATGAAAATATTATTTTCATTGATCGCTGGGAATAGAGTGATATCTAGATAAAGAAATATTAGTACCTATATCTAAAAGCACATCTGATTGATAGGATTTAAATCTATTCTACTTAGTAGTCAACTCACAAATAGGATTATGAGTTTTATGCACTTTGAATTTCTAGATATGAGAAGATTCATCACGTTGATCATGAAAATAATTTTCTTCAATAACTTGAGTAGTTTTAGTTATCTTTTATTCAAACTGGAGTTCATCATCTTCTTCTTTAGCTTCTTCTTTTAGTAATTCAAATAATTCTCTTTGAGCCTTGTCTAGAAATAGCTTTACTTTTTCAATCATATCCTTTCTCCATTCGTTTTTAGTTATATAATTTTTTATATAACTTTCTTCAAGATGTAAATAAATTTGTTTGAGTAGTGGTATTGGATTTCTAAGATTTTTTTTATCTTTTTTCTCTAACAAGTTTAGACAAGTATTCTTGTTCACATTTTTGTATTTCTTGTGCAAGGGTAGATCTATCAGTAATCAAATAATCTAGATTTTCTTCATACCTCTACTTTAATTGATATAATTATTGATATAATGATACTAAATCAGGTATGGGATTTCTTATAATATGAATCTATAATCCAATTTATGATTAATAATCAGAAGATTCTTTTGAATTAGAAGAGCAGCGGTTTAATGCAATATTCACTTCAAATTCTTCTTTTGGTTCTAAAAATTATTCAATAAGAAGATCAAAATCATAATGATATTTAGGTTCATAGACCATAACATACTCATCTTCATCAATATTATAAGAATTCATGAAATTTACTTTTTTGAATTCTTTATTTATTTTGGGGCATTTATTAGCATAATAATTACCTTGACAAATAAAACACCCAATAGGTCTCTTGTGATAACCATGCTTTATTTTTTTGAACACTTTTCTTGGCCATTTTCTTTTGAAAATTTGCTTCTTATACTTATACTTATTCTAAGGATGATAGGTTTTCCTCCTAGAGGAAAAAGAATAATGGCATTCATAAGATCTTTTATGAGTTTTATACTTATATTTGTGTTAAGTATGAGAATATTGACAACCAAAATTATCTTGTTTCCGGTCATAAAATTTTGCACCAATTTTCTTATGAAATCTCATAGTTTCTTTTTGAGTATTTCTTTGGGCACACAATTTCATATGCACACCTCTAATATTTTGATTGATGCTTGCAAATTATATTATAAATAAATCATTTCCTAAGACTTCTTTATACTTTTATGAAAAATAAGCAGGAAAAGAATCAAGATATCTAACTTTATAAGCAATATTATTAGGTTCACCAGCACCATAATATAACTATTTTATATAGAAAATATATTATTCTAGATGATTCATATCAAAAAATTGAGCTTTTATAAACTTTTGTTTATTCATCTCTCTATCATTATCCAAGGTTCCAATAAATTTAGATATCAATGCATTTGCTAATAATCCAACAAGTGAGGAATATTGATTAATGATTACTTATTTATCTATTTTTAAAAGACTATCCCACCAAAAATTCACAATACCAATGAATCCATATGCCAAACTTTCAATAATAGTCTTTGGATCTTTTCCATAGTTAGTGATCTAAAAATTGTCCCAAGCAATCATTGCTTGAATCATTTTTAAACTCTTAGCTAGAGATTCACATTAGAATTTACATAAGAAAGGTTGGAGATTCAAAGTTCTCATCTGACTTTCTAATGTAGTTCTAGATGATCCTTCTTGAGGTGTATAAATGGATTCAGCTTCATTAATGTCAATTCTAGCCATACCAATTCTAAATACGTGATCTAAAGTAGATGATATCTTAGGAATACTTTTGGACTTTGGAATATGGAGGGATCTGTGTAACTATTAGACTCGGGACCAAGTTATAAGACTATATTTTTTAGGAGCTTAAGCTTCATGAGAAGATTCAAGTATTTTAAATCTTTCAAATGAGTGTTGAGGAATTTGTCTTGTAGGAGATTGAAAAGACTCAAATTTAGGTAAAATGACTAGAATTCTATTTACAAATGAATATTGATTTACTATTTCTCTATATAAACTATTAGTTTGGGATACAAGGGTTTTTAATTATTTTTTATGATTTTTTGAGTACCTAATATAGTATGACTAGTAGACTAGAAATCTTCATACTTAAGAACTTGAAAATGGAGTCATATTCTCATGTCATTGACTCTTATATCAAGCTGACTTTGCCTTTTCATGATATTATCTTTAGAAGTCTTAATATCATCAACTTTTACTTCTATCTTTGATATTTTTGATTCAAATTTCTAATTTATAATGGATGTTGTAATCCTTTAAATATCCTCAAGTTTATGTAATGCTTGAGTAATTTGACCTTTCTGATATAATTCAATAGACTTAAGCATGTTATAGGCTTTCCCAATATATTGTTGAATCTCAAAAAATTTATTATTTAGACACTTTAGCTAAATTATCCCAATTCAACATCTTAACTTCAGTTGTTTGGTCTAAATTATTATTTATGTGTCTTAAATATATCATCTAAGATATTTTATTTCCATCTAGAGTATACTAATTTAAATTAGATAAATTTGGAAATATTTTCTCAGTATATGACTCATCTCCTAAGGGAATTTTCCATATATGTTCTTTAGATGAACTTTCTTCCATACAAACTAATCTTGGATCAAATAATAATTGCTTCATTCTTTGGAGTAAGATCAAAGCTTCCTGATCAACTTTTAAATATTTTATAGTAATGACAAGAAAAGAGCATAAAAGCTATATTTATAAAACATAGACTTTCATAGACTGAAATATTTAAAATACAAACTAAGTCTTAGACCCATTGCCTATGAATAAACCTTGTCCTTCTATTTCTAGAATTCCAAGAGGCCTTTACCTATATCTTTAGATCAACTTAGGTAATAGGTAAAATTAGATAATAAGCCCATATAAATAGGTGAGAATGACATAAAGTTGATGAAAAATAGAAGTATTGACTAAAGAAAGCCACCTCTACCATATCTTTCACTTCCTAGTGTGTCAAGATTCCCCACTTATTACAAGGAGTGATAAAAACAAATATTATTGTTGTTTATAATACTTTAGATAGTGGGTTATGATTCTACTATGTATTGACTTATATTTATTTTATAAACATGCTTGATAATATAGTAGGAATATATCGACATACTTGATAGAATAGTACCTTTAGTAATGTGTTAAGGTCCATGGAGAAGAAAAAAGGGTTATCATGCCCACATTCATGCTGATAGATAAACCCTATCAATAGTATTATAGATTATCAATCATCATCATCAAATTTGTATTCTCCTTGAGGAGAATAATCTTTATCAGATTCTATATAAGAAAAAACATCTGATTAGATGTATAATATAGATGTTATTCCGATAATATAGCCTCGAGTATCCATAATCAATAATGATAAGGTCTTCCAAAATGTCTTAACCATATCCATAAGCAATGAAGGGCTTTCCAAAAAAAAAGAATCCATTAAAAAACCATGCTAATCAATATAGAATTAGTATTTTAAATATTTAAAAATAAACTACAATGTGATCATGAGGCTCTATTGCATTTATTTATATTGTTCTTTGTGCACTGTTTAAAAGAAGTATCATTCATGTCATTATTTCTTAGAAGAACTCAATTTCTTATTTGTTTAAAATAAGTATGTGGTAAGAACTAACTAGATAATATAATAAATGGAATATAGTAAAAATAGTGATAAAAATTAGAGTATAGATTATAAACCAACTATGGGGCCATAGGGAAAGAACACTATGAAAAGTGAGGATGACATAACCAAAAAAATATTCAAAACATTTTCATAGTTTTAAAATTATAAATTATATAATAAGGTCTAAAAATGTCTTAACCAAATATATATTGGCCTTTTAAATATATTTTTTATTTCAATTTAACAAACCATGCCAACTCAAATATAATTATTACCTTAAACATTTAAAAACAAAATGTAATATGATTATGAGGCTCTAGGACTCTTTTTGTGTAGTACATATGGTAAGATAATGAGCAATACTTAATATAAATTGAGTATAGATCACAAATCCCACTTCTGACATAGTTGGTTTATCTAATAGACTGAAATAAGTTTATGTTACAAGAGATAAATTCTTTGAGGTTGTATCCTCTGTAAGTTACACCTGAAGGAAATTATAAAATGTTTCTCTTTAGAGATTAGATATTGTTTTCCTTAGGATGAATTACTAGAATCTATGGTTGTGATATACCCTCAATATTGGGAAAATGTTAGCTCATCATATTTTCATAATAAATAAAAACATTGATCCAAAAATTCTATAAGAGTGTATAATTGAACGGTGAACAAAATGGAGGTATTCTATATTTTCCAAAGCTAAGGGAGTGATCTATTCAATTTTCCACAAGTTTTGGACCATGTTTTTGAAGATGGATTGATCACTAGACTGTGGACTACCTTAAGTTTGAGTGAAATAATATGTGATGGTATCTTAGCATATTTTAATCTTTCTAATTTATGCCAAACAATCATGTTAGGATCAGTGAAACATGAGAGAATTTTTAGTGCATTGTAATTTCTAAAGTCCAAGTAAATAAACAAGCTTGATGAAATTTGGAGACTTGCTTGAGGCTCTATACAACTAGATATAATGTTATTGTAGAAAATTTCATTAGATTAGCTTTTGTACTTAGTCATACAATTATCATTCCTTCCAAGTTAGTTCTATGCTTGCTATAGATAGGCATCAGCATAATAGGGTCTGATGCACAACATTTAACACACTAATATGCTGGAATCAGGTACACATAAGGTGTAAACCTTGTGAACTCACCTAAAGCACAATAGGTAAGGGACCGGGTCCACATTAGGCTAGTTGAAAAATGGCATGACTTTGGGTTCAAAGTGACTTAGTCATTAACATGATGGTTTCATACAGCCTATCAGTGCTAGGCTATTTTGGGGAAGCTCAAAGGGCACAAGCCTTCTCAAGGGCATGAATCCTATGTGCAAGTTCATATATGATAATAATTTTTCTAAATGGTGAAATCCATGGGGATGGTGAGTAAGGATCATTTAGGTGCTTAGTCACATCATGGGAATGGCTTGGATTCACATACACATTCTTTCAGGTTAGCACTTTAGGTATGTATATTAGGGCCTTAACACATGATGATTCCAAAACTTAGTCTATTTTATAGGTAGGATAAATTCACTAGATGGCACAAGGATGCCATTATCGACTAAGGATGAACCTTAATGCCACAATAAATTCAAAGGAAAGAAATTATAGCATTGTTCACATAAAACTAAGTCACCACATATCACAACACAAATTATAATGTAGAATAAAAACTCCATTACTTATATAATATTCTTCATTGATTCATGATTTAACATAGAAGGTTCAAGATATGAAAATAGAGAAAGAGCTCATATTTAACCCTACTCATTCCTAGTGTCTCATAGGTGAGCTTGGGCTATAAATTTGAAGTGCCTAACCTAGTTCATATGAAATATAAATACTTAGTAGTGGCTCATGAATTTAGTACATATTTTATACATTAATTTCCTCTCTCCATATTTATAAATAAGCCTTATTTTATAGGGAAATAGACATCTTCTTACTAGGTTAGATGGGTGCATGCCAAGTGATGAGCTATCACTGAGGGTTGTTATTCCACTAGCTCTACTACATTGCCTAAGTTGAAAAAGTTCACTATATATGATGAGATATCATGTAGGGGTTTCTATCCCACATACACTTCTTGAGTCACCATGTATAAGTTATTATAGGGATGTCCTTTGAAGGTTGGTGCCACACAACTTCCTGCTAGCTAGCATGAGATCCTCAGGCATTCCTCTAACTAGCACCAAAAGGTACAAAAAGGGAGAAATCAAACTAGATATTTCCTTGCACCAAGATATATTGAGTTGGCATGGTCTACATTGTTAGTAGAAAAGGGGGCCCAACATTACTACATATAAAATTGCTAGTCCACCTTGGACTAGTCTTTTATTACCTTTGTTGTGCAAAATTCAAGTGCACCCTACTCTAAATCTACCTTGAAGTTCTCAAAGCCCTATATATCACCCTTTATTTCTTCAATAGTGACATTTGCTTCAATTTAGGTAGCTTTTAGGGTGAGAAAATATGGGCTTTCTATTTCTTTCTTGAAGGCCTCAAGCCTTTCTATTCCTTGCCTTACCCCACCATCCAAGATATCCCCCTACTCACTGGCCTTTTTTTGGAAGGTGTGGAAGAGAGATTCCAAGTCTTTCTCTTGGGTATTTAATTGGGTGTTTAGGGATTTGACCTTTACCATCAA
The DNA here is from genome assembly GCA_037957365.1 of Torreya grandis. Classification (NCBI taxonomy): domain Eukaryota; kingdom Viridiplantae; phylum Streptophyta; class Pinopsida; order Cupressales; family Taxaceae; genus Torreya; species Torreya grandis. The sequence goes on along the minus strand of JARHVA010003614.1, from coordinate 878,846 downwards.
TTTTATGTTCTTAGTTATTCTCACCATGAATAAGTGTTAGAATAAGGCATCTTTCTCCTCCTTTACCTTTTTAAGGTGCATATCGATGACCACTGATTGGGTGGAAAATTTTCAAAATATGGCATCTACTTCTTCCATGCCTTATTTTAACTTGGAAAAGAGGTCTTCCACCACAACCAATTTTTTTTTTTAATTCTCTTCTTAAGGTCTCACATGCTTTTTTTGGCTTCTTAAGTGTCAGCCTCATCCTTGGAAGCATCTGCTCTACCAATGTGTAGACCTTATCAACCTTTTTCATTCTTAAGGTATATATAACACGCAAAATGGATGGCTCTACCTCTTCTATACAATTGACCAATTGTTTATGTTTAATTTTTGTTGCTTCAAGTTTCGCCTCTGCTTCTTGCATTATCTTCTTCTAGTTATTGGTAAAAACATTGTTGATGATATTCTTGCATGCTACTCACGAGCCCATCTTAAACAAGTCATTAGTTGATCACATGGGGTTCATTTCTTGAGGGTTTATAATATGGTAGTCATGCCCTTCCTCTAGATTTTTAGAGCTCTAAAGTGATTTTATTATAACCTCAAATTGGGACTCATCCATATAGTAATCTAATTCCCATGAAACTTGGTGGCACATTATGGTTGTGGTAGTCTTTGATAGCATGTACTCCCTCATATATAAGTCTTCATTATCTTTGAACCCTTTCTGAACTATTTCCCTATTTCCTAGCTCATACTCTTCTTCCTAATCCAGATCTTCCTTTTCAAAGGTGTAGACACTTGCACTAATGCCTTCTTTTTCTTCTCCTTCTTCTTCTTCTTGGGGTTCTTCATCAGACTTCCCCCTTGTCCACTTCTTATTTTTATTTAGAGTTAGATCCATCATCATGTTCTTCCTCTCATGGGGGTTCTTTCATAGACTTTTCCCCCTTGTTTGTCTCTTCTTGCCATGGTTTTTTGGCACAGACCTCTTCATTTCCCATCTTCCTCTCCTCTTCCCAAATGGGGCCTCTATTTCCTTCTCTGATTGTTTTTCAAAGGTTCTAGTATAGACCTCTTTATCTCTAGGTACCCCTTTAGATCTAGGGCATGCCTAATATGTATCTTCTTCTATTATTCTAGTGGAGGTTCTAAGTGCCTTCTCTAGTAATCTTTCCTTCTTGGGTTCCACACAAATGGCACCCTTCTTCTCTCTTTCCTTTAACATCCTAGCCCTTTCCTCTTGTGATGGTTTTCTCTTTCTCCTTTATTTTGCCCTTCTCTTCCTTGGCCTTCCTCTATACCTCCTCTTTATTGACCTTTTTCTCTTTCATTGTCCTCTATACAATCTACACTCTACACTTCTTTTCTCTCATTTCTATCTCCTTAGCCTCTAACCAATCAATCTCAGCTTGGGACATGCCCTTATCCCTCATGATTTATCATCTTTAGTGTAACTTCAACACTACATTGATATGCTCTTGGTCTATGCCCATGTCCTTCCACTTGTGATTCAATTATTCTTCTATTAATGCACTTGAATGTGTTTCTTCCTTGGGCAATTATCCTTTTTCTTCTTCCTTTCTTCCTTCCTTCCATCTCCCTTATAAACCTTGTGATCCTCATCTTTCCTTCATTCTTTAGCCTCAACCATCTCAATTACCTCTTTTAGCATCCCAGCCTTTGTCATTTCTCCTTTTTGCTCCTCCAGTTCTTAAACCCTCTACATTCTAGCTTCATTAAAGTATATTTTCCTCCATCTCTACCTTTGCTTCTCTAACATAGTCTAAGGTGGCAGGGAGGGGGTCCATTCACTTGATGAGGACTCTTCATCTTTAGGTATATCGCATGTTCCCCTCCCACTCTCTTCTTCCTCTTCATCCTTTTTATCCTCTTCCTCAAACAATATTATCCTTTACACCACAAGAGGATCCTTTACCTTCTTTTTTTCCCTTGTGCTAGGGGAAGTCTTTAGAATGAATCACACATGCTTCTATGTAGAGGTTAAAGGAGATGCTTCTCTTTCTAAAGTGATCTTTAGTTTTAGTTACTCCTCTATTTCCTCCAAAGTCTCCTCCCTCTTCTTGTTTAGAGACTTCTTCTTTTTAGCTGGCACTAGCATTCCCTCATCATTGATTTAGACTAGGGGGTCTTCCCTCTGCTCGATACTCTACTCAAAGCTAGAATCCTTATTTCATGTATTCATCTCATAGTATAATCTATATATGTAGCTTAAAATGGTGAATTATTGGATATGATCAATGTCTGGGTGATCTAATGCATCTTATTCATCTTCAGTGGACTTTCCATCTATATAAGGAAATTGGTGCCACATCCTGCACCTCTTTGCATCTAATTACTTCACTATAATATCCATCTATTGTGCATTAGGGATTCAATGTAGCATGTTTATAAATTACCCTATCTAGAAGGTGAAGGGGAAATTCAACCATCTTAACCTATTTCCATCTCATAATGCCAAAAACACTACATAATAATGTTGCATTATGACAAAAAATTCCATCCCAAACATAATATAGGGGACCCTTTAGGAATGCACCACTCCAATCTAAAATCTTCTATGTATTTTTTGCACCAACACATCATGTGCATCTTGTAATTGTGGTTAAACAAGGTAGGCCAAGTGTAGTCTCTATAATTTTATGCCAGGGATTCATGGTGCTCTAGGAAGACCCAAAGATTACCTTCACTCCCATCCAAGATCCTAATTTCCTCCATAATGATGAATATGAGGATGGACCCCCACTTGAAGGTCCCTTTGGTGATATGTCATTCTATCATGTTTTTCACTAACTCATTGGTAATGAACTTCATGATGTTGAACTGTACACCATATGCCATGTGATAGGCAATATAGAGGTACACATTTGATACATCACTTCATAAATCACCTTGGCATAATTTGAAACTCATAAGGTGTACCACCACCCTCATGCTAGGATCCTCATACTTATTGATGGGGAATGCGAAACCCCCTTTGAAATAATTGAGGATATTTTGTATATGCTCCACCTCTTCATCACCATCCATCAATTGATGGATGTCCTATCTAACATTTAAGAGCTCAATTATCTTCTTGATCAATTACACTAAAATTTTCATGCACTATCCTAAAAAATACATGTGGTCCTCATAGATGTACTTGAGCAAGAACTAGACAAGTTCCTCTGTCTTCTTGAAGTAGGGAAAATCATATAGTTGAGTCACCTTATAATCTTTCAACTTATATCAAGTTGAGACATCGAACAAGGCATTTCCTTATGATGTCTTACACCATATTTCCACCATCTAGTCCTATACCAAGTCTTGAAGGTGGCTTGACATCTGGTGGTTATACTCCTTGAGTTGGCAATTATGTATAAATGAACACCCATTTTCCCCAACCTTAACCTTTGGGGGGAATTACATTAATTGGTATAACATTTTTTTAAGCAATTTGGCATCTACTTCTATGATGTTAATTGCTTTGATTACCTATACCTTAGTTTTGGTAGCCATTATCTCTTCTACAATCTTCACCTACTTGGGTTCCCATTGTGCCTACATGGAGCTCACTATCTTTCACTTCTACACCATCCTAAATCTACTTGTGTTGAACCTTGGTAAGTGTGTCTTGCCAAAGGCTAAAATAGTGATAATTACTTCTATAGTCATAGGATCTATGACTGTACCCTTGACTTTGAGATTCACTAGCCATTAATGGTGGCCTAGGCAATAACTTCACATTCTAACTCTACTTTCCACACAAATATTTCTCCCCAATCCTTCAAAGTGGCCTTACTATGAATTCAAAATTTCTCTATATGCCACCCTTTACTATTGGTGCTTTTGGGTGTTTAAGTTCTCATTTTGTGTAGGATTTGCACCTTTGGCTCTTTAGTCCTTTTTAAGGTTTGCTCTAAGATTGAATTAGTTTAAAATTTATAACTTAACCAAGTCTGTCCCTTATTATTTTATACCCTTCATTATCATCTATTATCATTAATATAGGATTTATGGTGTAGGCACCTTAATTTATTGGAAATGCAAAAATCTATGAAATCCTTCAAGAATTTCTCATACGTAATGCATTAATTATGTATCTTTGTGTCATCACCATTGCTTCATTAAATGGTCTTAATGGATTTTATGAAAAGTGATATGTGGTTCAAATGGTCACTTCTTTCTATTTTTTGGGTGGATACTAGGTGTCTTAGACATTTGCTTTCTATACTTATATACTTGGCATGATCTTGACCTTCCTTGTGATAATCTGGGTGTAGTACCTCATAACCTAGGTGTAGTGCCTCACATGTGCATGATTCAACCTCTTTTGTTCCACTTTTTCTTCTAATTTCACTCCTATTTCAAGCATGCTTCTCTATCTTAATCAGTTTCTTAAACATCATATTGCCTTAGCCTATCCTACCCCATAAAAATCCCGTACAATAGCCCTATAATGATTCATTTCTCCTTTGATTCTCTTACACACTATTATATGGCACATTATCAATTTCATCCTTGCACTCAACCATATTGATCATCTTTACTTGCCTCTTAGGTCTCTGGTGTAGGATCAATTAATGTAAACTAATTTAACTTTGGTGCAAAGGTAGTATTAGAGTGGTTCATTCTTGGGTCTTCAAGTGCCCTACACTATTCATATTGCACACATGTTTCTTGCACATCTTTTGCTTATGCCTAAAAAACTTCACCCATCCACCACTTATATGTCTAGCCTCATGTAACTAGGGGGTGAAAGTTCTTAACTCACTCGATTGGAATTATGCATGAAGTACTTAATAGATAAGTCTTTTCAGCCACCATGCACTGCTTACTTCCTCTATACATTATGCAAGGAACAACAAAAAGAAATCTAAAATTGACTAGTGACAAAGAAGTCAATTTTTTTATGGTGCAAACACCATTCTACTACCTATATGTCTTTAGCTGGTTACCATTGAAATACCCAAGGATCTTTTTACCAGACAATGTGCATAACTTGCATGTGTTTATTTATAATATATAGTGGATGATGTAGGGGCTCATACATCATATTTTTAATTTTCATAGGTGATTAAAGTACTTGAAATCATAGAGCAGCACCAATGCTCCTTCAATTAGCTCCTTGTGCTTGATATGCTTGTCATGTTATTGCTTCTTATGTGTGTTATCGATCTATTAACTCCACCTTGCTTGGGCACACTTTTCATCTAAGCACTCCAAGTATCCCATATTTGTGCTTAAATATTCTTGATAATCTAAGTGACTAATACATGCAATGCATAAGGGAACCATAAATTCCATGGGCAAAACTAATTCAGTGCTTCATATTATTTGAAATGGTGTAGCCTTGTTTAGGCACTTGTATGTTATGTGGTATGCCCATAGTACTACTAAAATCCAATCATCCTAATCCTTGTGACCAACATTACATATCTTTTTTAGGAAAATTCTTAGGATCTTGTTGAATTTTTCAATTGTGCCATTAGCCTATAAATGATAGGGGTGGTCTTTTGGTTCACCATCATGTATTCAATCAAAAGGATGCACACCATCTCATTGATGAAATGAGTACCCCTATCATTAGTCAGACTTAATGGGTACCTATACTAGCTTATGATGTTATCCCATATGAAGCACATGAATATTGTATTTTTACAATCTTTTGTTGATAAAACTTTGACCCACTTGGTGAAATAGTCCATGGATACCAAAATCTACCTTGTAGCTATGCATTGTGATGTGAGAGTAATTGGCCCAATGAAGTCAATGGCCCATTTCTCAAATGGTGCCTAGGCAAGAATGGGAATGAGAGGTATCTCATCCTGATGGTTGGGATTTTTGGTGTGATGGCATATATCACATGCCTTAGAATACTCCTTTGCATCATGAAAGAGGCTTAGCCACCACAAGCCTAAATACAATACCTTATGTACCATTGTATCTCTAGTGAAATGGCCTCATTTGATTCTCTCATGAATTTCTTGCAATATGGAGTCCCTTTCATGTTTTAGAACACATCAGTGTAGGAATTCATCTATACCTAGTTTATAAAGCTCCCCCTTAATGAGCTAAAAGGGGGTAGTGTGAACCATAATTTGTTTCTTCTCCTTAGTTGATAAGGTCTAAGGTGCAAACCTAGATGTTAGGAAAATGGAAATCACTGCTAAATATTTAGGGATGTGCTAGATAAGGTATAGCTTCATGTTTAACATATCATCCTTAATTGGCACCACCATATCACCATAATTGATGTAGGATAAATGGTCTAGTCCCAATTTCTACTTTTTGAGTTTAACAATAATAGAGAACGAGAATTTTTGGAATAAAACAATACATATACATATGTGCTTGTGTAAAACAAGATTGTTCATGAGGTACCTAAGTACCTCATGATTAGTGAAGAATATGAATGGGGTTGCTTATAGGTATTACCTAAAATTTTGTAAGGAATAAACCATTTCCAGTGACTCACACTTGGTGGTGGTATAATTCTACTCTACCTAAATTAATTTCCTACCTACTGAGGAGATGGGGTTGTCCATCTTTCCCTTGCTTGGTTTCACCAATATAACACCAATAGTAGATCTTGAAGCATCAACATGGACACGGAAGAGAGTAGTCTAGTTTGGAAACTATAAAATTGGTATGCTATTCAAATTTAGCTTTAATGTTTCAAAATCATCTTCTTATGCCTCACCCTAAAAGAATGGGCCATCTTTGTGCAAGATATCCTTTAGAAGCACTACAATATTTGCATAGCTCTATATAAACTTCATGCAGTAACCATAATGGCCTATAAAGGTGTAGATGTCTTTCTACATTGAAGGAGTCTAGAGTTGAATTATAATGGCTATCTTCATGAGATCAAAAAACAAACCATCCTTGTAGATGATGTGCCTAAGAATTATTATAAAAGGGTTTTTAGAGATGCACTTGTTTAGGTTTAATGATATCTAGATCTTCCTACACCTCTCAAACATGAGGCATATATTATCATAGTGGTCCTTTATAAGGCCATACATAGTCCAGTCATAAATATAAACTTGGAGGAACTTATTGATAAAGTCCTTGAAAATAATGATCACCACTTTGAAGAATATATATGGCACATTATTAAGTCCAAAGGGCATCACATTATAAGTAAAATAACCCCATTTGGTCACAAAGGTTGTTTTGGGATTATCCTCCTTGATTTGCACTTGATCGTAGCCTGAGAAACCATTAGTGAAAGTATAGATTTTTCAGCCTACAACTCAATCTAGGACCTCATCGGTCAATGGAGTTAGGAATGGGTCATTGACATAGGCAATGTTTAAGAGCTTGTAGTTGATATAGATCTAAATGTGCCCATCCTTATTGACATTGATGATCATCAAGCTCACCCATTTAAATTAATATATAGGGTAGATGACACCAATGAATAACATATCATCAATATTTATTTTCACCTTGGCATGAAGATTGGGATTCATCTGATATAGGCACTTCTTGATCGGCCTCATACCATCCACTAGCTTGATGTTCATTTTTAAAAAAGAAGGGTGGGTGCCTTTTATGTCCTAGTAACTACATGGAAACAAGTCTTGAAATTATTTTAAGAGGTCTATGATTTGTACCATTTCAACCTCAGATGAATAAGTGCCTATAGTGGTAATATTTAGCTCACCTTCTGCATTGATGTCTACTTTAGTAGTATTGAGTGGCTTATATTAGGGCTCATTATTTTTTTGATGAAATTATTCAACTTACCTTGTCCCCCTTAGTTATTTCAAATCAAAGATGTGTCAGTTATTATCCATCTAGGGAATTACCATCTATAAAGTGCACATGTTTTTGTCTTCTTGTTAGATCCTTCCAATTGCATTCTTTTTAGGTCTCATCATCTTTTTCATTGGATTCACTCTTGATATCTTGCTCTTAAAATAATGTTAGGATCACTAGTCCTTTCTCCTCGAACATTTCACTAAGGTGCTCTTTTAGTATGGTAGTGTCCTAAAAAACTACCCTATGAATGAATTTTAGTGGCTCCAGTAGTTCTAAGTTCTGTAAAGAAGAGGAGAAGGTATGCATGAACCTATCCTTTAGTATTTCCTAGTTTCCTATCTCACCATGCATCTCATTTACAATGTACCATGCTTGTGCCCATGTTTTCAAATTCCTATAGAAGGCATACACCCATAGGCCTTTTGGCACATTCTTTTCATAGATATTCCATGTTTTTTCACACAACTACACATGCACAATTGGGTTAAAATAACCTGAGCAAGCAAGTATGTCCCAGTCCTCATTACTCTTTCCAAACTTAGCGCACATTTATACCTTTACATATTGCCATGTTGGCAAGTTAGGTCCTTACACTACCCAATGGTGAACAATAGTACACTTCAAGGTATGCACTAGTGCACCCATTTTATCTATTTCTTTGGGGATATAAGCTTCAATTTCATGGACATGCCTCTCTATAGGATATTTCCCTTCATACTTTGGGAGTACTGAAATATTCCCTTTACTTATCTAGAACACCCTTTTTTCACTCAATCCTAACCAGTCCCATTTTGGATGGCCTTGGCTTGGCTATGTGCACCAAGTGGCACCTTCATCTAGTGACCTCATAAGCCTCATTTACCCATCATTCATAGGATACATCAATTATATCAGAGGTTGATTGTCCATCCTCCCATTTGAGCATGCCTTGGTCACTAGGGTTGAGATTCTCAGTGCCTTGCACCATGGTGCTATAAATGTGGTTGATCTTGTCCTTAAGATCAATGAATTACACCTATGGGGGCCCTTGATCACTTGATAGAGAGATCACTACCTAATATTTACCATTTTTAAAAGTCATGTATCACTTTTTAAAGTGCATGTCTACATTATTCACATAACACCATGGCCTATCCAAGAGCATTGGATAGTTGTCCTACTCTACCAACTTGATAACCTCAAAGTTGGATTAGAACTCAATGCCTATGATATCTACAATGGCACCCTTTAATATCTCAATAGGTTTCACTTAGGTTTTTCTATTCATGAACATGATGTGAGGTGAGGGTCTTAAGGGTGGCCATCCCATCTTGTCCTAGGAATTTTTGGTCACAATATAAACCTTAATGCCCATATCTACAAGTACTTAATAAAACAACCATCCATTAATGGTGGAATATATCAATAACTCTTAGTTATACTCTACATTCTGAGTATGCCTTACTTCATGTACCCTCTTCATATACAGTGCATAAACTTTAATCATTTGATGTGCAACTTCTTCTTCTAGTTTTTTCCTTGCATTCATCAAAAATAAATATTTTATCAAGGGAAGCATCCCTTTAGTTTTTAAGATGTGAAATATCTTAGTCAAATCCTATACTTTGGCCTCTTAGTTATCTTGTCTTCTATAAAAAGTAGTGGCTTGTGCCTCTAGATCCTTAGCTAGTGAGAGTTTGCCCTACAAATTATATATCATGCTCATGGAATTTTATAGGACATCTTTATATCATGCAAGGCTAAAATAGGGTATAAATTTTGTCTCAAGGCATGATATGCACTTAGTGTAACTTGATTCATCATAATCTAAGAGCATTTCTTAGGTTGGCATGGTGGTCAGTTAAGTGGTGAACCCACTCTAGGTTTCGGCCTACACTTAGGTGGATCGTTATGAGTCTATTATGTCTTGGTAACCCACCTTTATTCTTTGGATTCATACCTAATCATTATGGCATCTTTATTTATACCAAGATGACCTTGAGTCAGAATTTTATACAAGTTTAGGCATTCCTCGACCACATGTCTCCCTTGATAATACCCTCATATTGGGTGAATGGGGAAGTCATGATGATAATTATTAGTTGACCCACACTTATAACATGATCATGGTGGGAATATTCCTCCACCACATCCTCCTCACCCACACACAGCTCATTAGTTCCCATAACCCATATTATGCTAGCCATATCCCTCATTTTCTTAACCTACCTAATCACTATTTGATGTTGTCACCTACCATGTGTCTCTTTCCATGTTTTTGCACATCTCATTGATGACTTGATAGTCTATTGTAGAGTGTGTATATGCATCACACATCTTGCAATAAATGGTAGTGATTTATTGACTATCACACTATAATAAAGGATAACTTTGAGAGTCATGTAGCCCATGACAATATTCATATTTGATAAGTAGGGTGCAAACATTTTGTTATGGGTAATTATTCTTGTTATGCCTCTCTATCTCAAATTTGGTGTACAATAACCCACTATGAGTGTCATGTGTTGAACCAATAGTCAGCATCTATAGCTAGGAGGCCATTGACATGATCTACACCTCTATGAATGGGCTAATATTGATATCAATACTACCTACTACTTGACCTAGAGTGCAGCTTCAAGCACTTCATGGGGGTCAATTAAGGTCTTCATATGAAATTCTCATCTAAAGGGTACTAACGGGCCTACAACAAACCATTACGTATGTTAGGAGGGGTGAATGCCATATGGAAGCTTAAAGAGAAAAGTTTTAAACCATGTTCCATATAAGTGCATTCTCTTCTATAACCCTTGGTTTATTTCTTTGATCACTTTGATGTTTTTCTATTCAAAATTAGGTATATCAAACTCTTTCAAGAATGCTTATTTTAGTATATCTTAGTCAATCATAGCCTAGTTTAGATTAAATTTCCAATACTAAGTATGGGTATGATCTAGTAAGGTGGTCATGAATTAATTTTCCTTATGATCAAAGTGAGTGATGACTTGAACATGCCATTGTATCTCAAAATTAATCACATGCTCCACAACATTCTCTACACCATGATACTTGGACAAGTGCATTGCCATCTCATAGTAGAATTGTTAAAGGGGTGGTGTTGTATTTTGAGGTGCTATCCCCCCTTATGTTTATGTTTGAGGTGGCCCTCTACCACCTCCAATGATAGGGTGGAGTGTTGACCCTATCATTTTTATTTGTGTTATTAAACTTGTTGATGTAGTACTGCTCGCTTTTGGCACCATACCAGTTCTTATGGGTTATTGTCCAATCAATGTAACTAAAATACTCTACATGGGAACGCTTGTACCTATGTTAAAGGTTCCTAGGTTGGAATTTTTTAAATTCAATATGTTCTCACTCAATTTTTCATAGTTTAGCCTTCACATCTCTTATGTGTTATATTTCTTATCCCCTTCCATTGTACCCCACCTACACATACCATTCTCACCTTCTATGCTTGCCCATATGTGCAAGGATTTTAGCCTTCCATTTTTACTATTTCTATATTATAATCCACCAAAAGATATTTTAGTTTGATGTTAAGCCTTCTTATGAATGTGCCCCTTTATTCCCAAAGAAACTAATACTTTACTTCTTCTGGGTATGATAAGGTTGATGCTGTGAAATCCAGCATGTAGCTATTCAACTCATCACTCCACCATTTGTCTACAATATGCATCAAAACTTCATCCAAGATATTAAGCCTCTTTATGGACTCTTTTATCCATTTTATGCACTGGTCATAGATTCACATTTTATAGGTGGTATAATAAATTAACCATTGGTACACATGCTCAGGTAATTCACAAAAGAATGCTTCATATAGGTTGGATTGTACCCTATTTTCTTGACTCATATCCTTTACATGTAGGATTATTATATGTGAAATTATCTCACTTGCTCTAGCTAGTGCTTGATGTTCTTGAGTGATACTCAAAGCATCACTATGCTTCACTATTATAGCAATAAAATTTAACATGGAGTCCTGGCAATAGAACTAAATGTTGTTAAAAATTTCACTAGATTAGCTTTTATGCTTGGTCATGCACTTAATAATCCAACCAAGTTAGTTTTATACTTTGTATAGGTAGGTTTAATTATAATAGGGCATGGTGCACAAAATTTAACACACTACTACACTAGAATTAGTTTCCCATAAGGTGCAAGCCTTTTCGCTCACCTTAAGTGCAATAGCAAAGGGACTAGGCCCATATTGGGATAGTTAAAACATGGCATGACTTTGGGTTCAAAGGTACTTAGTCATTAAAAGGATGATTTCATGTGGCCTATCAACATTAGGTTATTCTAGGGAAGCTCAAATGGTGTGAGGCTTCTAAAGGGAATGAATCATATGTATAGCTTCATATCTACTAATCAAAGTTCTAAATGGTGCAATCCATGGGGATGGTGAGTAAGGATCATTTAGGTTCTTAGTCGATTCATAGGAATGGCTTGGATTCATGTGCACTGTCTTTTAGGTTAGCATTTTAGGTATGGGTATTAGGGCCTCGACACATGTTGGTTCCAACACTTATTATACTTTATAGGTAGGATGAAGTCACTAGATGGCATTAAGGATGCCATTAGAAATCAGGGATGAACCATAATACCATAATAGATTCAAAGGAAATAAACTATAGCATAGTTCAAATAAAACTAAGTCACCACATATCACAGTGTAAATTATAATGTATAATCAACACCCAATTGCTTTAATAATATTATTAATTGATTCATAGTTTAACACACAAGGTTTAAGATATGAAAATAGAGTAATTGATCATATCTAACCTTACTCATGCCCAGTGGCTCACAAGAAAGTTTGGGATATACTTCAAAGTGCCTAGCCTAGTTCATATAGAATACAAATACTTAGTATTGGCTCTTGATTTTAACATATCATTGCTACATTAATCACCTCTCTTCATCTTCAAAAACAAGCCTTATTTTATAGGAAAATGGACACTTTATTTTGAGGTCAAATGGGTGCATGACAAGTGATGAGTTGTCGCTAGGATTCACTATTATGTTGGCTCCATTATGATACCCAAGTTAGATGAGTGAATTACATATGATAAACTATCATTGATGGGTCACTATCCCTCCTTCTTCACTATTCTAATACCCACACTTATTGAGCCACCACATACAAGTTCCTATAGGGATGTCCTTTGAAGGTGGGCACCACATAATTGCCTACCATTTGGCACAAGATCTTTAAGGATTACTCTAGCTAGTACCAAAAGGTATAAAAAATGAGCAATCAAACCATATATTTCCTCAGGAGGAGATATGTCAAGTTGGCATGGTCCATGTATTTGGTAGAAAATGGGGCCCAATAAATTTAATCGATGTTCATTTGATATAGCTATGGTAATTTGGTAGTCAAAATATAAAAGAAGAGGATTGACTAATAATTCTTCAAACACACTACAACTCTATAATACTTGATCTAAGTTCAACAAATTTAGAAAAGAATGCAAATAACAATTATCAAGAATAAAATGAAGAATATTTTCTTGTTAAAATTTAGAAGTTAGTCATATGAAATCTGAGGTTGATTAAGGAAGGACAACAAATTTTGTAATCACTTTTGAGATTTATTTTATCAAGGTTATAAGAAATTTTGTTGAAGATAATGAAAAATATATAAATGATTAAGAGGTAATTTGTGTATTTTTGTTTCTATTTGATTAATAAAACATGTCTATAATAATTGTAAACTCTATTATAGAGATGCATAATTATATTGTGATGTTCAATTATTATTTTATAACAAATAGGCATATTTTTGTGTTTTATTTAATTAAGAGAACATGTATATAATAGTTTGAAACTCTATTATAGATATGCATAAGTATATTGTGATGTTCCCTTCTTATTTTATACAAAACTTATTTTGATGTATCTATAGTGTAATGAAATATAAGTGACTATATTAGACCAACAAATTCACTTCCACCAATAGCTTGCATAAATGATTAGAAAATTTGAGAAAACCATCACTTATGTATTTGATCAACTTACATTAATCCCATGGGTGATGTGTTGGACCATAATTAATTTTTTATTTAGATCCCCTCTATATGCTAGTGTTCATTCACTAAAAATGGGGAAAAATATAAACTTTGATTCCCATAGCTTTAATTCCACCTAGACCACATTCAATGCTATAAATAAAATACACATTAGGTTTGAAAATTATTTATTATTAATTTTTTAGTCACTAAAACCATATATAAGGAAAAACATGTTTATTTTACTTAGTTTTATAAATGTATTAAGTACCACTTGTGACTTAGGACACAATAATCTCAAATTAATAATTATATTGTGATTGGCATGGTTTGTTAATTGAAATAAAAAATATTTGAAAGGCCATAATTGATTATGGATATAACTAATACATTATAATTATATTTTTTAAATTTAAGATATATTAATGTGCATGTAAACAACTACTCTTAGTCTTCAAAACTAAATAAACACAAATCCATACCTTGAAATCACAAGAAGACTAACTTAGAAATTGTCTACACCTTTGTTTCCAACCTCTCATCCTAATATTTTGACTAACATAGTTTTGCTTATGCCAATAGCTTGCATAAATGACTAAAAAAATCAAGAAACCATCACATATATATTCAATCAAATTACTTACGCTCAACTACATATGCATCTCTATAATAGAGTTTACAACTATTATATAAATGTTTTCTTAAAAAAGCAGAATACTGAAAATAGTTGTTTGCATGCATAGTCATATATCTTGAAATGAATAAATATAATGATAAGTTACCTAGAAATAATTTATTTAAATATATTTTCTTTCCATTTTTTATTATGGTCATTGTTGTTAGGTTGTCATTGATGTCAAAGATATTATGATTCATAGTGCATTAATGATAAAGTGTTGAAATTGATGGTTTAGAGAGTGTTTGAATTAGTGAGGTAATTTATGGATGATATTGATAATATGGAAATGTTTTAGAGATCTTATGGGATATTATGGGATCTTAGAGTGCTTATGGAAGTGAAAGGAATTCATCAGAGTAGTGAATTGAGTGTATATGCTCAAGTAGTCATATTGACAAATAAAGATGAGTAAGAAATTTGATGACATTATATTTCACATTTGTGAAGGTTTTAAGAGTATTTTTATACATATATGGATTACACTATGTTATTTTTCAAATTTTAGGTCATAAGGTTAAGAATAGAAAAATTTATTAAGGTGCAAAGTTGGCTTCTCAGACAAAATTTACCAAGTTCCCATACTTAACCAAATTTATGATATTGAAGATCTACATAGAGCTTCAAATTGGATCAAAGATCTAACAATGAAAAATTTATATAAATAGATAAGGATCTAATAGAGTATGTGATCTTGTTAGACATAGATTGATGATATGCATGAAGTCAATTTATCAAAGGATTCTAAGAAGGCATGTGCTTGTGATAAGTATCTCAATATTGATAATTTGATATTAGATAAATGACACACAAATGCTCATATAGATGGAGATTGATGGAGCACATTAATTTAAATATTAAATGTTCATAGAAGGCACATAGAGATGCTTAGTGGTACAATCATGGAAGTGAGGATCTAATATCAATGGCGAGCATTGAAAGATAAAGACTAGATTGATTTGTGAAAATTGATGGTGCGTATTTGTTCAAATTTTCCAAGGAGAATGAGATGGCATCAAAGTGTCTGATGTTTAACATTTGATTAGTGATCATTGGAATTTGAATATTCAAATTAATGAGGGAAAAATAGTGCATAGTTTTTGAGCTATATCTTTTGATCAAGGATGAATTTCATGTGGTGTAAAAAGTGAAGTTGTAGAGGACTTCAAGGCACATCCATAGATTCTAGTTAAAATGTTTGAATGTTTTTACATTCAAATTTATGGATCTTTAAATTTTATTATGTGTTCATTAATGGTGTTACTATGTACAGGATATTGTTTGAGCCATTTGTGCTTTAGCAAAAGAGTGTTTTGGTGAGAGTAATAATTTGAAGATGTGTTATAGGTCATATGGAGTGAACCTAGGTATTTTAAAGTTATCTTGTGTTCTTAACTTACTTGATAAAGTGATAAATTGGTGAATAGGTCTTCATGAGACCTATAAGGGCTATTAAGGCCTAATTGAAAGGCATAACTACCTAAGTGTGACCCATATATGCTATAGACAACATATGAAAATGAATTTGAGATATATCTTAGCATTATAGATGTCTTAAGGGTTAAAAAATTATCTAGGTGGATCCATGTACCATTCTATTTTTCAACGTCTTCAAATTTAGTTCAAATCATTTTCACATTGTAGTACTCATTGAGAGCTTTCTAGTGCTTTTTATTGTTCAAAAAACGGAGTCCAAATGCTCAAGATATAGCCAATTGAAGAAATCATGTGATAAGGATGTCAAAAATAACGTGGCACAGTTGAGGAATGCCAAGTGGACCAATCTCCATTTAACACATGGTGAATAATTAGGGGGCAAAAAATATTGGTTAGGTGTTTTTTTATGCACATGGTATTTGATAAATTCAAATGTATTAAAGGCACCAAACCTCCATGCCACCCACCAAATATGCCACCTTGCCATGTCTATCATGCCACCCAAGGAAAATTTCAAAGTCCAAGGCACCAAAAAGGAGGGAAGAATAAGTCAAAGCATTCAAACTGCATGCCTAGTGCCTAAGAAGGAGAGCTTGAGCATGCCCATGGAGGCAGGATGCCCTTGCCTTCTTCCCTAAGCACCTAGAAAGGAGGAGGGAGTTTTGAACTTAAGACCTGGCACCTAAAAGGCTAAGGTCTTGACCACTTCAGACACAGTGGCTGAAACATTATAAAAGGTAGTTATTTTTACTTGTATTGACATGGATTTCTAACTATGTAAAGAGAATTAAGAGGATTAGAGCCTTGTTTTTGCCTTATACAGTCATAGGCTTTTGTTTTTAGGTCTAAGAGAAATATTTTCATGCATATAAATATCAGAGAAGGGGAAATTGAATATTTGTAAAGGTTTTAAAGCCATTTGTTGCAGCATTTTAATAGAACGGTCCTCACTATTGGGCAGACCCAGAGATGTAGGCTATTGAAGTTGAACTCTGTTATCAACTTGTTGGCATTATCTTTGATTTTATATGATTATTATTGCATTCTAATCTTCATTTTAATTCTGATTTTACTTTATTTATGAAAAATTAAACACAAGAAAGTTGAAATTTGAAGGATCTCATAAACATGAACAAGTGATTTTCGAATGTAATGCACTTGTATTTTTCAGTTTACAGATCAAGAAAAGTATAATGGCCAACCTAGATGTTGATAGGCATGAAGACTCTATAAATAATATAGACCAAGGCAATGGTTTCTTGACTTAAATATGCATGTGTTGAGAGAGAAAAAAATAGAGGCATAAGAAAGAGATCAAAGAGAGTATGATCAATAGATGGACTAAAGTATAGAGTAGATTGAGGATGAGCAAAAAATCCTAGAGTGATCCAAAAGGGTTGTTTGGATGCATTGCTTGTATGAGCAATATTGAGTCCATATGATGATTCAAAAGATAAGTGTTAAACATTATTTATCCAATTAGATTGATCTACAATCGGAGTTCTAGAGTTTTTAATTTTTTAAGGTGTTGTGTGGGTGTTTATTCATACTTAGGGGTGGGTTCTCCTTATGAATTGGTTTCTTCACTAGAATGTCTCATGTTTATGATCATATTATAAGATAATTATTCCATGTGTTTATAGTATTGAGAATGGGTTTTATTCACCAAAAGGGTTTCCCACTATATCTTGTGTTATGTGTGTGATCTTACATCATCTTGTTTATTCATTATTATGAACATCTTGTATGCTTTATAGATTCTTATAGCCATTGATTAAGTGTTTGAAATAATTAAAATTGAATTTTTAAATATCTTACATCACTGATTCACCCCCTCTCAGTGATTGTACATCCAATAATTACTATCAGAGTAGGACCTTCATTACAAGTTTAACCATTTGAATATGATCATAGGTAAAATGAAATACAAATAAGTTGATATTTTTCTTCAAGGTGAAATAATATGTGCTTTATCATAAATAAAATATTCAGGGGAAAACTATGAATGTCTAAAAGAAAAGTTTGAAATATTTAATAACATGATAGGAAGTAAAAATTTAGACCCTACTTCCTCTATATGTCATGAGATGATTTCAAAAATTGATAGTGTGAAGACAAAAATAGAAATAATAGAAGCAATAGTAAAAAAGTTGTAGGTTGTGGTTGATAAAAATTTGAATCAAAGAATGGATCAATTATAAGGTAAAGTTGTGACTTATATTGATGCTCTTTTATCCAAAGACAAGAATAAATCCACCTCTACAAAAGAACCTATGGATGAGATGTCTTGGGGTATTGATGATCAAATAAAAGAGTTGATTAACATTAAAAATTATAGTTATGTTTTCAATGGACACTGTTATACTTGTAATGAAAATGGTCATAGATATAGGGCTTGTACTTACTCTCTAAAGAGAAGAAATGATATCCTTTTCTATAACTATAATCAATAGGGACATCTATCCAAGTATTATGAAAAGGACTTTTGGAAAAAGGAATTTCAAGTTATTGACACCATCAATGGTTCAAGAAAGACAAAACCAAGATTCAAAGAAAGAAGGAGAAGGACTCAAAGGAAGAATCCATGCTTATAAAAATTGCCTTACATACTTAAGAGGATCAAAACAAGAAATGGTACATAGATAGTGGATGCTTAAGTCATATGACAGGATACAATATAAAATTTATTTCTCTCAAGAAACACAATTTAGGATCAATAAGGTTTGGTGAAAAAAACTCTACTAACATAGTTGATAAAGATTCTATAAGTTTGGATAATGGTCATACTATAGATAAAAATGTTCTATATGTAAAAGGTTTGAAACACAATCTTCTAAGTGTTAGTCCAATGTGTAAACAAGGAAATGTTGTGACTTTTCATGACAAAGGGTGTGAAGTGAGAAGGTCCAAGTCTAGAAAATTAGTTGAAAACATTCACAAGGTAGATAATAACTTGTATGTGTTTTATAAATCCAATAAAGAAAAGTTCTTCATGAATCAACTAGAGGAAAGCTAGATTTGGCATTAAAAACTTGGACATCTAAACTTTGATAATTTAGTAAGGATTAGTTCAAAAGGAATAGTGAGGAATATGCCTAAAATCACTAAGATTCATCATACTCTCTACAAGATATTCCTTCATGAAAAGCAAGTCAAAAAAAGATACAAATCTAAGGAACATTCTACTACAGTAGCATTGGAGTTGATCCACATAGATCTTTATGGACCTATGAAAACTCAGGGTATTCAAGGAAATAGTTGCTTTATGTTATTAATTAATGAACTCACTACAATTACTTTGATATTTTTTCTTAAAGAGAAATTAGAAGCTTTTGGAAAATTTAAAGCATTCAAAGCTCTTTTTGAAAATGAAAAAAGATCAAGAATCAAGTGTGTAAGATTGGATAGAGGAGGTGAATTTTGGTCTTATGAGTTTGACGAATTTTATGAAGAAGAATGAATTAGAATACAATACTCTATTTCTAGGACACCCTGACAAAATGGGGTAGTTGAGAGGAAAAATGGAATTGTCTAAGGGATTATTAGAACCATACTTCAAGATTCTAAACTTTCAGATGGTTTTTGGGAAGAGGCTACCAATACTTCTATTTATATCTCAAATAAATTCCAAGTTATATAAAATAGTGATAAGAATCCATATGAGCTATGGAAAAATAGGGAAATTAATTTTAAACACTTTAGAGTGTTTGAAAATAAGTGTTTTATCAAGAGGAATGAAGAAAATATTGGAAAATTTGACTCAAGATATAATGAGGGCATCTTCTTGGGTTATTCCTCCATAATTTTTACTTATATATGTTTCAATAAGAGACTCCACAAAGTTATTAGAACCTCTAATGTAATATTTAAAGAGGAAAGTGACATTAAGAATCCCAACTTATAGACAATTAACACTACTGAGGATGTTATTTCAAATAATGAAAGCTTTCCTAATCAATCAGATCATGAAGAGGAAGAAGTAAGATAGGATACTAAATCCCCTTCTAGGAGAATATAGAAGGATGATCCAGTTTCCCAAGTTATTATAGATGTGAATTCTAATTTGTAGACTAGGAAGAGAAGGTTGATCAATCAAAATCAGAAAGACACAATTTTTTTATCCAAGATTGAACCTAAAACTTTCTTAGAAGCTATCAAAGATGAAAATTGGACATTTTCCATAAAGGAGGAACTTGGTCAAATAGTAAAAAATGAAACATGGGATTTGGTTCTTAGGCCAAAAGACAAAAATGTGATAGGAACTAAGTGTGTTTTTAGAAACAAGATGAATGAGAAAGGAGATGTCACAAGAAAAAAGGCTAGACTAGTGTGTAAAGGATATGCTCAAGTTGAAGGGGTAGATTTTTATGATACATTTGATCCTGTAGAAAGAATGGAAGAAATTATACTCCTTCTATCATATTAAAGATTCAAAGGTTTCAAAGTTTACCAGATGGATGTGAAATATGCATTTATGAATGGCAACTTAGATGAATAAGTTTATATTGAGCCACATGAATGTTTTCTAATGACAAGTTAGTAGGACTATGTTTACAAACTAACAAAGTTTTTATATGATCTTAAACAAGCTCCTAAATCTTGGAATGATATATTAGATAAGTATCTATTGATCCAAGGCTTCAAATAAGGGATAGTTAATAGTAATTTATATATCAAGACAAATGAAACTCATAAATTACTAATAGTAGTCTATGTTGATGGCATAATATTTGGTTATAACAATGAAAACATGAGTAGAGAGTTTTTAGATGCTATAAAGATTGAGATTGAAATGTCAATATTGGGAGAACTTTATATCTTCTTAGGATTAAAATTTAACTAGCTTAATGAAGGGATATTCATTTCATAAGAAAAATACTTTGAAGATATGTTAAGAAAGTTTGACATGTTGGATTATAAGATAATGAGTACTCCAATGATCACTAGATGCAAGTTAATTAAACAAGATGACTCACCAAAAATTGATCAAACTTTATATAGATCTCTGATTAGAAGTCTCTTATACTCTATTGCTTCTAAGCCTAATATCATACAAGTAGTGGGCCTTGTAAGAAGCTTTCAAGTTGATCCTAGAGAATCTCACTTGAAAGCAGTCAAAAGGATCTTAATATATCTCAAGATCATAATAGAGTATGGTTTATGGTACCCTAAGAGTAAAGAATGTAATCTAAAGACATACAGTAATACATATTGGGCATGATGTGTAGATGATAGGAGTATCAGTGTTGATGTCTTCTTCATGGGTCAATACTTGGTGTCTTAACTAAGTAAGAAGCAAGACTCTATATTTATATCAAATACAAAAGCTAAGTATATATTTTTTGATTCCTATTATACTTAGGTAATGTGGATGAGACAAACCTTGAAAGATTATAAGATAAGACAAAATGGACCTTGTCTTATCTATTATGACAATACTAGTGAAATTAGTATCTCTAATAATTCTATTATGTAATAAAAAACTAAGCACATTCTTATCATATATCATTTATTAAGAGAAAAATTAAGTAATCAAATTGTTAAATTGGAATATGTGTCTACAAAAGAACAACTTGCAAACATTATGAATAAACCATTAACAAAGGCCACACTTAAGTATCTAAGACAAAACATAGGAGTCATCTCTTTATCTACAAATCATTAAAATTTCATTTGAGTAAGAGGAGAATGTGTTATCATATTATTGATATCATAGAGAAGGTCTAAGAGTTTTGTATATGACAAGTTGTATATGTCATGGAGTTCACATTGTTTTAAAGATGAGTTGGTTCAATGAGAGTGTTTTGAAAAGGTTCTAAACCATGATGGATTGTAAATGATAAAGGTAAATTATTTTGTTTCCATGAAATCCATATGAGAGTTATTAATTTTTGATTTAGATGTTTAAAATTGACCCAATGAAGATATGAGATATTTTGGTGGTTTCATAAGAATATTGACTATGTGTGGCTAGTTTTTGAAGTGTTGTTGGTTGACCTAATTCATCGAGAATACTTATTGAAGATGATATTTTTTAGATAGAGAATGAAGTTAGGGGGAGCTAACTTAGATAGTTTGAGAGGCTTGAAGAGATTTGTATAATGTTAGGGGGAGATTTATAATCTCTATTATTAGTTTGTCATGTCCAAGGATCAAAGAAGTCTAAGTTCATATTGATGCATGTTAAAGGGGGAGAAATTGTTTCATATGATTGAAAATATGTATCTTGAACATCTTAAATATTATTTGAATGCATACATGATGTTAAGGAATGATTGTTGTCATGTTTAACAAGAGACCCTTTGTCATTAATGTCTAAGATGGAGAAAGATCAAATTAAAGGAGTTCAAATGAGAATAATTATAAGGATGTTTTTCCATCAATGACAAAGGGGGAGATTTTTTAGCATGGTCATTGATGTTAGGTTGTCATTGATGTCAAAGAGATCATGATTCATATTGCATTAATGACAAATTTTTCATATTGATGGTTTAGAGAGTGTTTGACTTAGGAAATTTATGGAAGATATTAATGATATGTACATGTTATAGAGATCCTATGGGATGTTATTGGAGCTTAGAGTGATTATGGAAGTGAAAGAAATTCATCAGAGTAGTCAATTGAGTGTTTAGGGTCAAGCAGTCATCTTGATAGATAAAGCTGAGTAAACAATTTGATGATGTCATATTTCACATGTGTGAAGGTTTTAGGAGTAGTTTGATATATATATATATATATATATATATATATATATATATATATATATATATATATATATATATATATTCCCCTATGTGAGGTGATCCTATGGTTCAAATTTTAGGTCATAAGGTTGAGCATAGAAAATTTTATTAAGGTCCAAAGTTGGCTTCTTAGATAAAATTTACCATGTTCCCATACTTAGCCAAATTTGTAATATCAAAGATCTATGATGAGCATTGAATCATATCAAAGATATAATGGTGATTAGTTTATTTTATCAGATAAGGATCTAATAGAGTGTGTGATATTGTCAGACATAGATTAATAACATGCATGAAATCAAATTTTTAAAGGATGATGAGAAGGCAAGTGCTTGTGACAAGTGTCTCAATCTTGATAATTTTATAGTATATCAATGTCACATAAGTGCTCATAGAAATATAGATTGATGAAGTGAATTGAGTCAAATAATAAATGTGCATAGAAGGCACATAGAGTTGATAAGTGGCACAATCATGGAAGTGAGGATCCAATATCAATGGTGAGGTGTTGTAAGATAAAGACTAGGTTGATCTAAGGAGATCAATAGTGCATATTTGTTCAAAGTTACTAGGAAGCATGAGATGACATCAAATTGTTATATGTTCAACATTTGATCAGTGATCATTTGAATCTGAATATTCAAATTAATGAAGAAAAAATAATGCATATTTTTTTAACTATATTTTATGATCCAAGATGAATTTCATGGTAGTGTAAAAACCAAAGTTATGTAGAACTTCAAGGTGCATCTATAAAATCTAGTTATAAGGTCTAAATGTTTGTACAATCAAATTTATGGCTTCAAAGTTGACTTGTGTTCATTCATGGTACTACTACATACATGATATTTTTAAATCCATTTATGCTTTAGTAGAAGAGTGTTTTGGTTGGAGTAAAAATTTGAAGATGTCTTAGAGGTCATATGGAGTGGACCCAAGTATTTTAAAGTGATATTATGTTCTTAACTTTATTGATGAAGTGATAAATGGGTGAATAGGTCTCCATGAGACCTATAAGGGCTACTAAGGCCGAATTGAAAGGTGTAGTTGCTTTAGTGTGACCCATAGATGCTATAGACAACCTGTGATAATGAATTTGAGACATGTCTTAGCATTATAGATGTTTTAAGGGTTAACAAAGGTATAATGGCCAACCTAGATGTTGATAGGCATGAAGAATCTATAAATAGTAGAGACCAAGGCAATGGTTTCTTGACTTAAATGTGCATGTGTTGAGAGAGCAAAAGATAGAGGCATAGAAAAGAGAACAGAGAGAGTATTATAAATAGATGGACTGAAGTACATAGTAGATTTAGGGTGAGTGAAGAATATTAGAGTGATCCAAAATGGTTGTTTGGATTCATTGATTGTATGATCAAGTATGAGTGTGTGTGATGAGTTTAAAAATAAGTATTAAACATTTTTTCTCCAATTAGATTGATATGCTATCATATTTTTGGAGTTTTTTATTTCATGAGGTGTTGTATGGGTGCTCAACATATAGAACAAGTGGGTGCTCCTTGTGAAGTGGGTGATTCATTAAAAGGTATCATGTTTTTTATCATCTTATATGATAATTAGTCCATGTGCTTTCATGCTTAATAATGGGTTTTAGTCCCCAAGAGGGTTTCCCATGTAAGTATTATGTTATTTGTGTGATCTTACATCATCTTGATTATTCATTATTATTAACATCGTGTATGCTTTATGAATGATTTTAGTCATTTATTAAGAATTTTAAATAATTACAATTGAATTTTTAAATATCTTACATCATTGATTCACCCCTAGTGATTGTACCTCCAACAACCATCCTCATTATTCATAGTTATGTTTCCCTATGGCCCCATCGCCGATTTAAGGTAATTATAATATTTTGGCTGGCATGGTTTGTTAATTTTTTTTAAAAAAAATTGAAAGGCCATTATTGATTATGGATATGGTTAAGACATTTTGGTAGTCCTTATTTTATAGTTTATATCTCACTTATCAAATATTTGTATATGTGATCAGATTTTAAATAATATAATATAACCTATCTAATAGAGTAAATCCTATAGAAGAGGAAATATCTTGAAGTAAATATTTCTTATTCTATCATAGTTTTTTTATCAATTTCTTGATATCCCTTATATATCTCTATATCCAAAAAGAGGGGAAAATAAATGAAATGAAATCAACCAAGAGAGAAAAAGAATCAATGTACTAAATATATACATATATATTAGTATCTTATATATCAATTTCTTGGTATCCCTTTTATATCTTAATTAGTCTTTTGAAGACTTACAAAGGTTTGTACTTAATATATACTAAGTACTACACATGATCTTACTGTATGTATTGGACAAAAAGAGCCCTTGAGAACCATAAATTTTGGACATGAAGGATAACAAAAAAAATATTGATTTTAATCTCTCCCTCAAGCTCATATTTAATATTGATCACATTACATACATTTATTTACAAATTTTGGCAAGGCTAAAACATGATCAATATGTAGAAACATCTTTAAAAAATTATTATAAAACATTAAAATCCATGTGTGTTTCCATAATTATTCAATAAATAGTAAACCATCCAAATATACTATTCTATAGGAAATAAAATAATTCCATTTATATATTGAAACCACCAAAAATTATAGCATCATAATTAAAAATATCAATATGGTATTTAATACCAATTATCAATAGAAATTTAAACACAAGAATTTAAGTTTTAATCAAAGTTTGTATTAGAAACCAAATATATTATAGGGGAACCCTTATCAGTCAAGTACTCATTATACTCCATGGAAGTATAGGTAAGTTACATCAAGTAGGTCAAGGGCCCTTCAGACTCATGCACCTCCAACTTAACCTTTTCTAACATTCTGACCTCTATAGGTTGTGTTGTAGGATTGCTAACAGATTTTCTTCTAGAAGAAGGTTTTTCAAGATCAAGGTGTGGAATATTATTATTAGGTGGAAAATTATCAGTAAGATGCAATTTTGTAATTAATTAAATAATATTCTCATGTTGAGGTGGCTCAAGCAATGGAATTTTTTTTTCATTATGTTGAATAGTAGCATGAACATGCATGTGTTGAGGGGTCTCATTTTGAATGCCTTGTAAATGAGGATAATTACTATAATGTGCTCCCTACCATCCTATATTTCCATGTAAATTCAAAGATTTATTATGGAAATATTATAGAACATTTCAAAAGTTATGGTCATTAGCATCAAAATGTAAGGAAACATGGGTTCCCTAGTTAAATGGCTTAGAAAATGTGTTATTAACCCTGTGACGATGAAATAATTGGCGCCTTGAGATCTACTACATGAAGGAGTATCCTCACTACATTTATTATCATCATCACCCCAAACATCTCTACCTAAACCATTTGAACTTGGATTCAAGCCTGAGATCTAATAAAATATGCTTAAATAAGAATTTTATACAACTAAGCTCAAATACTTCCTAATTTTCATTATCTTAAAAATACAATGAATCAAAATTTTCAATTTGAAACAAAATTAAAATAATACTTATGTAACCATCAATGTGAATAAAAATTAATCATTCCATCCTCTTTACAACCATACTAAAATAGTTACTACCAACCTAAGAAACCCATGCATTATTATTTCATAATCCTCATTCCATGCATTATTTTTTCACAATCCATATTAGGATTTCAAATATTTTTTATTTAAATTAAAAAACCATGCCAACCAAAATTTAATTATCACCTTAAACATTTAAAACCAAAATACAATATGATCAGGAGGCTCTAGGACTCTTGTTATGTAGTATACATGTTGAGATAATGTGCAATACTTAGATATAAATTGAGTACAAACCACAAATCACACTTCAAAAATTTTGGTAGTCATTATTATATATTTTTTATGGGTCTAATTTTCCCATAAATTTTATGATACATGTATAAGTTAGTCTAGAATCACTAGGTCTATATGTATGTATATAATAAGGTCCACCCACAACACAATAAGTTTAAGGTAATAATTATATTTTGGTATTAAAATGTTTTGAATATTCTTTGGCACCACATGTTCTTCCTTATTTATGGTTTTAATAACTAAAAAATCTAATAATAAATAATTTTCAAACCTAATGTTTATTTTTTTTTAGCATTGAATGTGGTGTAGGTGGAAATTAAATCTATGGGGATTGAGGTTTAGATCTTGCCCCATTTTGTAGTGAAATGGTGCCAACATATTAAGAACACAATAAACTTAAGGTAATAATTATATTTTTCAGTTAGTCATCCTCACTTTTCATAAAATTATCCTGCATGCCATTACTTCTTAGAGGAAGTTAGTTTCTTATTTGTTTAAAATAAATATGTGATAAATACAAACCAAATAATATATTAGACTGAGTATAGCAAAAATTGTGACAAAAAATTAGGGTATAAAGTATAAATAATAAACCGACAATGGGACCATAGGGAAAGACTATATATATGTAAATATCTGTATGTATGTATGTATGTATATATGTATGTCTATGTAAATATACCATAAATTTTTGTCACAATTTTTTACTCAGTTTAATATATTATTTGGTTGGTATTTAGTTTTAATATGCTAAACCCTAAAAAAATAAGAAACTAATTTCCTCTAATAAATAATGACATGCATGATACTTATTTTAAACAATGCATAAAGAATGAAATGAAATATATTATGTGGTTGGTATTTAACATAGACTTATTTTAAACAAACAATAAATTCATTTCCTTTGAGAAATAATGGCATGCAAGATACTTATTTTAAGCAATGCATAGAGCTAAATGAGTGGCCTTTAACACATACTTCTTGTAAACAAAAAAGAAATTAATTTCCTCTGATAAATAATGGCATGCAAGATACTTATTTTAAACAAAATGAATAAATTCAACAAAGCCTCATGATCATTTCAACCATATATCTAACTAACTTTAAAATACCCATTTCACATATTTTGAGTTTGAGGAAAAGATTTTTAGATATACCTAAAATTTTTAAGAAAACAAACATGCATAGTGTTTTTATAAAATATATATATTTAAACAAATGATTTTTAGGGAAATCAATTGCTTGTTTGTTTAAAATAAATAGGTGGTAAAGACCAACAAAATAATATATTAAACTAATTATAACAAAAATTGTGACAAAAAATTATGGTATAGAGTAAAAATAATAAACCAACTATGAGGCCATATACAAGGATTACACACACACACACACACACACACACACACACACACACACACACACACACACACACACACACACACACACACACACACACACACACACACACACACACACACACACACACACACACAAACACACACACACACACACACACACACACACACACACACACACACACACACACACACACACACACACACACACACACACACACATACACACACACACACACACACACACACACACACACACACACACACAACCCCTAATTTTTCATCATAATTTTTTACTCAGTTAATATATTATTTATACTCAATACCCTAATTTTTTAATCACAATTTTTACTTATTTTAATATATTATTTGGTTGGTATTTAGTTTTACCACCTATTGGCACCAAATCTTGCACCGTAGAAGAGGTTGTTTAGGCTTCTTCTAGATTTGGGAAACATGGGAACATTTCTAGGTATGTGGGTGTATCTATATCATAAATGAGCCTCTAGGTTTAAGGAATATCTCCTTGAATATATCAGGCAATGATTTTAATTTAAACTACTACTTATTTATGGGTGAAAAGAGTTATAAAATGCATAAATTGAACCTAATCTAAAGAAGGCGATGCACCAAAAATATCTTCCACATGACCATCATATATTCTACCATAATGAAATAAAGTATACAAGTTTTTCTCTAAGTATCAATGGGTTCTAACATGAGTATTTCATTATAGAGGTGAGGTGTGAGTAAAAATAAAAGGCAAATGAGCTAGAGGGTATATTGCACAGTCTAAGAAAAAGCACACACTTCAATATAATTTACATTCTAGACTACACTCTATATGACCTATAAGATTAAGAATTTTTGCTCAAATATGAAAGGATAAAGGAAGGATAGATATTTATCACTTCTCATCACCATACACCACTTGTAGACTTAGATTTTTTTTCAAAACTCAGAAAAAAAAAACTTGTATTAATGTTCAAATGGAAAATATAACATTAGTCTAGTAGGGATTCACCTTACATTCCATGGAACTTGTTTATGATAGCTCAAGAGATATATGTATAGAAGAAATGTCCTAAGAGAAAGTGTTTCTTGGTTCTCAAAAGGGGAATCAATTAGTTTAAATATTTGAACCACATTTGCAATTACCTTTAAAAATATGTTCACTCTAACCATTTGATTGATCAAGGTCACATTAAGTGGTTTCACAATTACATCATTCTCTCTTGATGTTCCCTAATCATTTTAATGGTAAGATCAAGTGGTTATAGATTTTCCTGATGCTAAACTACCCATGACTAGTTTTTTTATGCATACCAAAGTGGAGAGAAGGGTCTTTTTCATGTATCTAGTCTTGGAGATGAGACTATTGGGGCCTACATGTATTCCTTCATGACACCCATTATAATGTTAGCTCTCGCTTCACCTAAATCATGCTTGAAATAGTTCTTATACCATGGGTCAACTATAGATGGAAAACCAATCTCAGACTATTAATTTTCCTATAGGCATTATATTATTATAGGATTCAAGGGTTTAATAGATGCATCAACCCTTATTTTAGAATGGAAAACAAATTCACTAGATAATGCTACTTAAAATACAAACCCTATATGTAATAAATATAAGAACTAGAGGTCTGTGTTAATCTCTAGTGACATCCCTAATGTACTTTGTACCTAACTATATCATATTGACCACTCCATGGAATTTGAATGAGATTCAATGGCATTAGGAAGTCCTTGTAAAACCTTATTGTCCATGGTTGAATATAGCTTCTCAATCTCTCTCAAAAACCCTGGGTTCACCTTCACTCTAATTAGTTGTCAAAATCTAACTTGGCTCATTGACACATTGACCCAGCTCACTTCATTTATCTACTTGTGAACGGATTCCCATGAGCTATCAAATCTTCTTTGAAATGTCAATCTTATCTTTATTTATGCCACATGGTAGTCTCTCATTCATCGTTAGGATACACTGACTCTTTAACCCATCTTGCATCATTGGATTGATATTTACAAGTGAGTGAGGACCATTGATCTTGTAAGGACCCATTATTTGAAATCTAATGGCTAGTCCATGGTATTAAAATTGACAATCTATGGGATGTCTTTTGATGTTCATGTGACCATTGTTGATAGAGTGTGACCTTCAAATTTAATCTTAAAATTGTTATCTTTCTCTAACTTTAAATTATATGTTCATGTGACCATCATTCTATAGAACATGATTCATGGCCAATGAACAATAAAATTTAAACATAGGTAATTTTTTTCCTGAGCATTAACATGACGTTCATGTGAATATATTATGCTTTTTAACCAACTTTGAAATCTTGGATCTTGAAGGATAAGAATCATGGAGGCATCGATATTTCATAAGATGTTCTTAATTACAAAAGGGAAAAACCCATTTCATCTATTGGTCCTAAAAGCCTCTAAATCAAAGATATCCAAAGTTCAATATGGCTGATCCATAATTGCTTTTATGTGATGCCCTAATGATGGTCGAGCTCAAACAACTAAGTATGGAAAACTTAGTATAAATTCTTGGTAGTACAACTTTACATATGTATAACTCCATTTGATCTTTGGTAGAGTAATTTAGACTTGGTTCATAGCAACTTGGGACCAAGGTGAACAAACCCATGTGGTCACTTTCCCTTGAGTTATCCACATGTGTAAGATCTAGCCTCAACAAATAGTTGCACTTTTTACCACTTGAACACAATGAAGGACTAGATGAATAATAGGAGTTTCATAAGCGATTCCAAGAAATCTTAACATCCCATAAAGTCTCTGCAACACTCTCCTTCTACTCATCCATTAACAACCTAATCCATACTGTAATTACATTGATCACCATGAATACATACCACTTTCATAATATGACTCTAAAATTATCCCTAAACACCAAATATCACAAGGACCAAGACATATTATGACTAAAATATAATGGCATAAGGAATGACACTAGATGAGCTGTAACATACCCTATAACATTATAAAAATCCCTTATACAATATTTTGACTATAGGGGGTTGACCCATTTTGGCTTGTGGGGGAAAATGATCAACATTCTTGGTGGTTTCCTAGGGGTGGCATTCTTGATATGCCATGATGAGTTGAATAATCCTATCCATTGGGATATATAGTCTTAAATATGTAGTCCAAATATATGAATTGATTTAAACACCACACCAAATAATAAGAACTAAACACAAAATAAAGACCTAAACAAAACATACTATGCTTCAAATTACTTATCAAGACACAATAGAACAAGAAAATAAATACACACCTAACCTAATATTTATAATATAGACCTTCAACTCTCAATGATATGGTTTTAAGTATATCCCATTCACAAGGATAGGTAGTTATTCTCCATTCATCCCTGATAATGATAAAGAGTTGCTTTGATTACACTTGGTGATGACATATGGTCCATTCCACAGGGCATCAAACTTAGTATACATGCCCAAATTTTCTCTATCTTCATCCCATTTCAAGACTATGTCTCCTTCTTGAAATGATCTTGGAGTTGCCTTCTTATCAAAAGGACTCTTCATCAATACCTGGTGATGCTCCATGGCTTCATGAGACTTACCTCTAGTCTCTTGAAACTCCATTAGTTATGTCAATCTCACTTCCATGGGAGTGTTCTCAAGCAACTATAGTTGGTGTGCTAATTCCAAGGTTGATAACTCTTGAGATATAGACAACCTAGCTTCCCTTCTATAGACAAACACAAAAGGAGAATTTCTTATTAACCTCTTGGGAGTTATCCTATCAACCCATAAGGTTGCCTTTAGTTTAGTGTGCCAATATCTTTGATTGTGTTCTAAGGTTCTCTTAATGATTTTGATTAGGTTCTTGTTGGTAGATTTATCCAACTCATTACCTTGAGGGTAATATTTAGATGGAGTGCTCAAGAATATGCCATTATTACTTACCTAATCAACTATTTTAACACCCATAAAAGAAAGATAATTATCTGAAATGATAGCATAAGGGCTAATAAACCTTGTTATGATTCTCTCCTAGAACTCCAATATGGCACTCTCATTAGCCTTCTTCAATACTACTACCTCAACCCATTTGTTTAAATAGTCAATCACTATGAGTATCCATTTATGACCAACACTTGATGGGGGTTTTATCATACCAATGAAGTCAAGACCCCATTGCATGAAAGGTTGGTACAATTGGATGGACTTTAGAGGAAGAGCTATAAGCTTCTGATTTCTTGTAAATAAGGCACATTATCTACACATTCTCACCCAAGCATGGTAATCCTTGAAGAGGCTAGGCCAATAATATCCAACCCTCATGATCTTGGAAGCTATGGTTCTTAGAGATAAATGGCCTCCTAATACCCCATCATGGAACTTCTCAAGAAACTCTCCAAATTGGTCATTAACAGTACATCTCAATAGCACACCATTGACATTTCTTCTAAATAACATGTCATCCATAAGAAAAATGTGTATATATTGCAATCTAATACACCTCCTTTGTGATATCTTCATATTATTGGGGTACTCACCATTTTGGAGAAATTTTATCATGTCTCATGTCCAATTTTATAGATTTAATGGACCAACTGGTTGGAGACACTCATGGTTGACTAGAGATTCCTCTTTTGATTTATGAAGATCTGAAGTGAGATGCTCATAGAGGCCTTTTCCCCTTACAAGTTTTTTCACTTTGATATCAACATCATACTCCATCACCTTAGTGATCCACCCCACCCTATTTTCACTGAGATTCCTTCTTAAAAGAATCTACTTGGTGCAAGAATGAGAGACCATAACCTAAATTTTGTTATTTGACACCATATGTCTAAACTTATTTAGTCCTCTTATAACAACAAGGACCTGTTTCTCCATAAATTTATATTTAACTTTGTATTCTTATAAACCTTGACTAAAGAATACAATTATCTACTCTACATCCTCATTATTCTTCTACATCAGCATGGATGAGATAGTATCAAGGTTAGAAAATGAATACAACATGAAGTCTTAGTAAAATCTAGATTCATTAGGGTAGGAGATTCTATAATTACTTTCTTTATGGCTTCAAAATTTCTCTTACCCTCTTTAGTCCAAGATAATACCTAGTTCCTCTTGAGCATAGCTATGATAGGTTTTACTAAAGATGCAAAACCAGGTAGGAATCCTCTTAAAAAAATTATTTTTCCCAAGAAACTTTGAAGACATCTCTTATGCAAGGGCAATGAAAAACGTAGGATAGCCTCTATTCTCTCAAGATCGATAGTCATACCATTCTTAGGAACAATATGCCCCATGAGATTAACTTCAAGAAAAGAATATACACATCTTTGGGATAAGGGATACCCCATATTTCCTACATCTTTCAAACACTTTACTTAAATGTTTCATGTTTTCAGCTACATCCTTAGAAAATAATGTTATATAATCTAGATAAACCAATACCAACTCATTGATTAAACCTTTATAGGCCATGTCCATTGCTCTCTAAAAAGTGGCACCAACATTAGGAATACCAAAATGCATCTTAATATAAGCAAAGGTTCCCCAATTGATAGTGAAGGTAGTCTTGAATTAATTACCTTCATTGACTAAAATCTGATTGTAGCTTGAATAACCATCTAGTAGATAGAAACACTGAGAACCTAAAACAATCTATATAATTTTCTCCATCAAGGATAGAGGATAGTGATCTTTGAGTGGCATTCGATTAAGATATCTAAAGTACATACAAAGCCTTATCTCCCCATTCTTCTTGCTAATAAGCACAAGGTTAGCCACCCACATTGAATGCTTGATGGAAAATATTATCTTAGATTCAAGGAGCTTGGTAAGCTCCATCCTTATGAGTTTCTCAACCTTGGGGTTGATGGGTCTTTGATTTTATCTTATTAGCTTAAATCATAGTTCTAACTCAATGGTATGGTGTGTTAGGCTAGGATCAAATCCCTTGAGGCCCTTATATTCCCAAGAAAATATATCATTAAACTCTCTACATAGTTTAATGAATACTTCCTTTTCTAATGTAGAACATACCTTGACTAGTTTAAGGAGTTTGTCCTTGAAGATAAAGACCCTTTCATAAATCTCCTCCTTTATGGATACAATCATTTTCTCTTTCCTCTTCTTATCATTCTCATTAAAGATACTTTGTAAGGTCATCAAACCCTTAAGTATCTTATTGGTCTTTAGTTTCATAATATGGTCACCCAACTATTCTTATAGTCTCCTTTTATTTCTTGAATAAAACTCAGCCTCATTTTACAAGAAGAATGTAATGTTTTGTCACTATAAAAAACTTGCCAATAAAATTCATAATCAGGTACATAAGGTTTGATAATGATATTAATATGAAACTAATTTCCTTTCTCTTTTATGGTAGTTGGAGTGTCAAATTGGGCTCCTATGATATATAGTCTATCAACACAACTATTCTACTCCTATAGGATTGAGTGAATGTTAAATGTATTGAAGTATTCAAGAAGATCCCATACTCGATTCCTATATAAATTAAGTATAGTGTTATTGGAAATAACTACCTTCTTCACCTGGTGCATAACCAACTCATTGTCTCCATACACTTTCAAGTTCTTGAACCCTTTTTTCCTTGCCCATTGAATGTCATGAATCAAACCTTCATACTCACCAACATTGCGAGTGCAACTGTAATTAAATCTATATGAAGCATAAGAATATTTTTTGAATGGAGAGGATAACATAACACTATAACTTGTACCAACTTTACTTTTTGAACCAAAAAAAAAAAACTTCTATGGTTCATCATCTTTTCCCTCTTCCTTGGTGATTAGAGGTATCTTTAGTCCTTCTTCATATATACAAGATGTCCCTATATTAGTTTCATTTATTAATGTATAAGGATCTTACTCATAATTATTAGTAACATATTTATAAAGAAACAAATATAAAATGCCCTCAAGCTTGGAAGAAGTGTCATCATCTAGAAGAGAATCATTTTCTTCATGAATAACACAGTTCAAATTAGAACTTGTCTCAATGTAAGGTTTGATATGAATCCTTGAAAAAGGCTATGTCCTAATTGTCACCTTGGTCCCATACCTCATCCTAAAGGCCAATAAGGACCAATCAGCTAAAATATATCCACAAATCTTGGTAGTAGAGTCCCTTGATAGGCAGATTGCAAAGTGGGTTGGAAGATCAACACCAACTATATCTTGCAAAATAGGAAAGCTAAGACAATCATGTAAGAAAACCTTCAAGTTTTTGATCAATCATATGGTTTTGGCATGGGTACCATCTAGCTATATAACTAATTTACTATGAGGCTCATACTTCAAACATGATTTGTTAGCTACTACCTTGGGTATGACTAAAGTTGAAGATCGATTATCCACTGTGTAATTATGGACCAGCTTATCACCTACTATGAGAGTGAGATAAAATGGTGGAGGTTATTTAGTCATACTAGATGGTTAAACAATGTTAATAGGGACACTTGCAATGAAAACATGAATTTAACTTTGATTCAAGGGTGAGACACTAGTAGGGATAGTAGATAACTAATTTTGGAAGAGTTCCTTCTGATCAAGAATGTGTGAAACATCCCAAATGGAAATGGATGTTTTAATACTCTTCAAAGAATCTAAATTATTTAAAGAAGATATAACTACTTTCTCTTGGGATCTTGAAGGCATATAAATACTTGGAAATTGAGGATAAGGGTTGACCTTACTACATTTTAACTTGTTAGAGGTGAAAAAGCCTTTGGAACTACCACAAAAGCCTTTAGAACTACCATAAAAGCCTTTAGAATGATTGCACTTGTACTTGTGTCTTGTTGAATTGTAAGAGTATTAGATGATCCTATAGGCATGTTTCTTCCACACCCTAGATCCCTCTTCTTGGCCATGGTATTGTCTATAATTGAGGCTCCTTGTTTAGCATAAAAGTGTCTTCAATTGGAAAGTTGGTGAAGACCTCTCCCTAATTTTACTAATCCTCATTAGCTTGAATCATCACCTCATCTTCGTTTGATAAGAAGGGAGTAAATACCCCTTAATACATAAAATATTTATCTCAATTTTTATTGGCATCCATGAATTGGTCTTATTTCCAATCTTCTCCTTCAACTAAATTGCTACAAACTGTTACCATCTCCTTTGCATTAATGGTAGAGCTAGGATTGTATGTATTAGCAGGCTTGTTGAGATTAGGCTACCATTGATCTCTCCCTCTTCCATGTTATTTTTGATATGGGTAATGGTTCTGATAGGAACCTTATTGTACATTAGATTATTTAAGCTAATCTCATAGCCCTTGAATTTATACATCTTTGTTCATGACATTATCTTCCTTCTTAGGAACATCTCTAGGCATGGTATTGATGTTATGAGTTTGAGCCATATTTGAGGAATCATTAGAATCATGAGACAATGGAGGCATATAAACTTTAGGTGATAATATTACAGCTTAGATGAGATTATTCTTAGCTTTGATAACAAGATCATATGCTTTAGGGAGGATGGAACCACCCATAAATTGAAGCATGATATCAATTTTAGTCCCAATTGCTTTCAAGTAAGTAGGGAATACAAAGCTAGAAGGTTGTCTCATGGGAGGAGGCAACCTTTGCCAAGTATTATGAAATATTTAATTAAAATCATGAATTTATTCATCAGGTCCCCTTTTTATCACATTAAATTGATGAATGAGAGAGGCATGGTCACATTCATTTCCAAATCTAGAATTCAACAACACTCCAAAATCATCCCATGTTGTGATGCATCCACCTTATAGAGTCCTCTACCAATCAAGATATTTACCTATAAGGGAAATTTAAAGGAGTCTAATGATAATGTTCTCTCAAATAATATTGTGAAAATTACAAAAGTTAGAGACATCTCTAATTTGCTCACTAGGTGTGATATGACTCTCACCATTGAATGTAGGCACACCTTTTGTGGTATTGGGAGGGATGGCATCATATGAATAAAGTTGAATGTGATTATCAGTGTTGAAGGTGGTTAAACCATAAGTTCTATCCATGTCTTATTAAAAATCTTCCACTTCTTCAGCCTCTTCCTCTTCTTCCTCTCTAGAAAAATATACTCATTCTTTAGAGGGTAAATTAGGTTGTGGATACTGAATTGCAAGAGGGATCTCAAGTTAAATCAGTGGATTAATAGGATCAAATGGTATATTAAATGATGAAATAGTTAGTAACATAAATTATAAGGACATGTTTATAACAAAACAATGGTCTAAAACTATATTTACTTTAAGGAGTCACCAAAAACTAGGTAGAACATGAATTTATAGATGGTGTTTGTCAAGACCATCATTTACCTTGACAAGTTTTCCTAAAGATAATGTGTCCCACCGGGCATGCCAGAACTATTATAACTAAATATTTCACCCTATAAGAGCTTTTTTAGGCTTCTTATAGATTTTTGCAACATGGGAACATTTGTGTGTGTGGGTGTACCTATATAAGAAATGAGCCTCTAGTTTTAAGAGCTAGCTCCTTGAATATATTATGAAATGTTTATAACCTAAGATACTACTTATTTATGGAATAAAAGAGTTATAAAATTCATAAATTTAACCTACTCTAAAGAAGGTGATGCACCACTAATATCTTCTACATGATCATCTTATTTTCTAATACAATGAAACAAAGTATAAAATTTGGTTTCTAAGTCTTAATGGATTCTAACATGAGTATTTTAGTATAGAGGTGAGCTATGAGAAAAAATAAAAGGAAAATGAGATAGAGGGTATATTTCATAGTTTGAGAACAAGCACACACTTGAAGAGATTTTACATGTTAGATTACAATCTATATGACTTTATAGATTAAGAACTCTTGATTAGACATGAAGAGATAAGGGAAGGAAGGATATAGATTTATTACTTCTCATCACCATACATCACTTGAAGACTTAGACAATTATTCAAAACTTAGCAAACAAACTTGTACTAATGTTAAAAGGGAAAATATAACATCAATCCAATAGGGCAACACCATACATGGTGTGGAACTTATTTACGATAGCTCAAGAGCTATAATTATAGAATAAAGGCCACAAGAAAAAGGGGGCCTTGGTTATCAAAAGGGAAATCAATAAGTTAAAATATTTGAACCTTAGTTATAACTACCTTTGTAAATATGCTCATTCACACTATTTGATTGATCGAGGTCACCTTAAGTGATTATATAGTTACATCATTCTCCCTTAACTCTCTTTTATGGCTGTAATGGTAGGATCAAGTGGTTAGAGATTTTTCCTTATGCTAAACCACTAATGACTAGTTTTTTTATGTGTACCAAAGTGGAGAGAAGGGTATTATTCATGTAGATGGTCCTGGAGGTGAGACCATTGGGGTTAACGTGTATGCCTTCATGACACCCATCATAATGCCAACTCTTTCTCACTTAGATCATGTTTGAATTAGTTTTTCTAATCATGGGTCCACTATAGATGGAAAACCAATCTCAAACTATTTTTTTTCCTATAGTCATTATATTAATACAAGATTTGAGGGTTTAATAGATGCATAGACCCTTATTTTAGAATGGTAAACATAGTCACTAGATAATGCTACTTAAAAGATAGACCTTGTATGTAATAAATCTATGAACCAGAGCTACATGTTGATCTCTAATGGCATCCTTAATATTATTTGTACCTAACTACATCATATTGACCATTCTATGGCATTCGACTGAGCTTTAATGTCATCAAGAAGACACTACAAAACCTTATTATCCATGGTCAGAAATAGCTTCTCAACCTCTATCAAAAACCCTAGGCTCACCTTTACTATAATTGGATATCAAAATTTGAATTATCTCATTGACATTTTGACCCAACTCTCTCCATTGATCTTCCTATATATGGATTCTCATGAGCCATCACATCTTTGAAATGTCAATCTTGTCTCCACTTACACCATGTGGTAGTCTCTCATTCATCCTTAGGATACATTGAATTTTTGACCCATCTCTCACCATTGGATTGACATGTACAAACAATTAAAAACCATTGATCTTATTGGGACCCATTGTTTGAGAGCTAATAGCTAGTCCATGGTCTTAAAATTGATAGTCTATAGGATGTCTTTTGAAATTCACAAAACCACTAAATTTAAACTCAAAAGGATTATTTTGATCTATCTTTAAATTTGAAATTCATGTTATTTCCATTCATCATTCTATAAAATGTGATTTATGGCCTGTGGACCATCAAATTTAAACACAAGTAGATTTTCACTCAAGCTTTAACTTGATGTTCTTGCAAATGTAATATGATTTTTGACCAACTTCTAAATATTGGATCTTGAAGTGTGAGAATCATGGAGGCATCAAAATTTTAGAAGATATTCCTAAGGTCAAAAAGGATAAACCCATTTGATCCACTAGTCTTAGGAGCCTCTAAAGCCAATAGATTTAAATTTTAAGATGGTTAATACATAACTACTTTTACGTGATGCCCTAGTGATGGTCAAGCTCAAATGACTATGGAAAACTTAGTAGAAATGTTTGGGATCCCAACTTTACATATGCATAACTCAAATTTCTCTTTATAAAAGGACCTTATACTTGGTTTATAGTAACTTAGGACCAAGGTGAATAAACCCATGTGATTACTTTCCCCTGATTTATCCACATGTGTGATATTTGGCCTTAGCAAACTACCCACTTGCACTTTTTACCATTGGACCCAAAATGCCTAGGTAAACATAATGAAGAAATGGATGAATACCAAGAGTTTCCTAATTTGTTCCAAGAATTCTTTACATCACATAGGTTCTTTTAAACACTTTGGGTTTATTCATCCATTAGCAACATGATCCATGCCCTAATTGAACTGATCATAATTAAGACATACCACTTGCATAAAATGACTCTAAAATGGTCCCTAAGACACCAAATGACACAAGGACCAAGATAGACTATGACTAAACTAGAATGGAATAAGGAATGACACCATATGTGTTACAACATACCTTATAACATTATAAAAAGCCTCTACATAATATTTTTACTATAGGGGGTTGACCCATTTTGGCCTATGGGGAAAAAATTGTCAACACCACCCTAAACCCAAAAAGATTTTTTTGAGAAATAATGGCATGCAAGATACTTATTTTAAACAAACAAGAAACTCATTTCCTATGAGAATGAATGACATGCAAGATATTTATTTTAAGTAATGCATAGATTAAAATGAATTATATTATGTTGTTGCTCTTTGCCATATATTTATTTAAAAAAAATAAGAAACTCATTTACTCTAATATATAATGGCATGAAAAATACTTATTTTTAAAAAATGAATAAAACACAATATATCATCATGATTATTTTAACCATAATTTTGACTAACTTAAAAATACCCATTTCATAGATTTTGAGTTTAAGGAAAAGTTTTGTAGATATACATGAAATTTATAAGAAAACCAACATGCAAATTATTTTTAGAAAATATATTTAAACAATTTTTTTATTAAACCTATTATTATATTTATTAATTTCAAGATAGACGATTGTACATGCGAAAAACTGCTCTCAATCTTTAAAACTAAAAAAATACAAGTCTATACCTTTCAATCTTAATGAAATCAACTTAGAATTTATTTGTGCCTTCATTTCGAACCTTGGATACTAGATCCTCACTTATGACTACCATATCTTTTCTTCCACCAAGATCTTGCATAAATGATAATAAAAAATGAGAAACCATCACATATGTATTTGAGCAACTTCCATTAATCTCACATGTGATGTGTTAGACCAACATTAAATTTTATTTTAGGGATCCTTAATATATCATTGCCAATTCACTAAAAAATGAGGCAAAATACTAATCTCAATCCCCATATCTTTAATTTCATCTTTATTGCATTTAATTCTTGAAATAAAATAAACATTGTGTTGAAATTTATTTATTATTAACTTTATTAGTTATTAAAATTGATAGAGAAGGAAGAAAATATGGTGCCAAAGAATATTTAATACATTTTCATAGTAAAATATAATTATTACCTTAATCTTATTATGTCCTAGGTAGTCTTTATTATTTACACACACACTCTCTCTCTCTCTCTCTCTCTCTCTCTCTCTCTCTCTCTCTCTCTCTCTCTCTCTCACTCTCTCCTCTCTCATCTCCTCTCTCTCTCTCTCTCTCTCTCTCTCTCTCTCTCTCTCTCTCTCTCTCTCTCTCTCTCTCCTCTCACACACACACACACACACACACACACACACACACACACACACACACACACACACACACACACACACACACACACACACACACACACACTC
Source organism: Torreya grandis (assembly GCA_037957365.1). Classification (NCBI taxonomy): domain Eukaryota; kingdom Viridiplantae; phylum Streptophyta; class Pinopsida; order Cupressales; family Taxaceae; genus Torreya; species Torreya grandis. Next base: position 837,681 of record JARHVA010003614.1, on the reverse strand, counting down.
ACTCACTCACTCACACACACACACACACACACACACACACACACACACACACACACCCACACACACACACATGGTATCTAGTGATTTCAGACAAACCTTTATGTGTCTCATATAATTTCTTGGTGAATTAGACCCATACATGTATAATAAATTTGGATAATTTCTATCCTAAAATAGGATTGCATATAATCTATAAGGTGAATTTTTGTCCCAAACTATGAAATTGTATAAAAGTTTGGTGATTTGACCTAGGCATATTTTCATAGAATTAGCCATTTTCAAAATTGAAAAAACCTACTTATAGACATTTGGCTATAAATAAATACTAAATTTTTCCCTATTTTAGAATATTTGAAACCAAAAAAATATACCTTATGATCTAATCCATTAGGTATTTTCCCATCATGAACCTAGTGTAATAAACTAGTGGATACTTCTAAGGAACATGTATAGGTGTAATATTTATCACTTTAGTATCTGTGATTCTTTATGTGTGTATAACATGAGTCTATGGTCATCAAGGAATAGTATTAGGGGTTCATGAAACCCATCGCTAAAGGATTTGTGGTTTATTTAGAAGAATAATAGTAGTAACATGTGTAAGTGCTCTAGATATATGAATATGGTGTGTATTATATGAGTATTCTATGGAACCCACTATGGATATATGATTTAGTTATCTCTCAAGAATTAACTACATAGGAAATAGGATTTTTTATTTCTTACCCTTTTGTAGAGGATTAACCTTATGAGGTTTTATAATTAACTATCTTGGTATACATTTCTCTTTCTCAATAAGAAGCTCATAAGTAACTCTTGAAACTATAATTACCTAATTAGCATGAATGTATTTAACACACCCATGCACTATGGAGTACAATAATCAAAGTTTAAGTATGAAATTTTATCCTAATAACCTATCAAATACAACCATGTAAGGTATAACAGAGAAGGTGGTAACCACATGTGTGGGTCCCACTTATAAAGGTAAGCCATTTCATTAATAACCTACTGTGAGGTCCCATAAAATGATCTAACTAATATACTTCAAGGATGTAAATCATGATTTATATAACCCAAGTTCATAAGTAATGTTATGTTACAAATAATCTAAGTTGCACATTTATCAATAATAACATGTTGTATAGGCTATGATCAAGGTATGCTCAAATGAATAAGGAATGAAGATTTGAGTCATCATCCTTATTCTCACTATCATTGAAAATAATAGGTCTCTAAACCATAGGAGGTATATGCCACATATAGTTACCATTAATCTAATCTAATGGGTTCTCATAATGAGATGGATGAGGATGTGCATTATATGCCATTTGTACTTATATATCCTTATTTTAATGATCTTTTAAAGGATTGATAAATATTTTATGTTGTTGGTGATCACCAGGTTGTGAACATGATTCCTTTGTAGGATTATCAAATGTAATATTTTGGTCATCAAATGGATCTTGGATCTTATGATTTAAGGTAAAACATCTATTCATAGAATTACCATGGCCTTGGTGATAATCACAATAAACATTCACATCATGTCCTTTGGGTATAGGTCTACTCACATCAATCCCTATAGGAAAAGGGAGAGATATAAGATGACACTCTATAAGTCATGGGAGTAATGAAGTGGGAGACTCAGGTAAGCATGAAAATTGTCACTATGGTGCATTAGATAACACAAGTCAGTTTAGTTTTGATGACATTACATTAATTGTGGTGGTTGTTTCCTTTTTAGGCTTAGGAATTTTGACCTATAACTTGTTTTGATAGAAAACATGGTATTGGATGTAGATTTAGTAAGTGTGTTTTCTAAATACTTGAGATTATTCAATGAAATAATCTTCATTTAATAATCCCAAACAACATATTATAAGTCATTAAAAGATTTAAACTTATTAATACAATAAAATTATGTAAAGGAATAAGAAAACTTTGATTGAAAATATCTTGAATATATTTATCTAACATAAGATTGGTCATTTTAACCAACATTCTATTGTACCTCTAGACATACTCATTAATAGGTTCATTGGTTTTTTGTTTGATCTTTTCAATTTGGTGATATGAAGCCTATTAGGTAATGTTAATATAGAATTTAGCCAAAAATTGATCTACAAAAGGTTTAAATTCCTTTATTTATTCAAGAGGTAAATCATAGAAGCACCTCAAATCATAATCCTTGAGGTTACATAAAAATAATTTGGTCAAAAGTTTATAATTGGAGGCACAATCAAGGCATGTCACATAAAAATATCAAAAATGTCATTCATGATCACCCTTTCCATCATAAAATGTGAACTTATGTGTAAAAAAAAACTAGTTTTTTAAGGGGTGAAAAGATATATTTGATGAAACAGGATTATGAAATACATATTGTGAATCGATACCATGCAGAGAATTTAAATATTTTTTCTCAATATTTATGAACTTGTACTCCAAGGTCTTTATTAATTGAAGAAGAGTTTGCATCATAGTCCCATGGTAGTTTAGATTGGAAAGTTTATTAGTCACCAAAGGTGAAATAAACATGGGTTGAGTAATAATATGCAGTGAAACTAGTATTTGAGTTGAAGCATTTGGTAACTTCATTGTAGATGTAGCAATATTAGTCTTAGGAAATTGTTAGTAGAGGTTCCTAGAATTAATATAGAACATGTTGATTATAGGGATAGATTACATAGTGGATATAACCAATAGGTGCATAATATTTGATAATATTATCTACCATCTACAATTTATAATAATTCATTAAAGAGCAAGATGAAATAGATATAAACAAAATATAGACCATAACTAGTATTACATTTGATAATAAATTACAGTAAAATAAAAGACTCATTACACATAAACCATACATAAAATAAGATAATTAAAACCATAATAGAATTATTATATTTATATATATCAACAAATTTAACTAGATTATATGCCATCAAAGTGTTATATATAGTCTTTTACAATCCTGTTGTCTCTTCACATTCTAGCCTTTTGAGATATAAAAGGAAAAACTCTTTGCATTATTCAATTTCCTGATTAGGCTTACAAGGATGAATACATAAAAAATTTATAAAAAATATAAAATAATATACTTTGCACATGTTTCCATCTAATATAATTCATAGTTTTACCAAGATCCATTATTCATGCAACACTTTCCTAGACTTAAATATTTGTCTCATCCTGAGATAAAGTCGTAATGTGATCTAAACTGAGCTAAAAAGATAAACCTTGAAAAAAAATCATAGTTATTTATATATGTCCCATTTATAATTTTTCAAACTTTACGCACTACTTATCTACCCTTTTAGGTTTTCAACTAATCAACATACTAGCCTACTACCATTTTGGGTATTCAATAGACTAGCATAACCATGCGGCCACCATTTATGTGTTTTAAACCATTATGGCCTTACCCCTAATGTTTATACTATCTTAAAAAACATAAAATATGCTTGAATTCACAAAAATGAAGTGAAAAAACCATACAACTATAGTTGAGAAGGTATTTAGATGGGTGGTTATAGAGATTTTTATGATTGGGCAGTTGTTTATCCTTTAGCTTTTGATGTATCCAATATCGAAGGTAGTTTTGAAGATTATGCCTTGGTTTCTATCTTCCTTTCTTGTATGATTTTTTAAAGTTATTGTGGAAGAATTAATTGAGGATCATTTATTATCTATGTAATATCTTGATCAACTTGATCGAGATCCAACTTGAGAATTTTCTAGTTAATGAAAACTTCTCATATCATGGTAAACATAATGTGTATGGTACCCAAATCATCATCATGTTCTAAAGATCCTCATCATATGAAATTATAATCAATGAATTTAAATTAGATAGTTTAATCTGAATGTCAAAGATGAGATCTTCCAACTTGTTTGTTGTCCCTTGGGCTTGCATGGATGAAAAATTATTGCACATTGTTTCATTATGCTATACTTTCAACTTATATGTGGCAACATAGTATAATCTATAAATTAGCTCACTTCACCACTCATTTTCTCTATAGTTGTTGTTTTATCTCAAATATGACTTTAGAATCATCCATAATGATAAATTTAGGGTTTGTAGTAGTCAAATATTGATTTAAATGCTATCTACAATTTAGAATATCTTAGGCTATATTTTTGGCCTACATTGAAATAGTGTCTAGGACGTATTCATATTCATCAAAGGGTCTAAATATGGTGTTTGTTACTATCTTTAGAACTTGTACTTATGTTTATAATTACAAAAAAATCTATTCAAGTCCCCAACTCTTTTTGAGCTCTATCAATAGAGAAGGGAATTGTTTATCTTCCAACATGACTTGATCACCTAGTAATTATGTAACTAAGATAGGACAAGTGTTAATTGATCAATTGACTTGCATTTCATAGCTACCCTTCTACTTCAACCTTTATTTTTTTTAGCCTCAAGACTTTTTACTCCAATTTTGAGAATTTTTATGTGATGTATTATTGGAAGGCAACTACTCCTTCAACCTATTTTAGAAGTAGTATATTGGTCATGTCTAATTATTTTTACATCATAATAGTGGAAAGTGTCATGGATGTGGTTAAAAATGTCTTAGGATCATGTGTGAATTATGTTAGAGGTACACTCACTAAGAGTGGAGGTAAATTAGTGAGGCTAGATAATCCAATTCAATTCCCAACTCTTAAACATTCAACATACATCAATCTTGATCAAGTAGCATAAACATGAAATAACATACATCTAAAACATACATAACATCAACACATCATATATGTTGGAAACCCTCTTAGGGACTAAAACACATTAAACATTGAAATATAGACTACATTCTTATAATAACAAGATCCAACATTTAGATCATCACCAACTGATGAAGTAACACCCATTCCTTAGTTTAGTGAGACACCAATATAACAAGGAGCAACTACCCCTATCTAGTTGAGCACCCATAATAACTATACCTCTATAAATCCTTACCTTATAAGGAGGAAATAACCCCTTATGAAACCAAACACCAACTTATCTACCTAAATATATCACCTTGAACAATTATTTTAATTCTTCAATTGATGATGATCACCTTTGTCTACACTCTTCATCTCTAATCCCTCTTAAGCTACATCTAGGGTTAACTTGCTCAAACTACTTGTTCTAGGCTCATTAGGTCCAATGAATTATGTGTCCTCATACATCAGCTTAATTAGATTAAAAAAATTAATATTTATCACACTCTAATGGTCCTAAATAAATATTACCTTCTCTTTCAAATGCTATCTTCTTCACTTAAAACCTTGCTTACACAACCAACATAAATATTCTAATTATGCCTTATATTCATACCATTCTCCTCCTTTGACCCATCTTGGTCAGCCAATATGATTTAAATATTTAAAACACCTTTAAAATATTTTCATACTAATGTTACATGTGAGAAACACACTCTTCATAGGTCATTCATGACCTCATTAGCCCCAAACCACTATTAGGTCTTGGTGAGACCTAAAACAATTAGGCCTACATACTCACATGTTACATGTGAGACTAATTGGACCACCTTAATTCTTTACCAATGATTTTAACAAATAAAAACATTATATAATATTCCCTTGATAACTCACTCATGGGTACATACCACATGGAACACCAATTTAACACTCGAACCTACCAATTAGGTCTCTTTTTTCTTTAGATCTTCATATAAAGAAAACATGGCCTCAAACTTATAAAGAAAAAAATCAAGTTTTTTACATATAAATATTATTAAATAGCATGGGTGAACCTTAATTACCTATATAAAAACCTCCATGTTATTTAAACACTTTAACATAGGCTCTAAGTACTCAAAACAACTCTCTCAAAATGACCACTCTGACTGGTCATAAACAATCAAAATATAGTGAAGCTATTTTGACTCTCCATATCTAATCATGGGCATATTATGACAAAAAATTCTATATTATAATATTTTTATAATTATAAAATATCTACATACTCATTTAATTCTTTAATTATACTTAAAACACCTTCAACACACTTCTACAAAGTGGTCACCCAATCTACCAGTGCATTCAATAAACATAGTCAATTTCTAAGAGTTTGTTCATATTGAATATGGATTGGTTAAATATCCAAAATCCATAAAAATAGTATTCATGGAGTCTAAAACGCTCTCCAATATTTATTTCATCTTTAAACATCAAGACACTATCAACAACAACTCAAATATCCTTTTCAAATCACTTATAGACCATGGTCAAACACATAGTCAACTTTGGAGTTCAATAACTTTGACTATATAAACATTTAGACCTTCTAACAAGATTTTATGGATGCCATTGAATTCCTATTAAACTTTTATTTTTACACCACCATGTGATTCATCCTAGATAATAAGACATATCTCAGAAACTATAAACTAGTTTTCCCTCATTAATTTGAATATTTGAATTCTAATGATCATTGAGAAATTGTTAAATATCAAACACTTTGTTATCATCTCATGCTTCCTGTAAACTATAAAAAAAAATATTTATCTCTTGATATTATCTTGGTCTTTATCTTATAATGATCATAATTGATCTTAGATCAGAGCTCCCATAATTGTGCCACTTAGCAGCTCTGTATGCCCTCTACACATTTGATTCTTTGAATTGACTTGCATCATCGATCTCCATTTGTATGAGTACTCACATACCATTAATATAATATCAACTCAATGAGATTGAGACACATTTCATAAGTGCATTTAATCTTAGGAACCATTGATAATTTTACTTTATACACACCATTATATCACAATCTAGATGATGAATGCTCACTGTTAGATCTACTAACTAGTTACCTTAGACTTCAACATAGTTAAACTTGATGGTTTCCATCCCATCACAGTCCAAAAGAGAAATTTTTAAGTTTTATAACTTGATCTATAAAACACTTCAAAAGTCCAAATCTTTATGGTACCTTATTGGAACTATAGACAATATCTCCATGAAATCATTTAACCTCAATTGACTTTCTAAGGACCTAAAATAAATTCACAAACTTGTTGGTTCATTCATATATGCATGAAATGCAGTGATGTTTTGGATTATTTTAAGATAGAAGATGCATATTTATATTTTAAAATGATCAAGTGACATACCAAAACTTTACCAAGACATCTATGAATACCTCACTTCTTTCTCCTTATAGACCTTCTTATTTGGAATTAATTCACTATGATCTCATTCTCTCTTTGACATCAATGAAAACTTGACATTAATGACCATGCTCAAAAATATCCCCCTTTATCATTGATGGAAAAACATCCTTAGATTGACTTCATTATGATCTTTCTCCCCATTTGACATTAATTATAAAGGGTCTCTTCCTCAACATGACAAAAATCATTCCTCAACATCATGTATGAATTTAAATACAATTTAATATGCTCAAGATAATTATATACTGTTAGGAATATGAATCAATTTCTCCCCATTTTACATGCACCAATCTAAACTTAGACTTCTCTTGATATTTATACCTAATAATCTACTCACAAAGCTGAGAAAGCTCCCCATAACATCATGTTCCATCTTATATCATATGTTATTTGACATATACCAATCTGAACATGGGATTTTCTAATCCATGGACCTGGATACTTACAAAAAATCTCAAGATATTTTTGCTCATGTATGAAGATTCAATAGCTTGTCAAAACACATGACTTGGTTTGATCAAGTCATCATATCAATCTTATTGAATTCACAGCTATAACATACATCTTCACAATTCTATCATGACAAAAACATATTCATATATGCTCCCCCTTAGCCAAACATATCTTCAAATGATATTCTTGTCTGGTAATATCAACCAAAGCTCAACTAATATCCACCATGTTTCTTCTTTCTTATAAAGTGTTTCCTTGAATCCCAAATAGAGACACCCTAACCCACAATGTCCTAAAACAATGTGAAATTAGGAATTACCCACAACTCCTCATATTCCTTCTCATCCGTAGTCATTTGATATTGATAGTTATTCTTCTTCTTCTTAGGCTTAAGAGAAGCAACATCACCATTCACAATAATATTCTCCTTTTCTTATTAGATTAGATTGAAAACATATGGAAATAATAAAGATTCATGACATACATTTTCAATTGAAGAAATAACCTCATCAATGGGCATTGAAAATGATGTTATTTTCATGAAACTTGTTCAACAATAGTAGGATGTTCTCTTAGATCCATACACACCTCAGAACTAGCCTCAACTAGAACCTTGGTCTTTTCTTTGAGCTAAACTTGTACTAAATTTTGATTCTCATTTTCTATCTAGATAGATGATACATTCTCTTAGCATTCCTAATCCTTCTTCATATATGATTCCTCTTTTGCTTTAGTATGTAGTCCACCTTGACATTTGATCTCAACTGAATTAGTTTTCTAGGTCTTCACTTCCTTAAGATTCCATACCAATAATTGACCTTTATTGAGCACACTAGGATGTCCATGTATCTTTTTTTGACTTGGGAGCATGATTATACAATATCTTGAAATATGACCAACATGATGACAATTGAAATAAATAACATCTTGTCTCTTAGGTTCATTATACTCAAACTTGACTATCTTAGGTTTCAATACTTGGGTTAGTCTTTTCCCATGCATTCTAGGGTAGAATCTAACAATATGTCTCATGTCATGATAACTATAGTAAACAATATATTTCATACCTTTTTCTTGAATATAGAAGTGATCTCTTTTTGATTGATAATTTCTTCTTTACACAGTCCTTTGTCCTATGACCAAAAATGTGACAAATAAAATAATGGCCCATAAAATGTGTTGCATACCTTGAAGAATTTGGTTGTTTGATTGGCTTCTTCATTTTTCCTTTGACCTAATTTGACTTGTTATATTTCATGTTACCATCCTCTTTGCTTTGTTCTAATCTCTTTTGTTCTTCTTAAATTTTTCCTATCTTGAAAACCAATTTTTCATGCTCATCCTTCAATGAATCTAGCTTAGTCCTTAATTAAACACTATCATCCTCTTTATCTCTCATATTTGAAATTTCAGCCTCTTACTAAATTTTGAGATCTTGGATAGTCTCTTTATCCCTCTTAGCTTATTTAACCATGTCATCCTTTAGTATACATGCTTTCTCTTTAATAATATTTATAGAATCAACATTTGACTTCAACTCATCATGTTCACCTTGTTTTGAACTTAACTTGGCATTTATCTCTTCTAACTAAGTCTTAATATGTCTATGCTCTTCCTCTTTTGAACTCAGATTTGTCTTTTTAACCCTTAATTGATTCTCAAGAATGTTAATCTTCTCCTTATCATATTTTGATCTTGATATTGCTTTCTATTATTCTAGCTCCTTATTGAGTTTGATGCACTCATTTGTAATAGCCTTAAAGTTTGAGACCATGATCTTATTCTGATCTTCTTTTTTATCATACTCTCTCATCTTACCTTTATACTTATAAAAAAGTGTCTTGATCTGATTTCACTTTTAATCACTTGATTTTAGACATGAATAAGTAACCTCTACTCAAGCCTTCAACTCTTGATTCTCTTTCTTCAATTTCTTATCCATATTGTACCTTGGATCACATTCAAGTGGTTAAGCTTATAAAGAAGGTCCTACTCTAATACCAATTATTAGAGGTAAAATAACTGGGGGGGTAAATAAATGATGATATATTATCCAATTCAATCCAAACTCTTAAACATTTAGCATACATCAATCTCGATCAAGTATCATAAACATGAAAGCACATAAATCCAGAGCATACATATTAACATACATCAAATGAACACATAATATATGTGGGAGACCCTCTTAGGGATAAAACCCATTAAACCCTACAAGATGGAATAAAATCCTATAATAATAAGATATAACATTTATTCCAGTACCAACTGATCAAGGAACACCCATTCCTTAGGTTAGTGAGACACCAATCCCACAAGAAGTAATTGCCCCTGTCTAGCTGAACACCCATAACAACTAGACATTTATCAAGATTTACCTTGAAAAGAGGAACTAACCCTTTAAGTAGCCAAGCACCCACTTATCCACCTAAACATATCACCTTTAACACCTATTTTTAATGTTCAATTGATGATGATCACCTTTGTTTACGCTCTTCACCTCTAATCTCTCTCAAGCTACCTCTAGGGATAACTTGCTCAAACTACCTCTTATAGGCTCATTAGGTCCAATAACATGTGTGTCCTCCTACATAAACTTAATCATATAAACATATATAATATTTATCACACTTTGATGGTCCTAACTTACTAGTAAATTCTCTTTCAAATGTTCTCTTCTTCACTTAAATCCTCACTTACATAACCATCACAATTAGTCAAATTATGCCTTGTATTTATACCATTCTCTTCATTTAACCCATCTTGGTCAACCAATATTATTTGAATATTATAAACACATTTAACATAGGTTAATACAAATTTTAAATTTTAGAACCACACTCTTCATAGGTTGGTCATTACCTCATTATTCCCAAACCACCATTAGGTTTTGGTGAGACCTAAAACAATCAGGCCCACATAATGACATTTTACATGTGAGACTAATTATACCACATCCATATTTTAAAATTGATTCAAAAAAATAAAAAATTTATATAATATTCCTTTTATAACTCCCTCATGGGTCTATGCCACTTGGAACACCAATTCAACACTCAAACCTACTAATTAGGTCTCTTTGCTCTTTAGATCTTCATAAATAAAAAACATAGTCTCAAACTTCCAAATAAAATAATCAAGTTTTTCACATATACATATGATTATATCACATTTATGAACCCTTAATGACCTATTAAACACCTCCATGTGATTTATAAACTTCAACATATGATCTAAGTACTCAAAATAACTCTTTCAAAATGACCATTCAGAATGGTCATATACAGTCAAAATATAATCAAGCTATTTTGACTCTCCATATCTGATAAAGGGAATATTATGAAAAAAAATGAATTATTATAATATTTTGAAACTTATAAAACAACTCCATACTAATTTTATTCTTCAATCTGATCAAAACACCTTCAACACACTTCTACAAAGTGGTCACTCAATCTACCAATGCATTCAATAAACATAGTCAACTTCTAAGCTTTTTTTAAAACTAAATATGGATTGGTAAAGTATAAAAAATCCATATATTTAGTAGTTATGTAGTTTAAAACACTCTATAAAGTTTATTTCATATTTAAACATTAATAAACTATCAAGAATAACTCAAATATCCTTCTCGAATCACTTACAGACCATGGTCAAACACACATTCAACTTTGAAGCTCAATAAATTTGATTTTATGAACATTCAAACCTTATAAAGAGATTATATGGATGAATATTAAAACCCTATTAAACTTTTTGTTTTCAAACCACCATTAAATTCATCATATATCAAAAGATATATATCAAAAACTATAGACTAGTTTTCCCTCATTAATTTGAATATTTGAATTCCAAGAGTCACTAAGCAATTGTTAAACATCAATAAGTTTGTTATCATCTCATTATTACTATAAAATATTAAAAAATTCAATCCATCAATATCCTTGTATTATCCATGTCTTTATCTTGAAATTCTCACCATTGATCTTAGATTAGAGCTCCTATGATTGTGCCATTTAGAAGCTCTGCATGCCTTCTACACATTTGACTCTTTGACTCAACATAAACCATCGATATCCATATATATGAGCACTCACATGTTTTTGATCTACTATAAAATTAAATATATTGAGACACATGTCATAAGAACATTTATTCTTAGTAACCTTTGATAATTTGACTTTGTACACATCACTGGATCACAATCTAGATGATGAATGCTCACTATTAGATCTACTAACTAGTGACCTTAGACTTTAACTTAGTAAAGATTAATGGTTTTTGTCTCATAATAGTCTATAAGATAAAATTTTAATGTTTATAACTTTAGCTAGAAAGCACTTTAAGAGTCTCAGTATTTAGGGTACCTTCTTAGTACTATAGACAATATCTCCATGAAATCCTTTAACCTAGGTTGACTTTCTAAGTACTTGAAATAAATGCTCAAACTTGATAGTTAATTTATATCTACATGATGTGTAGTGATGGTCTGAATTATTTTAAGCTATAAGATGCATGTTACTATTTTCAAATGATTTACATTCTGAAACTTCACCAAGACATCTATGGATACCTCACAACTTTTTCTTTGTTCTTATAGACCTGCAAATGTGCCATATCTCTCCAAGATATAAAACAAAAATTCACTATCATTAATGCACTATGATCTCATTATATCTTTGAAATCAATGAAAACCTAAAATAAATGACCATGCTAAAAAAATTGAGTCATTAAAATCAATAAAGTAGTAATCCATGTTGATGTAGAAGGGATATCACATAGCCATTGGCTAGAGATCTGTGATGCTTCTTTGGTGTCCTTAGTATGAGTTTTGGCTGGTCCCTCTACCTATGCTTGTGCATCCTTGATCTCCTCAACCTAGGTTTATGCTTTTGCCTTGGTGTTAGTTCCATCTTCAACTTGTACTTTAACTTCCTATGTAGCTTTAGCCTTAGCATCAGCTTGATATTTGGCTTTAACACTTACCTCAGCCTCAACTTTAGCTTATGATTGAAACTTATCTTGATCATATTGATCCTATTTTTGATATATAACTTGTGCCTATTATTTTCACCATTGGGATTCTTCCTATTATTTATTCTTTACCTCTACTTATTTAGCCTACTTGTGCATGGCTTTTACTTTCTCAGATTTCTTCTTTCTAGCTTTAGCTTCTCTGGATTATTTTTGTACAACCTTTGATTCTTTATATTTATTTCTTATAACTTCTAATTCTTCAAATTTCTTCCATATAGCTTATACTTCCTTAAATTTATATTATTTATCAGAATCTATATCTTTTTACTTCTATTATTGATGCTACATATCTTCTTGTTGTGTTGTTTGTGGCACTATTGGTTGCATTTGTTATTGTGTTTTATTGCTTCTTTATTCCTCCTTCACCTATTCAAGTTTAGGTGCTCCATGTTTATTTTTTTATTCAAATACTTACTCAATTTTAATTATATCCATGGGTTCCTCATGCCCTTTGAGCTCAGTGTCAAATTTAGTATGCTTAGTTGATTAGGCTTCACCCAATTGACCTTTATTTACCAACTTCTTTCTCCTAGATTTTGCTAGAGGATTGAATGTTGGATTTTTATTATTTGCACCTTGGGGTTTAGGTTATTATTTTGATTATTGATACTACTTCACACTACTTTCTTATGGAGGTATTTTGAAATACAACATCCTTTTTCTCATAGTTTGTGATGTCTTAGTAGAAGGATGTGTGCATGGTCACTAGAACAATACTTTTATAGGATTTCCTTCTATAGTTAAATCCACCACATGTGTATTTGATGACCCTAAATATGATTCTATTGAAAATATTTTATCCTCTAACTTGCACTAAGCTACTTTTTGTCCTATAATATCAATAAGGATAGATTGAGGTGGTTGAGTAATATCAACCCAAAGGTCTTGTCTTAATTGATTTTGCACTTGGAAAGTGTGCACTACTTTCGAAAATAATAACTCCTTCTCTTCCTATACATCATACACCCCTTTTATAGTGTCTTGTAACATCAATTAGAGTACTTATCATTATTATACCCCTAATTTAGGTAGCTTGTACTCAACAACTAGCTATAAAACCATGGGATGTTTAAGCCATGACTTTGTTTATTGGGTCATTTTCTATAGAAAAGGTGGTGAGACTATATGCATATCTGATTTACTCTTACCTTTATCTTATTGTGTTATATATTTTACCTATGTTAGTTTTATAAATTAAGCCTATTACTATGTGGATTATTATGAAGGTACTTGCTCTGCTTGTGGTTAATACACCTATAGAGGAATGACTTGTAATGGAGGCATCGACCTCATATCCAGGACATTTTGATGGTACATTTTAGACTTCAATTTGACCATTGAGATAAAAATGTCATTGTAGTGATAGTTGTGGTATCCAACTCATGAACCTTGATCTATATGCCATGGTGTAATTTGGTAATTGAAACATTTTATCCTAGATACAACATTACATCTTATGAAATCCTAAGGCATGATCAGATCAAGGATAGGGATTCTAATCACTATGTGTTGAATCACCCCAATTACTCATATTATTATCTTTTTTTAGTCTATGCAATACTAGAAAAGGCATTATCAAGTTAAAAATTTGGAGTTATATTGACTAGCCCTAGTGGAGATTTTCACTACATGAAACATAATAAAAGGACCTATTGATCAAATTTGACCCCAACTAAAATTGGTCAACCCCCTATATATTCATACTTTCATATGGTATTTTCATAGTATTTTCATTATTTATTTGGTCCCTAGAAGTCTTCATATAACCTTGTTAGCATTATTTAAGGTTAGGTTAGAAAAGTTAAGGTAATATCATGTTTTGGTCATATAGTAGTCTAGGCATGTCATGGAGAGATAAAGCATGGTAAAGTTATGTCATAAGTGATTAGGAGTTTATTAATGTCATTTTATGTCTTAATCATCTTATAACAACATTTCAAGAAGTTTTGGAAACTCTAAGGTCCATTTTAAAACTTTAAAATGTTGAAAAAGCATGAAAATGTGACTTTTGGATAACATACATGTATGTTAAAAGTTACCTAAGTTAAAAATAAGTATCACACACCTTCCAAGTTCTTTTGAGTAGTTAAAAATATGCCACGCCTATTAAAATATCATAAAAATCCTATATTCTTGAGTTTCAATGCCATCCTGAGGAGTTAGAGAAGTTGTATGGACTTCTTAAAGTCACTTGCAAGTGAAAAGGGTGTCCTTTGAGATTATACAGGTCAAAAATTAAATTTGGAATAAGTTTCAAGCTCCACAGCTATAATAATATCTTTCTCTCTCCCATCATCCCATTTATAAGGTAGTGAAGGCCAAATTCAATCAGATGGTGTAGGCCTATAGGTTGAGTTGGGGGATAATATTTTGTCAAGATTATGGGACCCATATGGGATTCCAATTTTTATAATTGGTAATTATATTGGTTTCCTTATATTTGTGAACAATTTATAAGGATCTAGACTAGGTTTTTAAGGATCAAAACCCCATAGGCTGAGTTTGGTGTAACTTGAGATAAAATGTGAATTATTGGCTAATTGAAACTAGTTAGAATAGGTTCTAAGAGGTATTGTGTGTGTGTGTGTGTGTGTGTGTGTGTGTGTGTGTGTGTGTGTGTGTGTGTGTGTGTGTGTGTGTGTGTGTGTGTGTCACACATAATAGTTCATCATGGTGGAATGTGTGGATGGTCCTCTGGCAAGAAAAGTCTCTCTTGTTTGCAATTTGTAAGTGACTAGGAATTTTTTTATGTTTATAATTTTTATAGGTGGTTTGATGTGTTAAATTGATTCTTAATGGTATTTTAATATCCTTTCAACCCACAAATGGCCTTTTGATCAGTCAAATATTTGGTATAAGTTTTAAATGGTTATATCTTCACTCACCTCTTGAAATGTGTTATGTGTGTTTGGAATTGGGTGATTTGAGTGTTTGAATATGCATTTCAAAGGAACTTGGAGTTGTGTCTCCATAAAATTATGTTTTGATGTAATAATTAATGGTTTATAACCTTTAATATGTCATTTATACATTTTCTAATGCTTCTACAAAAGTTGTAAACTTATAACTCTATAGACCTGTAGGTCTACAACTTCAATGAGAAATTCATATTGTCAATGATAATGAAGGTTTCCTAATAATGAGATATTATTAATGGTTCAAGTTAAAAATAACATGGATCAATTGAATATCTTCAAAAACCTAAATCTAAGTGATTGATAGAATACCAAGCTAAAGTAGCTAATTTCACTTATAGGACTATATGTTGGTGGATAGTGGATATCAAAGTATGAAGATTATTTGAAGGGACTATATGAATCTTGTGTCAATTATGAACTAGCCTTCAAATAGGATTGAGATATATAAGTATATTTGAATCTTGTATCAATTATGAACTAGCCTTAAAATAGGATTGATATCTATAAGTATCATGGTGCATTAAGGAAGGTCAACTTAGATTACATAGTCAAGCCCTTTCAAACAAGTCATTTACAACCACCTATGTTGAGGATTCCTTAAATAGTGATGTTGACAAAGTTAGAAGTTTCAGGACATTAAAGGGGATAATGAGGTAAAATATTTGAGAATATTGAAGAGTGTTGATGGAAATCCTATAGGCCCTCAAACATACTCAGTCCTCTAAGAGAGACTTACAGACCTATTGGATGATATGGGTTATTTAAAACCTAAACATAGTCCAAAGTTCTTAAAGAATAATTGTAGCCATATTTGAGATGTCAACTAGACTTAAATCCTTTGAGGCAAAGCCATATAATGAAAGGAATTTAAATCAAGACCATTCCATACTCAACCCTTCCAGATAAGTCACATACAATCAGTTGTAAGATTTACCTTAAATAATGAATGAAGGTGAATTATGAAGGTTCAGGGTATTGAAAATGGTTTTGAGATATAAATAAAAATTAATCAAAACCTTTTAAGTGTTTGAATACTATTTTTTAAGACTTAGGAATATTTGAATAAAGTCAAAGCATCCCAATTGAACATCTACAACCAACCTATTAGAGAATTTATCTTGAGTAGCAGTGGTAATGATAGAAACATAGGGATTTGTGTGAGGAAATTGTAGACATAGTGAATGGAAATAATACTTTTAAGGTTTAAATGTTGAAAGAATATTTTATAACACTAATTTGTTGACTAGTATCTAATGGATGCATAGATGAAGTTAGCCACATACATGTTTTTTGGAGTGACTCAAGGTCTCTAATCATGATTGAGATAGTGTCATGTGTGAATGTTTGAAATATATAGAGGATATTAGGGTTCAAAATTCATTTAAAATTAATGATACCTAATAAATTAATATATAAATGAGAAAATAAAGGTCATAAGGTTGATTAAACAACATGGTCCTCATACAAGTCCACCTACCTAGGCTAGTAGAGTTATTTACTTGAGAGAGATGTTTGTGTTAATTAAATAAGAGTTTCATGGTAATAGAATTTAAGATCACATCACTCTCAATATCACCTAAATAATAAGTATACAAACATTGCAACCTTGTTTGCTCAATCAGGGTAAGAGCATGTTTGTCTGCTCATAGAAGATACTTATTGGGTGAAATGTTTAAAGGACTTTAGAAGGGTCTAAGACAGATTGAAACATTTTAATTATTTAATATTATTTTAAAATAATAATATAGTTACATCACTCTATTAAATTATCATACTCAAGTAATAAATTATAAAATCATGTTGATATACCCTGTTCTAAATGCTACACAAGCCTGAGTGCATACACGGGCCTACTAGATAGCCAGTTGAGAAGATGATAGAGTGAATGGAATTTAGTTGGAGATGGGATGAAATTTATATACCTTAAGTGGATGTGATAAACATGGTAAAACACTTCATGAGGTCTTATAGTCCTGATAGAGAGGAAAAATGGGAGAAAAATAGTTAGTTAGGGTATGATAGGTAGTTTGACTCAAATACCCTAGGCCCAAGAAAATAGTTTGGTTAGATACCTAATGGATAAATCTGGTAAAATATAAATTTTAAAATGTCAATGGAGATGTATTATAACTCATTTAGGTCAATGGATATCAAAACCAACTCATTAAAACCACTTACAAACCTAAATCTTGCTCAGACCTCATAGAATGCCTAATTGAAACTGAGAGGCTAGTTTGCATTAGTTGGTACAAATCAGAGAAGATGCATGGGATCCTAGTCTCCTATTGGAATTTAAATAACCTAGTTAATTATATATTTTTTAATTTTTTGGTTGATTATGGTCCTAGGCTTTATGAATCATCCTTATCACCTCAAAGTACTTCTAGGTTGCCTAGGAGATATATAAGGACCCAATAAGAGAGAAATTAAGTTATATTCCTCCATATGGATGATAAAAACTTCTAAATGATGCATAAAATGTTCAATACTCCATTGATAATCACCCCATTCTATTGGACCATACTTGTAGGTATAAAACTATATGAAATATGCCTAAAAATATTGGTTTTTGCTAGAATATAGGTCCATACAAGTTGTTAAATGTTAAAAATTGGCAAGGAAAACAAGAAGGATGTCATATAATTGAATAAAATAATTATTTAGGGTTTATAAATTTGTGGGATTCTATAGATACATTTTTAGTCTCTTGATAGGGAGGCCTAATTGAGGTGTAGTTAGGAGAGAGAAAAGGTAAAAAAGACATCTCTACTCACTCTCAGACCCTAAAATTAAACATGGAGATTAAAGGCCATATTTGGTACTATAATATTCACTAAATTTTTTATTACCATCCATAAAAATATCTACACATGGAGGTTTGTATGATTATAGGGCTACAAGGAGTGAGGCCTAATTGAGGATTTTTGTAGAGAACAAATTATTGGGGCTAGTTTGAATCCTTAAAATGAAATATTTTATGTTAAATATGATTTTAATAGGCCATCCATTAATTTTTTATGATATTAATAAGATAAATCCAAATTTTAACACTTGTGTGCAAAATTGGCCTTTGGAGATGAAAATTCTTCTAGACACCTTGCAAGAAAAAGAGGTGATGTGTCAAAGAGAACCTAATGGGGTTAGTTTAGAGGTGTCAATAGTAGATACAATAGGTAGGATAAAATTATCTGACCATCAATAAGGCCATGTATCCTTTAACATGCTAAGGCAAAGGGTAGTTTTAAGAAGCCAGTCAAGGTGTTAAGCAAGCATTTCAACTCATATGTAACTTGGAGGGTTAGAGCATATAAAAAGGACCTAGAGCATGGAATATTAGAAATATTGAGGTATTTCCATAACTCTCTTATTATTTTAACTCATGGGACACTTGTCTAATCTCTCCCTTATGCCCTTCTCTTTTTATATATTTAGCCACTATTAGCAAAGTTTATATCTCTACCTGAGTATGGTGAAGCCTTGATCATTTGTAGCCTTTGAAAAATAAATAATAATATGTTTCACCTTATATATGAACTATTTTAAGTGTATTTTATAATATTTGATCTTTCTAAGAGATAGATTCTCTTCCTTGGCATGTTTTCCTTGTTTGCATTCATACTCATCTTTGAAAGTCTCTTACAAGTCCCTTGAAGTGTTATAATGATGTTTTCATGAGTTTAGTGAGTTGTCTCTACACTAATATCATGTTATGACCTTTTAATTATTCCTCTTAGCTTAATTTTACTTCAAACCCCTCCATGAGAAATACTAATTCAATGGGAAGATTTGGATTAGTGTCATGTTCATATTAGGATATTATTTGAAGTGTAATTATAGTTGGTTGGTAGTGGTTAGGTTACAATTGGTGCATCACCTCATTAGGATATGTTTATTTTTTATTTACTCTCTCCATTTTCATCTAAATGAGCTAGTAGTATAGGTGATGAGCAACCAAGATAAATCTAGGGAATTATCCCTTTAATCTAAAGGTTTAACCTTGTTATAGGCAACCCATAGGCCTATGGGTAATCCCATGTTCCACTCAATTTGGATATGGATTTAACTACCTATCCAAGAGTAAAAAATTGATTGATAATATATATGGCATGATTGGTGGGACTAAGGTCCAAAAGAGTGGAATAATTCTTAGTGTGTTCTTCTCCATATCAACTTTTGGAAGTATTTAACAAACACCAATGGTGACTCTAAATGTAATGAATTAGTTCTATTAGCCTAGGTACTTATTGTGAAAATAATTTTATAATATCTTATGTTTTAATTTGATTCAATAAGCTATAATGGTTGGGTATGATGAGAAATTATACTATGCACCTCCCTGTCAACCTTGTTATGATCTTAACTATGTGTCTTAACAACCCTATAAATCTTGTTACCATTTTTATGAGTCATGGAAGTCTTATGTTTAACCTATCCTCCCTTTATATAACCATGATGTTATTTAAAAACCCTATGAATATTCCTATGAGGAAGGATATCAATAAGAGTATCGATAACAATTGTCTTCCTATCAGCCCCAACAAGATTCTTATCAGTCGTACCATGACTTACAATAGTCATACTGCTCCCCTCCTCCTACTTCAATTTCATATCAAGCCAAATACTTGTTATCACTCATGCCAAGTCCACTATAAAATGAAGAGGAGAGGAGAGCATGGGATGAATAACTTGATGTGATCCCTATTCATCTCATAGAGTGGTTGAGATATTTATTCCAAAAGTTGATGATTATATGGAAGTTGGTTAAAGAGGAAACCAAATATGCTATCGATGAGAAAATTTACTTGGAAAGAAAATGTATTCAATAGTGGATAGATATATTAAAAATGTCATAAAATCAAGAGGTTAAAAACTAATTTGCATCTATTGAATAGCCTTAAGAAGACTATAAGGAAACTAAAGTTCTTATTGAAAAATACATGTATTGTATTGTCCAACCCAACTTTTCATTTCTACAAGAGTCTTTTCAAGAAACTTCCATTCCCAAAACCATTCATGAGAAATATACCACACCTCATACTACTTCTCCAACCCATAAACTTGTCTGTCACCCTCCCACCTCACCCCTTCTTGAAAGTTAACCTATCCTATGGGAGATAACTGAAGAAGATCAAGCTAAATTTGTAGCTAATAAAGAAGATGAGTTAGCTATCTATAGTAAAGAGTTCAATATAGGTACTCCCCTTGGTGAAGACATGCATAATTCAATATTCTTGACTAAAAAAAGAAATGACCTTGATGATTTTATATCTTCTCATCAAAAGGTTGATCAAGATATGGAAGAGAAGTTGTTTGATAAGAACATCACATCAATTGAGTTAGTTGAGACTCATGAACATGGATAAGAGGTTGAGCCAGAAAAAAAAAGATGAAGTTGATGATGACTCCATGGAACAAGATGACTCTTGAATATGCCTTTCCCCTTGATGGTGTTCTTTAAAAAGAAGACCCTATTCCATCCAAACGTGTGCAAGTTGCATCCAGCTTTGAAGTTTAATACACTTCCAATAAGCAAGTTGAAGTGAAACAAGTATACAAAGTCAATAATATGAAGTTTAAAAAGTTGTGGTTCTTGAAGATAAATAAAATAAAGGTGATTAGTAGAAATATATTGAAATCCTTTAAGAGATTTAAGGCCTTTGTAAGGTTGTGTTGCCCATAGAAGGTCATGTGCATAAACAAATTGAACAAGATGTCTTCATTTAGGATAATGATGAAGATTCAATTGAGTATTATAATCTATTTAAAGATATTTATTCTCTTGTAGTAGCTAATAAGAAGTATGAAGACATTCTTAAAGACATTTTACTTCTTGAAGGACAACATGAAAATATTCAAAATACCAAGATTGGGGCTGATCCTCTAAGTCAAGAGGTGATCATGATTGAGACAAGTACAATCATCAAGAGAATTCATAAGAAGACTATTGAGTCACAATAAGAGTTCACAATCATAGGTGTCATGTTTTAAATTATCACTATTACATTGGAGATCATGCCAAAAATAGCGGCAAGTGTGAAGGAGATGAAGACACCAACAACAATGTTCAAAAATCAATTTGTTTCATGTCCTCTTTCATATCATGGAACAAAATATTGTGCAAGACTCCCCTTTTATCTAAGAGTAAGATTTTTTTTGTAGGTTAGTTGTGTATAACTTAGTTTGTTTATGTTTTTATTGTGTTCCTTAAGTTCTTGATAGCACATGTGTGTGTCTTGTTATTGATTTGTGTCTTTTTGTTCTTTGTTTTATGTGTTGGGAAGGTTAAATAAATTTATTGTGTCATGATCAAGGTGTTATTCAGGTCTAAAACTAAGTCAAGATACTCCATTTCCCAATGGACATATAAGGCTACTAGTCTTATTAGCATTATAGGCATGCTACCCCTATGAATCACTAAGAATGTTTACCAAATTTGACCCCAAGTCAAATTAGTCAACCCCTATATATTAAAATTTTCATGTGGTATTTTCATAATCTTATCATGCTTTATTTGGTCCCTATAAGTCTTCATATAACCTTGTTAGCATTGTTTAAGGTTATTTTAGAGAAGTTAAGGTAATGTCATGTTTTGGCCATATAGTGGTCTAGGCATGTCATGGAGAGATAAGGCATGGTAAAGTGGTGTAATAGGTGATTATGAATCTATTGAGGCCATTTTATTGTTTAGTCATCTTTTAACAACATTTCATAAAGTTTTGGAAACTCTAAGGTCCATTTACAAACTTTAAAATGTTGAAAATGTATGAAAATGTTAATTTTGGATAACATTCATGTATTAAAAAAGTTACCTAAGTTAAAAATTAGTACCACACACCTTCCAACGTCCTTGTAGAAGTTACACAACTACAACACTTGACATAATATTAAAAAGGTCTAGATTCTTGAGTTTTGATCCTATCTTGAGGAGTTAGAGAAGCTATAAAGACTTATTTAAGTCACATTAAAGTGAAAAGAGTTGTATAGTATCATTTTTAATTCTACAGATCATAGAATATATTTGGAAGAACTATCAAGATCCATAATTTCATAAATATCTTTATCTCCCCCTTCATCCCATTTACAAGATAGTGAAGGCCAAATTCAATCAGATGGAATATGTTGTAAGGTTGAATTAGGGGCTCATATTATGACCAAATTTTTATACTCCTATGGGATTCCAAATTTTATAATTATTTATTAGATTGGTGTCATTAGATTTATGAACAATCGCTAAATATCTAGACTACTTTTTGAAGGATCAAAATCCCATAGGCTAAGTTTGGTGTAACTCCAAAATAAAGTGTGAATTATTTGTTTATTGAAACCAATTTTAATAGGTTATAATATTTACATAGATATATCATACACATTCATTCATCATGGTAACACATGTGGATGGTCCATTGGTAAGAAAAGTCTCTCTTATGAGTAGTTTGCAAGTGACTGGCAAATTTTTTGTATTTCTAAGTTCTCCAAGTGGTTTTATGTGTTTTATTTATTCTTAATGGTATTATAATATCATTTCAACCCATCAATGGCCTTATGATTATTCAAATATTTCTTACAAGTTTCAAATGGTTATATCTTCACTCACCTCCTGGAATGCATTGTGTGTTTGAAATTAGGGTGATTTTAGTGGTTAAATATTTATTTCAAAAGAAATTAAATTTTTATCTCCCTAAAATTATGTTTTGATGTAATAATTAATTATTTTTTACCTTTGACATGTCACTTTTGCATTTTCCAATGTTTTTACATAGGTTTCAGACTTATAGGTTTACAACTTCATTGAGAAATTCATGATTTCAATTATACTAAAGGTGGCCCAAGCATGAGATCATGGTAATGGTTAAAATTTAAAATATCATGGATATATTAAATATATCCTAGCACATAAATCCAAGTGATGGTTAAAATATAAAGCTAAAGGACCTAATAACACCTATATGATTGTATGTGGGTGGATAGTGGATATAAAAATTTAAAGATGCTTTGAAGGGAGTATTTGAATCTTGTAGTAAGTATGAAATATCCTTAAAATAGGAATAATATATGTAGGTATCATGTTACATTAAGGAAGTTCAACTCAAATTACACAATTAAGCCCTTTCAAACAAGTCATCTTCAACCACCTATGTTGAAGATGCCTTAAATAGTTATGTTGACAAGGTCAAAAGTTTTGAGGACATTAAAGGGGTCTCAAGGTGAAAAAAATAATGAGGTATAATCTTTGAGAATATTTGAGAGTGGAAATTTAAATCCTAAATCCCCTCAAACACACTCAGTTTCTTAAGAGAGATTTACAAACCTACTAGATGATATGTGTTATTTTAAGCCTAAACACAGGGAAAAGTTCTTAAATAATTCTTGGATCCCTATTTGAGATGTCAACTAGACTTAAATCCTTTGAGGTAGAGCCATGGAGTGGAAATAATTTAAATATAGACCATTTCATACTCAGTCTTTTTAGTCACCTATAATTAGTTGTGGGATTTGCCTTGAACAGTGAATGAGGGTTATTTTGGGAGGTTCAGGGTATTAAAAAGGATTTTGAGATAGAAATAATAATTAATAAAAACTTTTAAAGGTTTGGAGACTATTTTTTAAGACCTATTAATCTTTTAATATAATCAAAGCAACCCATTTTGACACCTACAACTAGCCTATTAAATAATTTGTCTTGATTAATAGTTGAAATGATACAAACATAGAGATTTGAATGAGGAAGTATTAGACATAGTCAATGGGAACAAGAGTTTGAAGGTTTCAATGTTGAATGAAGCTCTTAGAACACTAAGCTGTAGACCAGTATCAAATGGATGCATATAAGTAGTTCACTAAAAGAAGGTTTGCTTGACTGACTCAAGGTCTTTGAACATGATTGAGATAGTGTGGTGTGTGAATGTTTGAAATATATAAATGAGATCAAGGTTTCCAAGTCATTGAAAATCAAAGAGACCTAAGAAAGGAATATATAAAGGAGTAAATAGAGTTCAAAATAATAATTAAACAACATGGTCGTCATACAAGTCTACCTACCTAGGATATTAGAGTTATCTGATTGAGAGAGAGGTCTATGTGAATTGAAGGAGAGTCTTATGGAAATAGCCTTTAACCTAACATCACTCTCAATATCACCTAAAAAATAAGTAGATATATATTGAAACCATATTTATTCAGTCAAGGTAAGAATAGGTCTGCCTACTCATAAGAGATACTTATTATTTAAAAAGTATAAAGGACATTAGAAGGGTCTAAGACAATGTAAAACACTTGAATGTTTTAATATGATTGTAAAATTATAAGATAGTTACATCACTCTATCAAAGTATCATACTCAAGAAATAAAGTGGAATACCATGTTGACATACCCTATTATAAAACTTGTACAAGCTTGAGTGTATACATATGCCTACTAGATAACTAGTTGAGAAGATGGTAGAGTGAAGGTGTTGAGGTCAACATACCCCCATTTTTGAAAAATGGGGACCCATGTGTCAAATTGTAAAAAATTATACCTTGAAATTGTAATTCACTTAATCAGAGTGCCATTAATATGTTTTCACATTATTTATATTTAAATATCATCCACACTTTCACTTGGTTGGCTTCTTTATTCATGGATTTGGTTTGACCTTGTCTAAATTTTTTAACATTTTTTTTCATGTTTTAGGTTGTAGGTTTGATGAAGCCCTTATTTAATGTATTGTGTCTAAATTTTATGGTTTAATCATAATTTGATCTTTTACTATATTTTGGTGTATATAAAGTTAAGTTAAATTCATATTTAAAACTTCTTGAAACCCTTGTTCAAGAATCCCTATCATAGGTTCTTTTAAGCCAAATTCAAAATTGGTAGGAACCATTTACGAGGGAACACTTTAAAATGGCATGGTCTTTGTTCAATTTTTATATGAAGGCTTAGTCATGTTTTTCAACACAACCAAACCTTAGTCTAAAAATTATATGCTTGATCCCTTTATGCCTTAAACCCTCATTCCCATTTTATCTTAATCATGGTCCAAATTTATTATATGCATGGTCTCTTTAGTAGAAACTTAGGCTAAAATCTTAATCCCAAAGTCTTGTTCATGTTTATTAAGATAAAAGAGACCTTGGACTTAAAACTTTATCCTAAGTTCCAATATATCTCCAAGTCCTAAATTAAACATTGTTATTTTTTATAGGATCAATGACCTGCATTTAATTGGGTGAAGTTAATTAGATGGTGTTAGATAGGCACAATGAGTCAAGGATTATAATCCATGGGACCAATCTCACTCAACCTTGAGGGTTGAGATTGATGGTCTGCATTCACATGGATCACCTCAATACAATGGTGTGGGATCAATATTAAAACTAAAGGGGTCCCTTTTGCTATAACATAGACTCAACCTAAATTTTTACCTCGATGTTTTAATTGTATTTATTAATACAATAAAACCTTAGGCTAAAATCTTTTGTTATGAACTTATTATTTGAAGGGTCCTTTTATTAGGCTAAAGACTTATGCTTTAACATTATTATTTATGGGGTCCTTTCATCATACTCTTTTAACTTAGATTAAATACTTTGGACTAAATCCTTATTTGTATTATTAATATGAATAAAGACATTAGTCTAAGACTTTGGTCTAAAAACATATACATTTTTGGTCTTACGTAATATTTTTATAAATATAGGAACCAATCATGGTCGACTACTTGGATCATGATCTATGAATTATGTTCACCTAGGTAGGATTAATCTAATGCAGCAAAATTAATGGTTGAAACTTCAAGTAGTAGACCTTGGTTTAAACATCGATCACCTTTTGAAGATTAATGATATGCATTCTAGCATACAAATCTAGATCAATGGAGCATATCAAGTCAAGAATCTTCAACAAATATTTGAGTTAACATGAGGATTCCACATGTCAAAATAACATGAGCTAACCAAAATGGCAAGGTATAGAGCTCAAAAGGCCTACAATACTACCATGTGGGATAACCTTAGGGCCTAGTGCACATTAAATATTAAGCACCTTTTGAAGATCAATGGCCCATGTTTATTTTTACCCATTAGATGTAATGGTGCAAAATAAAAGTAGATTTTCAAAGAGCAATGGTCATGTTTTTAAACATTAATGAATAATTTATTATGAAATTACCACATAGATGCCATAGGGACACCACATAAACAAAAAACACTAAATCTAAATATTTTGTGGGCTCATAAAATTATAGGTATAAATACATGATCCAAATGAAAATCTAAGCTTCAGTGTAAATAGCCTCTGCCATTAAAGCTATAAGAAATGCCCTAACATATATAAAAACCCTAATTCAATGTTGAATTGATCATAATCAAGTTTTAGTAAGAGAATCATCATCTAAGCAAGTGTACAATTGGCCAACATCAAACTAACTTATAGCCATGGAAGATAGAAAACAAGAAGAAAAGGTACAAAGATTTATTTAACCTCAAACATAGAAGGGGAAATCTTAAAGAACATGTAATTTGATGTAGTGGCCTTAAACATGGGAGACAACAATTGGTCCAAGCTTTTTTGGATGATCGAGGAACTTACCTACCATCACCAAGGAAGATGAGAAGAATGTAACCATCAAGATGAGGTATTATGACCTAGTTTACATTCAAATGATAGGCCTTCATCACATTGTGGAAAAACTAGAGGTACTTTACTACATAGATGTTCCCTCCCATATTTTCAAAGATTTCCAGATCAAAAAGGGTATGCTGGTCAATGAACGTACTCACAAAAGTTTAGATTATATTTCTTCTATTACTTCTGAGAACTATTATAAGTTTCCCAAGCCCCAATTATATGTGGCTAAAAGTAATGAATTGGTCAAGAAGAATGACCTCAAAACTATCATCATTTCATGGCTATACTCTATAAATAAATTCTTCTCTGGTTTAAATAACAACATCCCTATTAGCCAATTCTTACTCGGGATCAAAATAATTATGACTTTAATGAATAGGCTATGTGTAAATCCAACCACCACTTATGCTGATAGAATTTGGGTTCCCTTAGTATATTTATGGTTGATAAGTAACTCACCCCTCCCCTTGGTGAGGCTATTAGCATTTGTTTGTGTAGGTAGATTATTACAGTCAAGAAAAAGACTAGTAACTAGATCCTCATGATGTCCTACCTTTTAGATGCCTTACTTGGCACTACTAAGATCCCTAACATTATAGGATGGTCACATGAAAGGATATAGATATTATCCAAATTATACTCAAAGATACACATATTCAAGTATAGGGACCACATTAATTTCATCTGTGACTATGTACATCCATCCTTAACTAGGACCATAAATGGAATCCCAATGGCATGAGTTAGTCCTTTGGTCAAAAAATCAATTTAATCCATTTATGACATATAGTTCTAATTATATTAAACCATCAACAAGATTTAGGTCACCCAATTCACCCCACTTAGGCTATTAGTCCATGTGCCAAACAAGTTAGCTGAGTAATAAGTAGCATACCAGATATGCAATGGTATAGATGGTATGTGTAAAAGCAAGAGGAATGGATTGTTGCATACCCTACCCATGAATATTGGCAAGACTAAATTTTATCAATGGGATTATATTAACGCTACTTCTAGACATAGATCCTCCTTAAATTTACAACATGATGAACTTAGATAGTGGGACCCCCCAAGGAAGAGTGTTGGGAAATTTAAAAGAAAAAATGATAAGTGTGGCATATGAGCATCTTCTTGGAGTCTATGACTCACTACACATAAAGTCATCATCCTTGAACAAAGTCCTAACAAGGTTAAAGAAACACAACATCAACCTAGAGGCTAGGTTAATGAGAGACCATAAAGGGGATGATGATATATGGAAACTTGGTCCAAGACAATACCATTTGTTAGGGGCTCAATCCTCTATAAATCCTCCCACATAGCGACAATCACAAACAAAGATCCAAAATCATAAGGTAAAAATTTAATAGAGACTAAAGAAAGGAGACCTAGTGAGGTAGAATCATCTTTAGCCTAGATTGAAGAACTAGGGTCACCAATTGAACACATTGATATAGAAGCATTGGATCTTAATGAAATAGTAGAGGATGCACTATAAATGTTATCTCGTGCTTGCTAATTAGATGAGGTAGATTTCCAAGAAGAGGAAAGAAGTGACGATGGATTTAGTCCCTATTACCACACTTACCCCAAAGAGGAAAGCTAAACTAACATTAGTTTCAATAAGAAAGAAGAAGCCTAGACTAGCCTTCACTCATATTTTAAGTGATGTAAACGTATTTAGTGAAGAAAATATGCTACAAGGACCAACCATCCCTGAATGGTTTATCTATGGCAAGTTTCAAAAGATTCCTACTCTACACCTCCCTTGGTCCATGACCAAGTCAATGAACATAATAGTCCATAATGAGCTCAATCCATGGATAGTCACTTTGTAGAAGGAAGAAGAGCAAAGGATGACTTCCCCTAGGGAGAAAAGTGGAACTCAAATGGAATATCTAGCCCCAAGGATCACAAAATATACATTTAGCATCAAATTTGACCCAACAATAGCTAGTTTACAAAGAGTTATTGAAAAGAAGGCCATGATTATAGAAGAAGAGTTCAATTTTTGAAAGGTGGAATTATTTGTTGGTTTGACTCCAATGGGAGGTCATAAACTAGGTAAGGATACCATATTTGAGAAATATGTACTTGAATGGGCCAATCTCAATCAACATAGCTATAAACTACCATAAGAGGGCCTAAAATAACAAAGAGAGAACCTACAGAAGTAAAAGGAGAATTTAGAGAAGCAAGCTATTTTTTATATCCTAGATGCCATGATTGAAAATTTTGAAACATCCTTTTATGATATGTTTGACTCTCTAAAGTCAAAAAGATGAATACAAAGTGTATTAGTCTAGTAAGACATAGTAGCGAAGGGTAAATCACCTAATAAAAAAATTTAAAGGATAAGATGAAATATTTGATCAAGATATTGATAGAAGATAAAATACCTAATTTCAAGACCATCAACCTAGATCATCTCAATGTAGTCATTGGACTAATTATGGATAAAATCAAAGGTTTGAGCACATGGTCCAAAATCTTAGAAAGACTCTTCAAGGATGACAAGGAACTACTAGATAGAATAGAATAATTCCTTGGGACCATGATTACCAAACCTAAAACACTCATCTCCATGGGCATCATCATAGATGATTATGTCAAGCACATGACCTCCTTGGTCATTCAAGAGGTAAGGATCAAGTGCCAAGGCAAGTCTAAGACTAAAAATAATAGGGTCATGGATATGATCCTAATAGTATAAGATAATATTACATAGTCAAGGAGCTTTAAAGAGGCCTTAGAGAGAAATGATAAGGACCTTGGAGACATAGATGATCAAGAAGATGAGGTTTTCCTACAACCTATAGTCAATTTTATGCTTATTGATGAACAACATCAGAAAGGCAGTAGGACTTCTTCAGCAGAAATAAGGGACTTCATCAACATAGGTTCCATAAAGTTAGTTAGGAACATTCTTTTGTAGAGTTTTATAATATTTTGAAAATAGAATATTCTTTTGTAAAGGCATGTGAAACTTTTAAGCACATTTGCCTTTAGGTCAATCCATTTTAGAAAGTATATTTTATTCTAGAACTTTTGAATATAAAATAGTTATCCTTACACTTGTACACTTGTAATTTGATATGACTGACCAACATACTCCGTTGAGTTCTATATAAGGAGTATTATAATTTGTAAAGAGGAGGGGGTTTTTGAGAAAAAAATTGTGTAAAATTTTGATAAACTAATACAAGTAGAGAATTCTGAAAATTTTGTCTTATTTTGTTTGTGTCATTTTCTATATGGTTTCTCTCTCAATTGTCTATTCTAAATTTCAGATTTGAATAGTTCTTTTGAATTCTTAGTGTGTAATTTTGAATATAAAATTATTAACTTGTTACAATTCTAGGTTAATTGAAATTTCCTTAGTTTCCTTTATTTTATTTGATCTATATTTGTATATGTGCATTAGCTATTTGCTTATAAGAGTGAATTTTTAAAGTAAGCTTGGTTCTTATTTGCATCATTTCTCATATTCCTTAGATGTTTACCTGATGGTTGGTAATATTTGAGCTTAATATTTTTTTTATCATACATTGGTTTTAATTTAATGACTGGAGGACATTCAAACTTTTTCATGATGTTTGAGATAAAAATCAATAACATATTTCTTCTTTGCCTTACCCTGCCCTTTTACTTATTTTTTAACCAAATCACTTTAGCTTAATTTCTAGTATAAATATTCATCTATATTAGCCTTTAGATTAGAGTTTGATCATAATTCACTAATATAATCATCTATTACTTCATTCTTTCCAAAGATAGTTAGTTGGTCAAGGTGGATCACAACCACCAAACTTTATAAATATTATGAAATAGTGCACTTGATTTGCCTCTTTCACTGATGGATAATAACATTATCACAACCTACAACTCATGAACTAAGTTCTAAAATGAGAAGTTTTATTTAAACACTCAAATCACCTATGATACACATAAATACATCAATGGGTAGATATTTTCTAGTGCTACAAGGAGGGACCTAACCAAATTCTTTGTAGATTTGTAGTATCTTCTTTGATTTTTGTGAATTCTATTTAAATATTACTTTACTCTTTGAATATTTGTGTTTATTTTAGCATAATATTGTAAAGGTTGATGATATTCATATTTTTATATTGGTATTTATTCTTATTCAAACAAATATTGACATTATTTAAAAACATATGTTTAATTGTGGTAAAGATAGCTTTAGAATTGTGAACCCAATAGGTTTGAGGTTAGAAATAGTTGTTTTGATCAAATATTCTTAGAAATTTTTCTCAATTAAGTTTATTTGAGATTAATACATGTAAATATCGATCTTAATTATGTATTTGGATACATATTTAAGCTACTTTGATTAAAGATTGTCATCCTCTGTCATCATTTATATGAATCTTTGAAAAATTTACTTAATGTGCATTTCTAACCATTATTCTCTAAAAAGATAGAATGGACATATCATATTTCAAATATGATTCAAATTATCAAGATGGAATTAACAAAAATCAGATCAACGTCACATTTAGAGACTAGGGAACCTATGCTTCAATTATAAGTCCATAGAAGAGCTAGGCAAGACAATGGTAAGCATAGGATTTTAAAGTCTTTACTAAATTCACCAATTCAAGGTGCTCATGTAGTCAATCCCAATCAAGGTATATGTTAGATGGGTGTCTCTTCTATCAATATTCTATGTGTAGTACATGACCTTCCTAGTAAACCTAAAAAATATTTGCCAATATTTAGTCCTAATAGCATTATAATGGCTGAGGAGTACACTAAGTCATTTAAAGCCGCTTTGAGATTGTTAAATGTCACTCATGAATATGTAACATGTAAACTATTTCCTTTCACTTTTAAAGATTCTACATATGAATGCTTTTTAATTTTCCATGAAAATTACATTAAAAGTTGGGTTAATTTTCCCAATATCTTCCTTGACCAGTTTGGTTAAATTATTAGTGCTTGTGTCCTGTACCAATAATTCACCATAGTGAAAAGGGATGTAAATGATCCCATAAGATATTTCAATGCTAGGTTATAAATAATTTTCAATAAGACTATATCTCCTTAAAAACATAATGAGGCTTTATCCTTGGAAATCTATAAGGATGCCTTAGACCACATGACTTTTATATTTATAAAAAGAGTTGTTAGACACATGAACATATTAGCTTTAGTTTATGTAGAGGCTATGATTATTAATGACCAAATACAACCCCAAGATTATATGGATTACTCTATTCCTAGTGTCAACCCAAATTTACCTACCCTAAATGTCTTCCCCAATAATAATTATAACATACTTTGAGCCAAATCCAAACTTTGAACTATTTACCCTTAGTCATGCTCATCCTACCCAGAATTTAAGATTCTTGAACACTACTACAAATATATATAATCTAAGTGATTATAAGGATTTAGTACCAACCACTAGTACCAATAAAAATCATGTTCATAATAATAAGGAACCAAAGAATGAAAATGACTCTATCTTAAAGATGATCTAAAAGTTAAGCACTAATTTTCTTTAGCTGCAGAAGCAAATTAGCAATATTGGGGAAGGTTCTGGTAGGAAATTTTCTTTCCAAAGGCTCAATATGACCATTAATAGATTACATAATGATAGTTAAAACAATAATAAGAATAATGAGTCATCTACTAATAATAAAACAATGGATATAAATCTTATTGATATTAATTTACCTAATTATTATAGAGTACATTACACTTCTAGACATGGTGAGATAGATTGTATTGAATTATATAAAGATTTTGAGGTCTTTCAAGAAGAATTAGATATATTTGAAGTAGTTCCTAATAAATATAATGGTGTAGGTGCATCAAGATCTAAATTTGGTGACCAAGCCTTCATGGTGGAGACATTTGACTTCCCTTTCTAAGAAAATAATGAACCTAATGATATTCCTAAAGAAGTCCATGCTTTTCAGTAGTTCCTAAAGAAGACCTACCCTCTAAGGAATAGGGAGAATAAGTAGCCCTTGACTACTTCAACACCTCTAAATAACTTCAACACTCCTTCAGATACTACCTATGATAATAACCAAGAGCATATAGAGGAAATTACTTCTAAACATTGTACAAATGCATCAAATTCTTCCAATAGGATTGGGTATAATATTATGAAAGACATGAAAAAAATTAAGGATAACATTACATTGTATGAGTTGACATAGATCACTAAGCAAAGAGAAATGTTGTTGGAGTGCTTGTCTAAAAATCTTGGTAGGCCACCCAAAACTAACAATGCCAATGTTACTATTATAAAAATAAGACAGAGTCCCCACCTTTCCTGATTACTGTCAGGATGTTTGATAAAAATTTACATAATTATTTATTAGATTCTGGTATATCCAAAAACATCATGCTACTAGGTATTTGTCAAAAAATTGGCTTGACTCCTATTAAATATTATAGAGTTTTTACTCAATTAGATAAACCTAGAGTCAAAGTAATTGGGGAATTGTCAAATGTTCATATGAAGCTTGCCTCTAAGCCAAGGGTCTGGTAACTTATTGACATCTAGGTGGTGGATATTCTTGATGATTATGGGATACTATTAAGCAAAGAATATACAAAGGCCCTGAATGGGTATATGTCCACTGACTATTCACATTTTTGGCTGCCATGAAAATGAATCTCAAATTAGATCAGAGTGGAAAGAGAGCCTCGGATGAATCACATGATCACTGAGTATAATATTGTAAATGAAAGGGTTAACATGATGAAATCTGATAAGATTAACATGAAGGATTCTAAATTAGGAGTGTATACTCTTGAGACTTCAAAGGTACATAGTTTTAATACTTGTCATGATTTTCTTGGAATGTATATATTACATTTTGATGGTGCTATGTGTAAGTCTGAATCTAGAGTAGGAATTATTCTAACTAATCCTATTGGGAAATAACTAAAAGTTTATTATAGACTTTAGTTTCCTTGCACAAATAATCTTGAAAAGTATAAATCTCTGGTTCTAGGATTGTAATTTGCCATTAATCATAAGGTTAAAGAACTCTTTATTCATGGTGACTTAGAGCTTGTGGTTAATCAGGTGATGAGTAAATATTAGTGTAAACTATCATATCTCAAGAGATATAAGTTTAGAGTATAGGATTTACTAGAATCTTTTGATATTTTCAACATTATTTCCATTCCTAAGAAGGAAAACAAGGATGTTTATGAATTTGCCTTATCTACAACCAATCTTATTCCAAATCATGAATCTTAAAACTTTAGCATTGAGCTAGTTCCATGCCCTTTGGTCCTAGATAACATAAACCATCTACAAGTTTTTAATTATGACCAATATATTCTAGATTTCATGACCAACTTAGGAGAATTTGAGGCCCATGTCATAGATGAGGCCAATGATAATAATCTTGAAGAGGATGGAAGATTTGATAACAAAATCATTCAATTAAGTAAAAACAAAATCCCAAAATGAATGATTACCTTGGAAAGGTTATTTTATCATGATAAACTAGTTGAAAAGACTATAATACCCAAGGTGAGAGGGAAGGATTACAAGGAAGTTGATCTTAGACCTCGAGATCAATCTCAACTACTTAATATTGGGATAACATGTATGAGTATTGAAAATGAAAAGACCAAAGACTTGATTAAAAACTATAAGGACATAATAGAATGGTCTTATGATGACTTGAATACTTTTTATCTAAGATTCATCACCCATACCATACCCTTAAAGGAAAACTATAAACCTTTCAGATAAAAGTAGAAGCCTATCAACCTTGTTTTAAAACCTATGATTTAAAAAGAAGTCAAAAAATTGTTAGATGCCAAGATTGTATTTCCCATTAGGCACTCTACCTGGGTTGCCAATTTGGTGCTAGTTTTGAAAAATAATGGATAAATAAGACCATGCATTGATTTTAAGAATCTAAATAAATCATCTAAAAAGGATAATAATCCTATGCCTTCTCTAGACCAAGTTATAGAAAGAGTTTTTGGTTCTGGTATGATGTCCTTTCTTGATGTATTTTTAGGTTATAAACAAGTGTTGGTAAATTAGGAAGATAGGATGAAGATGGATTTTTAAACCAAGTGTGGCATGTTTGATTACAAAAAGATTCCATTTGGGCTAATCAACATGGGGACAATGTTGTAAAAGGCCATGGATCATACTTTCCAAGGTTTGGTAGGTAAATGTATTATTATATACATGGATGATTTGGTTGTATTTTCTTATAATAGGGAGGACCACATCATGAATTTATAATAGGTATTTGAAAGGTGTATAAGGTACGGGATTTCTCTCAACCTAAAGAAAATTATTTTCTATGTTACTAAGGGAAAACTATTATGTCATGTTATCACTAAGGAGGGAATATCTATAGATTTAGATAGAGTAGATGATATATCAAAAATAGATCCTCCTAATAGTAGGAAAGAATTGAAGTCATTCTTTGGGAAAATTAATTTTTTAAGAAAGTTTATTTCTAGCTTTGCAAAACTTGTCAAACCATTGAATGATATGCTAAATAAAGATGTCAAAATCACTTGGAATGAGGAAACCAACAAGGATTTTAAGTAAATCAAGGAGGAAATTAT
Organism: Torreya grandis; assembly: GCA_037957365.1. Lineage (NCBI taxonomy): Eukaryota > Viridiplantae > Streptophyta > Pinopsida > Cupressales > Taxaceae > Torreya > Torreya grandis. Next base: position 801,873 of record JARHVA010003614.1, on the reverse strand, counting down.
ACAATCTCTAGTCTTGATAATCCCATAGTTCTCTAAAGACTTTTACCTTTATTCATTTGCTCTTGATCATATTATATTTGTAGTTTTAACTTAGAAAATTGATGGATGTGACCATCCAATTTATTTCATGAGAACAAAATTTAAAAATGTTGAGTTAAATTATTATTTAATTAAAAACAGGTATGTGCATTAGTTAAGGTAGTGAAAAAAATCAAGCACTGAATTCTTAGGAATAAGGTGCATGCAATCTGACCCAACCCTGCCACAAAGCTCATGTTGAGTCAAAAAAAGATAGGAGAAATGAGAGGTAAGTGTATGTTTGTGCTAAATGAATATGAAATTGAAATTAAGACTAAAAAATTGGTAAGGTGATAATATTTGATTCAAATGATTGTCAATACTCACCCCAAGCTAAGTGTCATGCAGGTTGAACAACAAAGTTTTTAGTCCAATGATTGGTATGTTCCTATTATACATCTACTGATCAATGACACTTATCTTGTAGGGTTGAATAGAGAGAAAATAAGATATCTAAGACTCAAGACAACCCATTTCCTAATTAAATAATGGGTGTTGTATAGAAAAATCTTTAAAATCAATTACTTGAGGTGTTTATCTAAAGAAGAAGTGACTAAAATCATGAACACTTTTCATGAGAAGCTGGGAAGTGGACATCCATATGGAAGGAAAATAACTCACAAAATCCTTAGATTTGGTTACTACTAGCCCACGATCTTCAAGGATTCCCACAAACATGTAACATAATGCCATTCATGTCAAGTCTTTAGCACAAAAGAGCCTAATGCAATCATGCCACTATAACCAGTTATGGCAGATAAACCTTTTGCTCAATGGGGACAAGATTTCATGGGGATAATAAATCCCAATTCATCAAAAAATAATAAATACCTTCTAACTGATACTAACTAATTCACTAGATGGACTAAGGTAATGGCCACTAAATTATTTAGGACTAAAGAAATGATATCTTTTTAGAAGAAAATATATGCACTAGGTTAATGACACCTATATCTCTAGTCTATGATAATGGATTTGATTTTATATCCATAGAGATGATAGAATGAGCATATGATAGTAACATAATTATCAATTTCTCATCCAACCATTATCCTCAAGGAAATGGAGTATTCTGAGTTGAATAAGGAATAATTTGATGAAGATAATAAAGAAGGATGTAGTAGACAAGCCTAGAACGTGACACAAGGTTCTCAAATACACCCTTTGGATAAGAAAGATAAGGATCAATTAGGCTCTCAAGGCATCACCATTCTTTTTATTGTATGTCTAAGATCCTATCTTCCCCATCATCCTTAAGTTACCAATGTAAAATTTCATACAAAAATACATAGAAGAGGACCAAGAACTAGCAAACTCAATATTTCTAGACATTATTCAGATAGAGGATACATGAAAAGAGGATTTTGATAATTTTAGTTGGAACCAAACCATAGTGAAGAGGTGGATTTATAAATGTTCCAAGATAAAGATGTTCAGGTAAGGAGACTTACTTCTTTGGGACAAAGCATCTGAACACAAGAGAAAACATGGGAATTTCACACCTTTATGGATAAGACCCTATCAGATTACTAAAATACTTGGAGAAAACACCTTTAAGATAAAATACCTACAAGGAGATGAATTCACATTGACCACCAATGGTTAGTACTTTAAGCAATACTTTTCTGTTGCTTCCTCTAGGGCCTTCATGGAGTATATTGTAAGACTAGTTAGAATTAATGTAGGTTGGATATAATAGTTTCTTTCTATTCTTTCCTTCCTATACCTTATTTGTACATATGTTTGTATATATTTATTTGTTTATTTTCTTTCTAATTTTCTATTTGTGTTCCTACTTTATTTGCTTTGTTCCTTGCTCTCAATAAGTCCTTTTGGATAGCCTTTATCTCAATGTTTACATATAATACTCAATAAATTCATAGTTTAGAAATACATGTATGAATGTTAAGCATATGCTAACCATGGGTTTGAAATATGAGCATATTGTTACATTTAGAGAAACTTGTAAGGACTAATGGATAGGTTGAATGTTTCATAAGGTCTAAACATTATTTTGATCTAAGCTTGGCTTTAAGAAGGATTTCATAGATGGTATGAAAGCTTGAATTATTAAGTGATAATCATGCTTGAACTTACCAAACATCCTTGTCTAGGATAAAGGTTGTAATGATAGGTCATTGACTAAGGATCAAACATTTGACAAAATCCCTAAACCTAGTTAACATAGTTCCCAACCTTTGCTAAAAAGAAAAAAATAATCTAAAAATCTAAAAATAAAATCTTATTAAAAAATCAAAAGCTTTCAAAGTAAAGGTGATTCTAGTAATCTCCATTGGGGATATGAATGCTTGGCTAGCAATAGAGTGAGACCTTGAGTGGAGTAAAAGGAATATCTATCAGGGATATAAATACCTAGCTAGTAGCAGAGCAATGCTTAAACCTTACCTGAGCTAAAACTTGGTTCTTAATAGATATCTAAACATACTATAAGTCAATGTTAATGGTTAAAGTCATGAAATTTGGAAGGTGTTCCCTAAATCCCAAGGAAATAGTAAGTGGAATCAAATCACACACACAACATAAATAAAGTTTAGATTTTTTATCCTAATTCTATAGGTACAAGACTTATTTTAACCATGAATCAATCTTGATACTGGCATGGATCAAGTAATAAAATAAGTAATATAGTTATTTTTTGAACTAGAGTCTCTGAATTCTAACATATTTCTATGTTTCCCTTAGAAGTCACCATTTTTTGAGGTCAACATACCCCCATTTCTAAAAAATGGGGACACATGTGTCAAATTATGCAAAATTTGTACCTTGAAATTGAAATTCATTTGATTATATTGTCATTAAATATGTTTACACATTATCTGTATTTAAAGATTAACCACACCTTCACTTGGTTGGATTATTTGTTAATGTCTTTTGTTTGACCTTATCTAAATTTTCTAAGAAAAATTATTCATGTTTCAAGTTTTAGGTTTAATGAATCCGTTCTTGAATGGGATGTGTCTGAATTTTATGGTTTAATACTAATTCAGCATTTTACTAGACTTTGGTTTGTACAAAGTCAAGTTAAATCCATATTTAAAACTTCTTGAAACCCTTGTTTAGGAAGCCCTCACATAGGATATTTTAAACCAAATTCAAAATTGGTGGGAACCTTTTACAAGGAAACACTTTAAAACGTCATGGACTTAGTTTAATTTTTACACTAAGTATTAGTCATGTTTCACAACACAACCAAACCTTAGTCTAAAAATTATATTCTTGGTCCCTTTATGCCCCAAACCATCATTCCCATTTTATCCTAAGCATGGTCCAACTTTATTATATGCATGGTCCCTTTGTTATAAACTTAAGTTAAAATATTAATACCAAAGTCTTGTTCATATTTATTAACATAAATGAGACCTTGTCCTTAAGACTTTATCCTAAGTTTTAATATATCTCCAAGTCCTAACATAAACATTGTACTTATTCATAGGATCAATGAAACACATTTAATAGGGTAAATTTAATCAAGTGGTGCAAGATGGGCCAAATAAGCCAAGGATTCTAATTCATTGGACCAATCTTACTTGACCCCACAGGTCAAGATTTATGGTCTGCATTCATGTGGATAACCTTAATATGATGGCATGAGATTAATATTAAAACTAAAGGGGTCCCTTTTTATATAACATAGACTCAACCTAGGTTTTTACCCTAAGGTTTTAATTATATTTATTAATAAAATAAAACCTGAGGCTAAAATATTATGTTATGACCTTATTATTCAAAGGGTCCTTTTGTTAGACTAAAGACTTATGATTTAACATTATTATATATGGGGTCCTTTTATCATGATTTTTTAACTTAGGTTAAATACTTTGGACTAAAGCTTTATTCATATTAATAATGCAAATTAATACATTAGCCTAAGACTTTGGTCTAAATATATATATATATATATATATATATATATATATATATATATATATATATATATATATATATATATATATATATATATATATATATATATATATATATATATATATATATATACACACACACACACCTAGGCTTATGTAATATTTTTATAAATGTAGGAACCAATCATGTTTGACTACTTGGATCATGATCTATGGCCCACATTCACCCAAGTAGGATTAATCTCACAGAGTGAAATTAATGGTTGAAAAGTTAAGCAATGGACCCTAGTTTAAACATTGAGCACCTTTTAAAGATCAATGATACATGTTCTAGCATACATAACTATATTAATAGAGTGTATTATGTCAAGACTCTTTAATGAAGCTCCAATTTAATGTGAGGCTACTATGTGGTGAAAGCATGTGAGCTAATATAACTGACAAGGCATAGAGCTCATAAGGCCCTTAGGACTACTGAATGGCATAGCCTTGGGGCTTAGTACATATTAAAGACTGAGCATCTCTTGTAAATTAATGGCCCACATTGATTTTTACCCACTGGATCTAATGGTGCAAAATACAAGTATATTTTCAAAGAGTAATAGTCATGTTTTTAAACATTAATTAATAATTTGCTATGAAAGTTCCACATAGATTCCATAGGGATTAACCATAAGTAGAAGATGCCAAAATCTAAAGATTTTGTGCACTTAGAAAATCAAATATATAAATACATGATTCAAATGAAAATTTAAGGCATGAAACTCACTTAATTTCAAAAATCCATTGCCATTAAATATGTAGGAAAATAACTAACATCTATAAAAACCCTAATTTGATCCTAAATTGATCACAATAAAGTATAAGTAAGAGAATCATCATCTAAGCAAGTGTAAAATTGATCTAGGATCAAATTGTAGACCACCAATGAGAAAATCAAACTAACTCACAACCATGGCAGCCAAAAAAATCCAAAGAAATTATAGAGCTTTATTTGACCTCATACATAGAGGGGATAATCTTCAAGGACATGGAATTCGATGTATTATTATTAAACATAGGAGACAAAAATTGGTCAAAGATTTTCTAAATGATTGAGGAGCTATCTACCATCACCAAAGAAGATGAGAAGAATGCAATAGTAAGGAGAAGGTAATATGACCTAGTTTCCATCCAAATGATAGGCCTTCATCATGCTACAACAAAACTAGAGGTACTTCACTGCATAAATGTTCTCTCCCCTATTTTCAAAGATTACATATTATGGTTCCACTCCTTGTGTTGTCCATATATTCATGCACTAATAGATGTGAAATTTTGGACATTGACCCTCTTGAAAGGAAGGACATTCTAATTTAAAACTAACTGTAATTGAAACCTTGCACCTAATATTTTTCACGATTCCTCTCAATATATTTCTTAGATTTTGTGTACAACCCACCATGTCACATTAGTTACTTTTAGTTAAAATATGAGTGCACTAACTCATTATTCCACCTATGTTACATGGTGTATAATCCTTAATATGAATGAATTAATATCCTCTATATAAAAATATTGAGTTATCTAGCATTCTATAGAAAACACCATACATAGAGGTTTCAATTCATGATCTCTATGAGATGAATTCAATATGTGTGCACTCAAATCACCACTTATGGATGATCTAGAATCCTAGGGTAGAATACCTTCTTGGGTTGGTTTAGTATAGTCCATCATAGTTTTACTATTATTATATAGAAAATATACCTTAGATATTTTCAATGAATGCACTGAAGGAGAAACACAATCTTTGATGTGAACCTACTTAACTAGAGACATTGTTATAATAGGTTTGAATACCATTTTTTGTTCTTTCCACATAGTATCCAACTTCCACTTTTGACATTATATAGACTACACCCTATTTTTCCTTTTGTTTGTACCCACTTTAAACCAACTATTCTCCCCATAAGCACAAAGAGAATCTATCTACTTAGGAATGATATATGGATTTTGTTCTAACTTATTTAAAGGTATGACAACTATTTTATCTTTCTAATACACTTTTAATTGATTATGCATAGTGTTAATAATAATTTGGCCATCATAGGCCCATTTATTTCTAATTAGGGTAGGGTAATGGGTCTCTAATTTATTCATGTTGATGAACTCAAAAAACCTAAAAAACTGAGCTTAGCCATTCTAATTTCAACATTTTCTAACCAATGGGCTTGACTCTACAATAATTTTCTAAGCTTAATGTTACAAGGTTGTAGCTTAGATTTGGTCAACCAAAGGATCCCCATGTTTATCATGGAATAATATTGACCATAATTTTGAATTTAAATACTATATTTTGGATTTCATACTTAGCCAAGTCAATATCCATTCATAAATCCACATCCCAAGGAGTCTTCTTCTTGACATACCAAACTAATTTATTGACCCTTGTTTCTCCTCACTGCACACACTCTAGGATATTATGTAAGAGGTTAGTGATATTATGAGATATATCCTCATTTAATAGTATACAAATAAATTTAACTATTAAAGTGGTCACAATACCCTCTTAATACATTATCTTAACAATTTCTCATACATTTGAGCATCAATAACTGTGTTATCATCATTAGAAACTAGTTTCTATTGTATTTATTATAATACCTATAGATTTTATTACATTAAGTTATTGTCTATTTTGAGATAAGGATACTAATCCCACTAAACTTTTTTAATATCATTGTCTTGAGGCATTTCTATAGGAGGTAATCCTTGTTTATATTTCTATTACCTTATGATGGCTTGCACAAATGTATTTTCTTTTGGCTACACATTGATCATATTTACATTGCACATTGGCTTCTCCTTTCTTTATTTCTCCAAAATATGGTAATCATATATTTGATGTTACCTTCAACCATAAATTATACAAAATAAAATTATCTTGAGGATTAGTGGGATAGTTATTCACATTATTATTATATGCTCCATATAAGTAACATTGCATAGGGGGTTGAGTTTGTCTATTATCATTATTATGACCTCCTTAATATCCACCATGATATCCTCCCCTATATCCACCTCTATATCCTCCTCTATTCTTTTTATATCCCCAACCTTAGGATTGTTGTCTATTATATCCTCCTTATTGATTCATCTATGCATCATATCCACCATATTGATTCTAAGGAAAACTTGAAGTCAAATTTACCTAATATTGTTGAATATTTATTTTGTCATAGGGTTGTGCATACTAACTATAATATTATTATGAGGGAGATGTTATATTATTATAGCCTACTAGGCCCTATGGCTAATACTAAGGTGATGAAGGCATATGATATTGAGGCAAAAAAGGCACCCATCCCAAAACACCTTGAGCAACATTTAGCATCTCTATATCTAGTCCTAGAATTTCTTACTTCATAGTGGGTATATGTTGAGAAACAATGATGAAGATATTCTTTGTTATATATTGATTTAACTCTTAAAAGGATAGGTATCTTGTAGCATCATACTTTATATATTTTCAAAAAATTATAGTATATGTTGTGTGACTTTTGGATATATTTCTGGAGAAGATGACACTTGGATGTAGGATGTCCAACTACCCTATAGATTTCACAAAATTCTATTTTAATTTTTGAATAGTCATTCCTATGATTTCCATTGTGTCCACATTATATGCACTATAATCATAATTTAGGATTATAATTTTCATTCATCTCATTAATATTCCTTATAAAATCATCTAACTTATCTTTTATTTTTGATCCTACCGATAGAAGATCACATAATATTCTATATATTTAACTCTTATGGCAGAAGATTAAGCATTAGCCTTGGGTTTGAACTTGGATTGTAAAATATAAAACATTATTCTTGTTCATAATACCTATATGAAACAAGAATCCTTATCTTTGTCTTGTAAAATAAATTTTATTTTGTTTATTACATCATAAAACTTGTGATCATATTCTCCAATCATTTCTCTAAATTTTGATGAATTTATTTGAAATCTTAAATAATTTGACAAGAATAATTTTTAACTTAAATTGTGACACTATAAAATATTTAACTTGTGAGAGATTGAGGGTATTTACATTCATTTTTTAAATAAACTCCAAGTCACATCCTGTTAAATCCCCTATGAGTTCATACTTATTCCCATCATCCAATGTTATCCCTTTTAAAATCCATTTCATTTTGTAGGTTACCAAATACTATTCAAGGTTTGAAAACCCATAATATGAAATTAAAGGTAAAAACATACCTACATGAAGTGCCATAACTAATAAGTTGGTATTTTATACTATAGATATTTAAATACTAACAACTATGACTGGTGGTGACTACGCACTAGTTATTTTGCTATTAGGTGACTGCATAGTGTTTATTACAACTATAGGCTATTGTACAATAATATTTTTAGGAGTAAAAAGAAATATTTATTCTTGTAAATTCTTTATTTATAATGCTAGATTCATTCTTACACTAAACCTTCCAAAATTATCGATAAAGGAATCAAACCAACCTAAACCAACTTCTCTCTCTATACTTTTTTTACCTTCTACAAATAAAGTGGGCTTGGGGGATGCATACCCTTTAAATGAATTAAGTTTATTTATAACTTTTTATACATTCAAACTTGAACATGTAATATTACTACCTTTAATTTTAATATTTTCCCATGAACGTTTTTTCCTAGTTCCAACTAAAAACCCTCTCTTAACTGGGATCTACCTCTACTTCATAACTAATATACATTAGCATCACTACTTCCATCATCATCTTTCTCACCAATCCCTTTCTCATATTCTACATACCCTTATCTTTCAATAGTTTCCACATATTCTCTCAGAAACATCTTCTCTAGCATATTTCCCTTATATGTATTTAGATCTAGTATTTTCTTCTCTACTCATAGTATTATTCACAATTACTTTGGGGTCATTTATCTTATTCCATCTTCTTTGTTTTTTATTTCACTTTAAAATCCTATAATTTTATTCACTCTTAGTATTTTGGCCTTCCATTTTTTGTGATAAGTTTTAATTTCCTTTTACTCAACTCTTTGTCATCCACTTTCTCTTGCACCTACCCCCATGGTGCCTAAAGTGAGTAATATATGTTGGATAGATTAAGTAGCATGGTCATTTACATAACCAAAATATTTATCAATAAAGGTATTTATTGCAAAAACTTCCCTCTAATTCCTTAGACAAATTGATATTATGCAGTCTCAAAATCTATGTATCCTTGTATTGTGAACTCTATGATATTACCATCAATCATAGTATTCATCTATTAATCTACTACTTAGGACCAATCAATATCTAGGTTGTACAATATTTCCAAATTTTACTCAATCTAGACTATAAATTCTATTTTCCTTGAAAAAAGCAATAGTATTCTAATCTAGCTAGCCATGTAGCTAACAATCTAGGAAATTCTCACCAAAAAATGATTTTGATCAATTATTATAGGGATGATATGGTAACGTGGCAAAAATAGATAAGGAGATTAACATATTATATCTCTTTATATTATATCTAGTTATTATTATGGATGCAAATATGGCATTATCTAGTCAATAATGCCAAACCTCTACCAGTAATATTTATAATTAATTTTTTTTAAATTGCCACCAATATATATATATATATATATATATATATATATATATATATATATATATATCTCATTAAGATATTTTAATTAATTATTTATTTTCATTTTGTGAATATGTACATTACATGGTTATTTAAAAACAAAGTTTATGTGGAAACATGTCATTGTATATGGCATTGAATTATTGGCTTGAACAAATTTTTGTTAACTACGTAATATCCAATATAGGTGTGGTAACAAGTATATGGAATACACTTTAAAATGACACCAACTAATTAAATATAACTCATCCACTATCACATGGAACATAGCCACTACCATATTGTAAAAATTTGCATGCATTGACTTCCATATTTTATCCTGGCACTAATTTGCCAATATTTAATTCCAAAAAAAGGTTTAATGTATATCTTGGTGTTAATGTATAAAAAACTAAATTATATGGATAAGCATGGAGATGCATGTTTTAATTTTATCACTAATTAACAAATGGAAACACAAATGGATATCATGGGTTATGGAAATAATACATTGAAATATATATCTGGCATTGAAACTTATGCCATTCATGAAGAGGCATATACCTCTACTATAACACTAGCCAATTTTGAAATGAATTTGGATGGATGTGTTGTAAGCTTTTTTCATGGTGGTTGGTAATGATTTATACAACATTAGATCTAGTGAGAATGACATGGCATTGAGATTAATATATAATACAACTTTCATATCTTAATAGATATGCTAAAAATAAATAAAAAACTAAAATGTTGATAAACTCACCTTCCCTTGTATATGTGGGATTGATTCCTAAACTAGGAAATTCAATGTCAAGTTGTTGAGAAATCCACATTTGGGTAAAAGGGAAAGCCAACGTCAATTGTTAATGGAACCTAGTTTGGGAAAATGGTTAGTGTCCAGCTAATGTGTGAAGGTAGGGAAAGGGTAAAAAATATTATCCAACATAGAAATGATAGTTGATGCCTAGACAATGCCATGGAGGCATTAAGAAATATAAACTATAGGTGTTTTTACATAGGCAGTAGTTATTTTACATAGAGGGATTTTATCGATAGAGATATATCTAGATTTAGAGGTAACAATAACTTTCATTGAATTAAGGAGGTTTATTTTGGTTCCATAGATAGATATCTGGTATGAAGTATATTTATTTTACTTATAAATATATTTTAATTATTCTTGAAGAGTTTTTAATAGATCATAACTCTTAGAGTGGACCTAAGGATGTAGACATTTGGTGAACCTTGTATTTTGTGTCACTTTTTAAAATTTCTTCTCTATGATCAGAAATTCTTTCAATTTCCATAATTAAATTACAAATTTTTAAAAAATAAATTTTTGGATTTACTTAAAGGGAAATTAGAATTTAATATTAATATTTAATCCAATCCAAGTAGACTATAAATTTTTTATAAAACTTGGATTTTTGGATCGATTTTGTATAAGAGCCTATGATCAAGAACATATAACATTGTCTAGTAATTGAAATAGTTTTGTATGTTAACTAGGTCTAAATCAAGATGTAGTGAAGGAGAAATTAAAATTGGTGCAAGATGTGAAAACCAACATTGAAGTATGGGAGTAGATATGTATAAGGAAAAATTCCATCATGTTTTCCTCTACATGAAAAACATGGTTGAGGAAATGTACGAGGAACATAGAAAGGAGAAATCAAAGGAAGATAAAGCTGAAAGAGAAGAAATTCTTATTTCACCTTCCAAGAGGGTTCCTCCTCTATAGATGGTAAAAATATCCCACACTTTAAATTATATGTTAAATTTTATTTGCCAGTTTATAATGGTGAGCTAAGTGCAAATAAATTGGATAACTAGGTCAAGCAAATTGAGATATATTTCAAAATTTAGAATATTGATAGTGAGGAAGCTAAAATTTAGTTGGCTACTCTCTGTATGAGTGGCATAACACTCATATAGTGGGAGAGTAAGATTTAGGAGGATCTCAAGCAACATGATAAGGTGGTTTCCTCCTGAAATGATTTTATTTCAAAGATTAAAAAATAAGTTTATCCTTTGGGTTATATGCAATATGCTACTATGGATTGGCATACTTTAAGATAGAATAAAATTCAGAGTGTGTAGGATTATACTCAGGATTTTATAAAGAAGGAATTAATTTTAGGCATTCCACTTTACAATCTAGAAATAGTGTTGAAATATATTGGAGGTTTGTATAATTATTTGAGACATCCTATTTTCATGTTTAGTCCTTTTAACCTTGATGAAGTCTATGTGAAAGCTACCCATATAGAATCCCATGGTAAGATGACCAAGGAAGGCTATGGAAATAAATATCACAAGCCATTCAAAATAAAATTTAAAGGTAAAGAAAAGGGTAAGGGTAAGTCTACTTACACTATTAAGAAAGAGGAAGGAAAACCTTTCTATAATCATTTCGAGAAGATCATGATGAGGATAAGTGTTGGAAACTCCATCCATAACTCAAGACAAAGAGGTTCTGGAATAAAAATGAAAATAATTTTAATGTTGTGATTCAATAGCACTTGAGATCAGCTCTAAGTGATGAAACAAATGTGACTGCCATGGTTCTATAAGTTTTAACTTCTTCCTCATCTAGCACTAAACCTTCTATTATTGCTTCTTCCTCTAAAAATAAATCTAAACATGATGAAATAAAAATAAATAAATTTTTCCACATAAGATTTAAGCAAACTAAAATAGACACTCTTTTTTATAGTGGTTCACAAGCTAATCTTATTTTTGAAGAGGTTGTAAAAAAGTTAAGACTCAAAAATAAAACATATCAAAAACCATATCCTTTATGATGGGTGTGTGATGATACAATATTGCAGGTCACAAAAACATGCAACTTGAGGTTTGTTATTATTTATAAATTCATTGATGAAATAGAGCTATATGTAGTCCATTTGGATATTTGTGGAATTGTTTTGTGTAGTCCTTACTTATATGATAGAAAAATATTCTTTTATAGAGAGGAGAATAGATATGTGCTTATAAAGGATGGGATTGAATACATAGTAATATATCATCATGTTAAAGCCAATTTAACTCTTTTTATTGTAGGGAAAATGAAAAGACTTCTAAAATCAAGTAAGAGTTTTGTTCTCATGATTATAAAAGACACAGATAATGAAAAATATAAGGCCTTAGAGGGTTGTGATCCTAAACATCAATTTGATATAGAAAAGATTATTTCTAATTATAATGGTGTTTTTTAGGAACCAAAAGGTTTACCCCCTAAGAGGGAAATTCAACATGATATTTATTTGCAGAAAGATGCCTCTCTCATTAATGTTGGCATGTATAGGTTTTCATTAGTAGAGAATGAAGAAATAAAAAATTAAGTGATGGGGTTACTTAAGAAAGGATTCATTCAACCAAGTACCTCTCCATGTGGTTTTCCTATTACATTGGTACCAAAAAAATATGGTACATGGTGGATGTGCATGGATTTTTGAGCTTTAAATAAAATCAAGGTTAAAAACCTCTACCCTCTTCCTTGTATTGATGATTTGTTAGATTAGTTGAAAATTGTAAAGTATTTTACTAAGTATTTAACTAAGCAAGGTATTTTTGAGTGGCTTGTTATGTCTTTTGGGATTTTTAATGAACCTGCCACATTTATGCAAGTTATAGATGATTTTATAATTGTGTAATTAGATGAAATTTTAATCTTTCATAACATAAGGGAAGATCATCCTAAACACATCAAGAAAGATTTATATACTTTGAAAAAGGAGAAACTATTTTTAAACATGTCAAAATGTGAATTTACAAAAAACATCTTTGGTTTACTTAGGCTATGCTGTAGGGAATGGCTCACTAAAAATAGACCCTATAAGAGTTTCAGCTATAGTAAATTGGCTAAGGCTTAATAATGTAATAAAAGTTAGAAGTTTTCTTGGAGCAATTCAATTTTGGAGAAAATTTATTTCTAACTTTTGCATCTCCTTTAAATGTTTTAACAAGTGTTAAACATGTCTTTCAATGGGGAGGAAATAATAAAAAATATTTAAATACCCTAAAATGAAAGATAAGTATAGCACTAATTATTACACTACCTAATTTATGATAATCTTTTGAGATATAAATCAATGCTAGTGGGTACGCAATGGGAGTAGCATTAATGCAAAACTGAAAACCAATGTGTTTTCTTTTAGAAACATTCAAAAGTGCAATAAAGCATTATAATACTTATGATAAAGAGTTTTATAATTTATTGTAGAGTGTGAAAAAGTGAAAACACTATCTGATGGGCAAAGATACAATTATCGATATAGGTCATTAGCCTTTGCAGTATCTATAATCAGAATCTAAGATACAAAATTCAAGATACGTTCAATGAATGGGATTTTTTCAATAGTTTCATCTTGTTATAAGGTATAAAAATGGAACACATAATAAGGTTGCATATATGCTTTCTAGACCTCCTATTGTAGCATCTACTATTTTTCAGTATAGTCCTTTTGTTAATGAAATCTATAAAGAACAATATGCTAGAGATGTTTATTTTCAGGATGTCTATGAAGATTTGATAAATGGTAAATCAGTAGAATCATTTGAATATCATGTGCATAATGGAATGTTATATAATCTTTGAAAAATATGTATTCTAGAGCATGAAAGAGTTCACATGATTAGATAATCTCACACTTCTCTTGTTTTAGGTCATTTTGGCATTGGTAAGATAGCTACAGAATTACAAAGATATTTCTATTGGACATATATGATAGAAAATGTATCTAAATATATCAAAGTTTGTATTATTTGTTCCAAAAGTAAACCTAATAACTAGAATTTAGGATTGTATACACCTCATCCTATTCCTAACCATCCTTGGGAAAGTATTTATATGGATTTTGTAGGAGGTTAACCTATGTCATAAAGAAAACATGATTATTTGTATGTGGTTGTGGATAGGTTCAAAAAAATGTGTATTTTGGTTCCTTTAACTAAATAGGTTATAGGTGAAGATACTACACATTTATTCTTCAAAAATGTTTCGATCCATTTTGGGTTACCCACCTCTATTATATATTATCATGATGCTTGATTTATTGGTGAGTTTTGGTCAAATTTATGGGACTTGATAGATAGTAATCTAAATAAAATCACAACCTTTCATATATAAAATGTTGTTCAAATAAAAGTGGTCAACTAATCAATGGTACATTTATTCAAGGGATATTTTCATAAACATCCTAAATTATGGGATGAACATTTATATTATGTGAAACATTCTTATAATTGTGTTTTACATTCTTCTAATTTAAAGTCTCCTTCTGACTTTTGTTTTGAAAAAGAATCTAACTCAATGGTGGATGGAAATAATGATGCCATGAATACTAAAAATTTCATTCAGAGGATTAAAATGATTCATAAAGTTGTTTAAGAACAATTAGAGAAGAGCCAAGCTAAATATAAAGCTAGGCATGGCAAACATAGAGTTGATCATCAATTTAGAATGGATGATCAAGTTCGGCTTCACATCAAAAAGGAAAGATTGAAAGATGAAGGTATAAAATTAAAACCAATTAGTTATGGTCCTTTTAGGATTTTGGAAAACAAATATTCTATGTCATTTTTTTAATTTATTCTCTGTGATAAAAAATTCTTTCAATTTCCATAATTAAATTATGAAAATTTTAAAAAGAAATTTTTAGATTACTTAAAGGGAAATTGGTATTTTAATATACATATTTAATCCAATCCAAGTAAACTATAAAAGTTTTTTAAAACTTGGATTTTTGGATTAGAAAATTTCATAGATTTTGCCATAGAGGTGCTCTTGGTTAATCTCCTCTATAGTTTTTCCAACTCTCTATTCTTCTTATTATGAAAAGTTATGAATTACATCATCTAACCATATTTTTATGTATCTCTTCCTCTAACAACCATCTCATCATATTTCATCCAAATAGGTTTCATGCTCGCCACATCATTGTTAGCATAGGTTCTTGGAAATAATCTAGAATATGTTAATTAAAAGGATAGATTGAACAGTGGAGAGAACCAAAAGGTGTAGAAAATATGAAAATATTGTTTACCATCTACAATGTGCAAAAATGCATTGAATATCAAGATGGAATAGATAAATATAACTAAGACCATAACTAGTATTGCATTTGATAATAGCTTTAAGTAAAATAGAGTAATAATTACGCATAGACCATATATAAAATAAGATAAGGAAAACCATAACAAAACTATTTTATTAATCTCTATCGACACATAAAATTAAATTCTATTACATAAAAGTGTTATATTTAGTCTTTCACAATCTTGTTCTCTCTTCACTTTCTATCCTTTAAAGATACAAAATGAGAGATTTTTCACATTCTTCTATTACTTGATTAGGATTATAAGGCTGAATACATACAAAAGACAAAATCATACACTTTTCACATTTGTCTATCTAATATACTTTGCATTTTTACCAAGATCCATTCTTCATATAATAGAAACAAAGGTTGGAAGACAAAATCCATGTCTCCACTAGGTGTAGGGAGTTTTATTGGTATGGAATCAGTTGTAGTACCCTCTAAGGATCAACATCACTAGTTGAGGAAGCCTTAGCCTTATCATGCTTACTAATTTCATCTCGTGTAACATAAAAAAATGCATCCATTAATACCTTGTTATTATTTATATGAGTGATCAATGATTTTTTATCTTCGATTTGAAACTAGAGTTTTTAATTACTATTTTCCATTACATACAAATGAAATATTATAGAAATTTGAATATAGAACTAAAATACTAGTTAGCTTAAAACCCTAGGCATCAATATTTTTTTGCATTCACAATAATCAAATTCACCAAATTTTTAACCCTAAAATATAGATTAATGAATCTTGTGTCAAAGGAGATAGATATATCCTAGGGCATAAGATTGTTAAATTATATCTATAGTAGGCAAGTTAATTACAAACTCAAATAAAACATATAATGAATTTATTACGATAAAAATAGAAATTAAAGTTATGTTAGATATTAAAATGATAATGAAAACAATATATTTATCTAGTTATGATGTTAATATGGATTTGGATTTAGAAAAAGTATAAAATAGACTAGATTTAGATTTTGGATCACTCACTTGAATCTAGAAAACATACCTCTATAGTTATAGACACTTATGTTGAACTAGGATGATTACATCAATGTTACTATCTAACTTGGATGAAAGTGTCCACTATATAATATCTACTAAAACTAAATACAAACATTTATGATATTTTATATTTTGTGTATCTTCTTATTTTAGTGCATTCAAATATGGATCATGGACTATTGCTACTTGTGAAATGAGAAAATCAAGTTATTCATTTTCATAGTGGTTGTGGGAAAAATGGGTTAGTGGAAATACATTATGGAGTTTCCCTAAATACCCCTATATTAATAAGCACTACCTACACATCTAATACTCTGAATAGGAATCAAACTTATGTAGTTTTCCCCTACATATTAGATTGGGTGTGAATCATAAATTATGTGATAAGTATAATAGTGATCTAGATTATAACTTGGAAAATGTGTATCATGAGATGATCCTTTAATATATCATACCTATAGATGTGATGTACCTATGATTGATATGGAATTAGGACAAAATAGGGATGTTTTTATTACATGAGTGCTTGATTGAATTCCTTTGGTAAATTGCCTTATCAATTCTTTGTTCTATGTTAGGTGGTGAATTATTGAGGATTGATTTTATATTTATACCAATCAATGTGGATAATATATCACATAAAATAACTTATACCAACCATAGGTATATGTTACATTTTAAAATTGAATGGTTTTATGGCATTAGACACTAATGTCAAGTTAGGACACTTGCATCAGTGTACACATCTGACTATGATGCAAGTGTCCAAAAAGTAGAAGATTAGGTACATGTACAAAACTTATAGAGATGGAATATAACCAAGTTTACAACATTATTTTAAAGATAGAAGGACTAGATCATCATAATGACATGGGTAGAACTAAGAGATAAAAAATGAGCATAAAAAGATAATAAATGTGAACCTTTCAGTATTGGGAAATGTCTAGAAATGAGAAGAAGAACCAAGGTCTATATTTTCAAAGTGTAAAAGATTGAGGTGATATATAATTAATAAATAATATCTAGACGTTGTCTTATGAGGGCTAGAAAAATCTAGAAATTAAGAAAGTGTAATATGATGAGTTGATGGCAATCATCCTTGTTTGATAATTAACTATTGATTACAAAAATAAAACTTAGATGATGGAAATCAAGGAACATGTAGTTCTTACATATAGTGACATCATTTAGTTGTGCTCCTTCACCATATGTTTACAAATAATTATTTGTATTTGGTCATTTTCAATGCTTGATTTGTCTTGGATATAGTGTGCTTGAGACTTGGATTTTGATTATTTCTAGTGATAGATTTCTAATTTTGGAAGAGTATGGTAGATTTTATCAATGTCAAACAATGTGTACTAGATAAATTCTAAATCCATTTTGAATGATACATTTATTTGTTTATATATAATTCCAATTCAGTACTTTATCATGCCACTGACATGTTATGTATATGGGGTGATCCTAAGGAAAAAAATAATTTTAAAATTAACTATTACTATGATAAGTTTAGTTCTAAATAGTTTGGGTCATTATCAACTAGTGTTAGCGACTAAAACTAATGAAACAATCATGTGTACATGTAAACTAAACAAAGGGTATAGAGATGTCTATTCATAATATTTAAAAGGTTTGAAATACATAAGGTTTGAAATACATAGTGAGGTTCATATAAGTGTATAATACCAAAATGAAAGGGTCAACCTATAAGATAACATGAAAGTGTGAGAACATGGAAAACCAGGACCTTGGTTATGCCCTTAAGTCATTTGAAGTCAATGTGTGTCAATATTGTCATTGTAAAGTAATTAATACCATATTTTAATATCTATGAAAATTTACCAAAAAGGTTAACTATTTATAAAATTCAAGCCTAAGACTATTCCTAATCTAGAATTCATCAAAGAAACCTTTATTCACATCTACATATTGAGAGGGGTTGCACTAAACTTCTAAAATCAAAATATCTAACCAATTTTGAAGAACCTAAGCCAAGTCAAAATTTTAATGTCAAATGTTGAAACATATATCAAATGATGAATTAATAGTAGTGGATAAATATTACATGGATTCACCTAAAGGGAAGAACTATGTTTGGTTTTATTTCCCTATTTTGAGTATTTGAATTGTAGGTAGAACATAACCATTTATTTGGGAGTGATTGAGGTCATATTAACCCATCACTCTTCCCTATTTTTATAAATTTACCTAGTGTCAAAAGTGGAACTAGAGATTTAAATTTAAGGAGATGATATTTTAGATTATATGAACATAATGAGTGTCTAATATCACACACAAATAGGGATTAAAAGTACGTGAAATGACCTATGACAAAATAGTGATGCAAAACCTAACATAGATAATCTAACAGAAGCAAACACCCTTTTTTAAACAAGCATCTAGATTGTGATGAAATCATCCATAAGACCCATATTATCAATTTATTGATCTAAGTAACTCTTTTTAAATTTATAGTCTTTTTAGTCACTTTTATTCAATATTAGACATGTACAAACTTGGAACAATCTAAGTATCTTAATCCCTTTCCATTTATAGAAAATTACACTTATTCAATCATATTTTACTATTGCATTCAAATTTGGGTTTTATAATAATATATTATGTAATTTTAATAGTTTAAAATTTATATCTTATTATATCATATCAATAAAAAATAATGTAAACCATATTGTTTAACCCATTCCTCATATTGATCGTTAAACCCTAAATTTTTCCTTAGAATTTAGATTTGATTTTCTAGATTGATTTTCTGTCATGGATATAATGAGATACATAGTTTATATTTCATCATTTAATTTTTATTTTTAATCATTACATGTTGTTCCCATTTAAAATTAAAAATGTACAAAAAAAATATGTAATTCCATGGGTCAAATATTTGTATAATAATTCTAAGGTTAAAATTAATAACAAAAAATATTTAGCCTTTATTAATTTATATTATCCTAATATCCAATTTAAACTTATTATAGTTACTACTAGGAAAAAAAGGGCATGCATGACTCCTTTTTTAATTCCTCCACCTAAACTTAAAGGTTGTCTCAGTTACCACACTACCACCATTATTTTCCTTAGGCTTATATTAGATATCATAGTCCATGCTATCACTATTTGAATAAGTAGGATGACCCCTCATATAATAAAAATATAGGTCATCATAATGTTCCTCGTCATCCCTCTCCACCTCCAAAAAATCCTCTTGATGAACTTTAGATGCATATTCAATCAAAAGTGCCTACGTTTTGTGCTTGTGAAGCCATTTTAAATCACATTATTACTATAATAAATTCCATAGAGGAGTTCCAAAAGTAAATATGTCAAATATTTAAATTAATTATGGATAAATTACACATATTATGCATTTGGATCATGCTACTTTATATTGAATCTAAGCCTCTCAATTCTATAATTTTATGCCTCAAAATATTTCATCTTAAGAATGGTTCCAAAAATAAAATGCAACTAGTTGTTCAATTGTTTTCATGATGTTAATAAGACTCTAAGTGGAACTATAAGGTATATGCTTCAAAATAATTTTATCATTTTTATTCCTACACATCTTGTTAAGAGATCTGAATATTATTGATTGTTATTTTCATAGAAAGCATGGACATAATAAACATAATTGTTGGTATTTAAAAAAAAATACAAAATATTATTGATAATGGTGATCCTACATTATATACATATATTAAAGCACACCAGATTTAAGCACACCTTCTATAATTTAAAAACCTAATCAAACTATGGTTACATCTTCTAAAGAACAAGTGGATTCTTTTTTTTATATAAAGACAAATTGGAGTAAGAAAATTTATATAAGGAAAATTTGGAAAAATAAAGGTTACAACATGAAAAATTATATCAAGAAAAGTTTCAAAATGAAAAGTGACAAAAAAAATGTTAGAGGTACAATCCACTGATAGGGGATGGGTGAATCAGTGGTGACAAATAATCCAATTCAATTCCAACCCCTTCAAACACTTAAGCTTTCAATACAACCATTTATGAAACATACAAGATGTTTATAGCAGTGAAAAATGAATATAATGCAAGATCACACACACACACCACAATATCTAAATGGGAAA
The DNA here is from genome assembly GCA_037957365.1 of Torreya grandis. Taxonomy (NCBI): domain Eukaryota; kingdom Viridiplantae; phylum Streptophyta; class Pinopsida; order Cupressales; family Taxaceae; genus Torreya; species Torreya grandis. The sequence goes on along the minus strand of JARHVA010003614.1, from coordinate 781,049 downwards.
CCAATTGGGGAATAAAACCCATTCTCAAGCCTGAAAACACTTGGACTACTTATCTTATAAGGTATTACAAACCAAAGACTGATCAAGTTCTTTTGACCAATATTTAGTGAAACACTTGTTTCATAAGGAAAACCTACCCTTAAGATGATTAATTCCTCTTGACCACCTATTGGTCAATTAATTTTGACCAAAAACCTTGATCAAGTCCTCCTAACCTAAGGCCTCTAGTGAAAAACCTATTTCAAAAGGAGCAACTACCCCTAAGGAAGATTAAGTCCTTTAGACCATCTTTTGAAATGAACACCTCCACCTTTAAACTAATGTATTAAACACATGATGATGGATCTATTATTTTTATAATCCACACAAGCACCCTCTTTATCTCATATAGTCTTCTCACTTAGGCATTCCACAATCTCTCTCTTTCTTCACTCAAACTGCCCTCATATGCACACTCAAACAGCTTCACATATACTCAAACTAAAAGAGCACTATTATAACATCAAAAATATGACCTATAGGTCATACACATAGTCAAAAAAATATTTTACTCATCAACTCATCCAACAAGCACATTACCTATCCTCTTTTATTTGCTTCAACACTCACTCTACACCAACAAACCTTTAACTAGTCTAGAAACCATCTCATTTGGTTTCACTATTTATATGATTATCAACATCTTGGTTGGTTATTAGGAATTCCTTAACCATTAATTAATATATCATATGAAGACACAAATCCATACAATCTTCATAGGTCAGCCATATCATCTATGGATCACTCTTAAGCAGGTACACCTTTCAATTAGGCCCTTATAGGTCTCATAGAGACCTATTCACCCATTTAGCACTTCATAGATAAAAATAAGAACAAAATAAAAATTTAAAATAAATGGGTACACTCTTTATATCCCCTTTGACATCCTCAAATGATCACAATCATTTTTACTCATTTCTATGTATGCTTAATCTACTCACACAGTAGCCTTGTACACATGACACCATGAATGAACACACAATCAACTTCTTAGAAATTTTTCATACTAAAAATGAATTGGTACAACCTCAAAATATGACACATATCATCCTCATGGAGTCTAAAACACTCTCTAATAGCTGCGATAACATGAAACATCGAGATAACATCAACAAAAGCTCAATTATCCTTCTTGGGTCACTTGCACAACATGGTCAAACACATACTCAACTTTGGAGCTCAATAACTTTGACTGTAAAAATAATCAAACCTCGTAAACAAATTCACAAGATGAAAATTGGATTTTTTACAACTTTTATGCTTAATCCATTAGCAGATTCATCCTAGATCAAAAGTTACAGGCAAATTACAAAGCAATGGTTTTTCCCTTTGCAAATTCAAAAATTCAAATGTCAACGGTCACAGTTAAACCTTGGACACTTTGAATTCATATTGTGCCCTATCATATCTTGAAAAAATACACACCATTGATGTTCTTGTGATTTTATTATTATTTACCTTTCATCTCTCACTATTAGATCTTTGTATTGACTATTTGACTTAATGTGCTCTGTTGATCCCGTGTACATAGATCAATCTTTATCTATGTTAAACATTGGACACTTTGAACTCATCTCACTCAATACAAACCATTAATATATATTTTTAATAACACCCACTCACCATAACATATTAATATTATCTTATTATTTACCTCTATGTATCATTAAAATTCGAACACTTGGCATCATCTCACTTCTTCTTGACATCCTAGAACAAACACACTTCATCAATCTCTTTGAAAGTTACTCAATATTTAACCTGTTAACCAACTATCACTTTGAACTATTTGAATCAATACACACCATTAGATAAATTTTTATGATCGCTTATAAATTGTTAGATCCTTATTTGGTCTTGATCTTTATCTTTTTCAAAATTGACTATGGGAACCATTGCAATCTACCTAGAAGGAAAACTTTAAACCTCAATAACTTTTACTACACTTGGATGCATGATCTAAAATTTGGACCATATGATATAATCATATAAGAGAATAAAACAATATATCAATATACTCCTAGAAAATTTATATTTTCATGATATAATTCCATTAATCTACTCATTCAGATTTTTTTGTCACAAAGCTAACTATGCCTAGAATTTCTTGGAAGGCCAACCTTACACATGCATATCTTTTGATGCGCTATATTTCATGACCTAAAAATTAGCACATTGTAACTAGACACAAAATCAAACAAACCCATATGATCAAATAATTTTTAAACTATCACATGTGTGAAATATGAATACATCAAAATGCCTACCCAATGTTTCTTGCCACATATAAATTTGGCAAAGTATGGGAAAACACTATCAAACTACTTGAGAGCCCAACTTTGCACTCGCATATATTTTATTAAAATTAGTAACATGAACTAAGATTTAGTGCATAATATATTATAATATAGGTTAATTAATTCATATATCAAGCTGGTATTGAAACTTTCATATGTGTGAGATATGATGTCACCAAACTACTTACTTGACTCTATTTAAACATAGAAAACATTATCAAAATGCTTAGGAGCCCAGTTTTAAAAACACTTATATTTGGATGTGATTCATCACATGAATTTATAATTAGAAAATAGAAACTTAGGCCTAATGTGATCACAACCATATGACCAAATCCCAATGAATCATCCACATGTGGTAATTGTGATGTCATCAAACTACCTACTAAAATTTTCTATCATCAGATCTAAAATGTCTAGATGAAAACTATGGACCACCAGATGAAATAAAATTATTCACACAAGAACTTAATGAATCCTTGAATTCTAATAAGACATATTTCACAAGCTCAATACTATAGACTCATCCTTAATCATCTCTAAATAGTCAAACTTTGAAGATCAACCAAGCCTACTTTAAGAATACTAGGATAAGCACATTACACACTTTGTCATTATCACTTTAGACTATAAAAGAAATTCATTAAATATCTTAGACACTTTTATGACATCATTGAAAAATCTCCAATAATCTCCCCTTTTGTCATTGATGTCAACACACAACATACAACTCACCTACCTTCTCTCTCTTCAAGCACTCTCACAATAGGAACTTTCTCCCCCATTGACAAATTGACAAAGTGGGAACTAACTAATCTTTAGGATCATAAAATACTACCATAAATATAAGACCATCTTAGAAAGGTAGTAAAAAATCCCCCTTACCTTTAGCCTACCTCTTCTTGCCTTGTCAACTTTCTCGTTCTCCATTCCAACACTCTCTTCAACCAAGCACTATAACCAATGAATAAAGAACACACAAAATAAATATAATATAATATAACTCACAAGAAACACTTGATAGGGATTTCCCCTAAGATTTATAATAAATTATACCTCATGATCATCTTCATATCTTCACACACCATGAAGAACCACCATGTAAGCTTACTAACCTTCTCTCTCAAACCATCTCAAGGAACACAAACATAACTTAATTCCACTCTCTAAATATAAAAAATACTCAACCAATCCTAATAACTCACCTTGAAATAATCATGCCTTATTTTTTTTTGAGAAACTGAACAAAAAGCACTCTTCTTATTAGTCCTTCTAGTCTACTTGTAACCCTACCTAGAACTTATGGATCCCAAAAAATTTAGTAACTACACCATCAAGAACTAAAACTTCATATCTGGATCACTCTCATATACCTCCTCAAGTACACCAATTTGAAATAACTAGATCATCCTTTGAAATATACTTCTTTCACAAACCTACTAGCTAATTAGGCCTTGATTTTGTCAAAAACATGAACAATATGAAAACCACAAATCTTCAAACCTTTTTGAATATTTATATGAAAACCCATTTGGCCCATTAAACTTGTTAAGAAGCCTTAGACCTCAAATCACAAGGAAAACCACTTTTCTAGTCAAGCCCAAAACCCTAGAATCTTAAAACAAAAATGTGAACACAACACCTTATGATCAACTCAATCTTTTGAAACTTATTGTAAACCTAGAAAAAACCATCACAAAATTCTAAACCAAAAATTGAGATTCCAAACCTTTGGGAACCCATACATCTTATAACCCATTTTAGGACTACTTGCCCTCAAACAAAAAAATGAGAAAACTGAGAGCACTCAAAAATCTCTAATTTAACTTCAACATATCTTCAGACCACAAAAACACCTAGATCATTCTAGAATAAGGTTAAAAAAACTTTTTATGAAAAAAAATCATCTTGAAAAAACACAAATCCTTCTTTTCCACCTTCAAACCTTTAATCTGACCCTGTAAATTGACCATATATAGCTATCAACATCATGACATCACTCTAACATCACCATAACATATATTCCACCTAGATATACCTATTCCAACATAAAACATTCATATATATCATTTTATGATCTTATAAATAACACCACATCAACACTTGCTTCTCTAGTGAAAGGAGTCTCTTAAGAAGCATAGATAGAGACATCTTACTTAATGTCTTAGAACAATGTGAAACTAGGAGTTGCCCATAAATATTAATATTCCTTATCCTCCTTGGTCATTTGATACTTATAGTTATTATTTTTATTCTTAGGCTTAATATTTGCAACATGTTCATCCACTATAATATTCTCCTTTATGATTGAATTTAAAATACATGGAGATAACATAGATTCATGACATACCTTTTCATCTATAGAATCTTCCTTTCATCTTATAGCCTCGTCAGTAGGTAATGATAATTGATTTTATTTGAATAATACTTTCTCAACAATAACAAGATGTTCACTTGGATCCATAATCACTTCAAAACTAGCCTCAACCAATACCTTGGTCTTCTCCTTGAGCTTGGTTTCTTCACTCAAAATATGAGCAGGCAATGAAAGCCCTTAGCACTCTTTAACTTTTGAATCATTCTCCACCATAAAAAATAGATTACTTGGACCTATAGACTCATCATGACTCACACTTAAGACCTTTTTTTTTTATGAGCTAACTTGCCTTCTTCCTTGCACTAGTGGATTCTGATTGAATGTATTTTGACTTAGTGGCCTTTGCATGCAGAACTTAGTAATGTGACCAATCTTCTCACAATTTCAACAAAAAATACTCCTTAATGGAAACTTACCTTGTCTTACCTTATTTAGTCAATGCTTATAAAAGCCTCCCTCATAAATACAATTGAAGACCTTAACTCTATTCATACCTTTTAACTGATGCCCCCCATCATAGTTACATGTAAACTCATTTCTAACAAGTTTCTTGTATTCTCTAGCTCTATGCCCAAACTGATTACAAGTATAGTGGTAACCATTAAAATTTACATACCTCATGTCATTTGATTATCTAATCTGATTTGTCTTTATCTTGCTAGCACCTTCATTCTTTTTTTGATGATTTATCTTCAAAGTATGATTATTTTTGTTCACAATAGTCTTCATCTTGTCTAGAGTTGTATTCTCTAGTTTTTTTGTATCCAAGACCAATCTTATCACTTGCATGATTTTGACCACTCAAAATATTATCTATATCACTTGATCTTTTTTCAAATTTCATAAATGAATTCACCTTTGTAGATGTCTTCTCTAACTCAACTTTTAATGACTCATTTTCAATTACATACCTCAAACAGTCATCTTCTTTAGCTTTCAAGCTTATAGATAGGATTTCTAATTGAAAAATGAGATGCTTGACCATATCTTCATGCTCCTTAGCATATTCATTCATTTTTGCCTCAAATACACTAAATGTATCCTCATAGTCATTGAGTTTATATTTCATCTTCTTATTAATCTTCTTCCCAATCTTTAGTTCCTCAATAACATTCATTAAATTAGTATCATAGTCCACCTCATCTTTATCATCATCTAAAAACTCCATGTAGACTCTATTTAATGTGATAAACTACCTTATTTATCCATGAATAGGGCTTCATATTCAATAAGAACATCAAGTTAATGAGCATACTCTAAGTCACTAACTTCACTCTCATCTGATGAGATGAAATCTTCTTTGGTGTAGAGACTCTTTTTGTCCTTGAAGTACTTCTTGTTGTCCAACCTTATGAATACCTTTTTACTTTTATTAGACATGAATGATATCCTAACATCATAATGACCTTGATCATGTTCTTCATCATCATAATTATTATACTTATGAGGGCACTTATTATCAAAATATCCTACCTCTCCACAATCAAAGAATTTGATGGGTAGTTTACCCTTATACTTTCTTGAACCTATTTTTAATTTCCTTGAAAATAAATAAATTATTTAATCCTCATCTATAATATAAATGTCATCCTCCTTGGGTTTCATACTTTGAAACTCCTTCTTTGGATTCATTTTAGTCTTGAAAGTTATTTTCTTATTTAGTGGTATATTATCATTTACTCTCATCTCATAGGTATTAAGGGTGTCATGCAATTGATCTATCTTGAACTAAGTAAGATCATGAATTTATTCTATAGTAGATACTTTTTTATCAAACTTGAGGGATAGAGACCTTAATAATTCTTGAACTATAGTAACCTCTTTAAGGTTATCTTCAAGACCTTTGATTTTTTTCACAATCTCATTAACTCTCTACAAAAGGGAGTCCATAGAATCTTCTTCCTTCATCTTGAGACTTTCAAATTACCTTATATGAGTCTACAACTTAGCAAGCTTGACCTTTGAATTTCATTCATAAATGATTTTAATTTTTTCCCATATCTCTTTAGTAGATTTATAATGGATTACCTTGGTGAACTTAGTCTCTATAAGACCACAAGTGATGGCATTCATTGCCTTCAAACTATTTTCAAATAACTTCTTATCTATAATAATAGATGGAGTAGTAGGAGAAACATAACCATGCACAACATATTTCCATACATCAAACCCTATGGAAATAATGTATGTCCTCATCCTTTCACTCCAAAAATCATAATTGGATCCATTGAACATCAGTGCTTGCTTAATAGAGGAATCTCCATGCATTTGATGACTACCAATATTATACCTTAGATCACCTTCAAGCTATCAAGACTTTACCAAAGGACATACTCTAATACTAATTGTTAGAGATATAATCTATTGAGAGGGCGGGTATGAATCAATGGTGACAAATAATCTAATTCAATTTTAACCCCTTCAAACATTTAAGCTTTCAATACAACCATTTATGAAGTGTACAAGATGTTTATAAAAATGAACAATTAATAAAATGGAAGATCACACACACAAAACAATATATATTTGGGAACCCCACTTGGGGAATAAAACCCACTCTCAAGCCTACAAACACTTGGAATACTTATCCTATAAGGTATAACAAACCAAAGACTAGTCAAGTCCTTTTGACTAGGTTTTAGTGAGATACCCATTCCACAAAGAACTCTTGCCCCTAATATGATCAAGTCCTCCTAACCACCTAACCACATATTGGTAAATTAATTTTGACCTGAAACCTTGATCAAGTCCTCTTAACCTAAGGTCTTTAGTGAAACAATTATTTCACAAAGAGAAACTACCCCTAAGAAAGATCAAGTCCTTTAGACCCTACTTTGAAATAAACACCTCCACATTTGAATTTATGTCTTCAATACCTGATGATAGATATCTAATTTTTATAACCCCTAAAAAATATCCTCTTTATCTCATATATTCCTCTCACATATGCATGCCACAATATCTCTCCTTCTTCACTCAAACTACCCTCATATGCACACTCAGACCTCTTCACATATCCTCAAACTACAAGAGAACTATTTTGACATCAAAAATATGAACTAAAAGTCATACACATAGTCAAAAAACTATTTTTATCATAAAATAATCTAATAGTAACACTACCTATCCCCTGTTCTTCACTTCAATTCTCACTCTACACCAACAAGCCTATAACCAGTCAAGAAACCATTTCATTTAGTTTCACTATTTATAGATCCTTCATGATTATCAACATCTTGGTCAGCCATTAGGTATGAATTAACCATTAATTAATATATCATACAAATACATAACACAATAAATTATTCATAGGTTGTCCATAGCATCTATGGGTCACTCTTAAGTAGCTACACCTTTCAATTATGCCCTTATAGATCTTATAGGTCTCATGGATACCTATACACCCATTTATAACTTTATGAATAAAAAAAATAAAACAATACCAATTTAAAATACATGGTTCCACTACTTATTTCCCCTTTAACATCCTAAAATGATCACAATCATTTTTTCTCACTTCTGTATATGCTCAATCTACTCACATAGTAGCCTTGTACATAGGACACCATGAACTAACACATAGTCAACTTATTACCAATTGTTCATAATTAATATGAATTGTTAAAACCTCAAAATTACACAAAAATCATCATCATAAAGTCTAAAACACTCTCCAATTTCTAATATAGCATTAAACATTGAAACAACATCAACATAATCTTAATTATCCTTCTTGGGTCATTTGCAGAACATGGTCAAACACATAGTCAACTTTGGAGATCAATAACTTTGATATTATTAATAATCAAACATCCTAAATAAATTAAAATTGGATTATTCTACATCATTTTTTTTACTCCATCAAAAAATTCATCCTGAATCAAAAGTTATAGGCAAATTAAAAATCACTAGTTTTTCCCTTTACAAGTTCAAATTTTCAAATGCCAATTGTCACAATTAAACCTTAGACACTTTGAATTCATATAATGCCCTTTCATATCTTTAATAAATACAAACCATTTATCTTATTTTATGTTTCTTTATATTTACCTTTCATCTCTCTCTATTAGATCTTTGTATTGACTTTTTGACTTAATGCATTCTGTCAATCTCTTATATGTAGCTTGATCTTTATCTATATTAAACATTAGACACTTTGAACTCATCTCGCTCAATTCACACCATTTATCTATATTTATATAAACACCCATGAAACATAAAATCTTATAATTATCTTTGTCTTTACCTCTAACTATAATTAAAATTCAAACACTTGGCATCATCTCGTTTCTTCCTGACATCCTAAAACAAACATGCTCTATCGATCTCTTCAAAAGTTATTTGATCTTTAACCTATTAACCAACTATTAATATTACCTATTTGAATTTACACACACCATTATATTAATTTTTACTATCCCACATAAAATTTTAGATCTTTATTTGGTCTTGATCTTTATCTCTTACAAAATTGACTATGTATGAGAACCCTTGAAATTTGCCTAGAAGGCCAGCTTTGGACCTCAATAGCTTTTGTTGCACTTAGATGTATGATTTAAAATTTGGACCATATTATCTCCTCAAATATGATAATCCAACCATATATCAATATAATCCTAGAACCTTTGCATGTGAAATATATAATTCTATTAATCTACTCAATTTTTTTGCCACAAAGCCAACTATGCCTAAAACTTCCTAAAAGGCCAACTTTGCACATGCATATATTTTGATTTGATTCATTTCATGGCCTAAAATAGAATTAATAGAAACTAGGCACAAAACTAAACAATCCCATATGATCAACTCATTCTGAAACTACCACACATATGAAATATGACTACATCAAAAAGCATACTCAATGTTTCTGGCCACATGTAAATTTGGCTATGGGAAAACATTGTCAAATTACCTGGGAGCCCAACTTTGTACTTGCATATATTTTTTCATTTTTAGTCACATGACCTAATATTTAACACATAAGATCTTATCTCATATCATAATTAATCCATATATAAATCTTCTCCTAAAACACTCATATGCGTGGGATATGATGTCACCAAATTGCTTACTTGGCTTTGTTTGAACATAGAAAACACTATAAAAATGCTTGGGAGCCCAACTTTGTACACTCATATATTTTTTATTCAATTCATTTCATAACTTTACACTTGGAACATATAAAATTGGGATTAAATTGATCACAACCATATGATCAACTCCCCCTAACTCATCCACACGTGGAAATTATGACATCATCAAATTTACTACTCAAATTTTTTGCCATTAGACCCGAAATTTATAGATGAAAAATATGGATCACCATATAAATTCCACTTATGCACACAATCACTCAATTCATCCTTGACCTAGATAGGACCTCTTGCATAAGATAAATACTTTAGACTCATCCTTAATCATCTCTAAATAGTCAAACTCTAAATATCAACCAAGCCTAAATCAAGCATACCAAGATAAGAACATTACAAACTTTGTCATTATGACTTTATACTATCAAGGCACTTCATCCACTCACTTGGACACATATATGACATCATTGATAACTCTTCAACAAAAGAATGTTGCATAAAGAGAAGTTGACAAAGGAACAAGAGTCTAGAAAATAAATTATGGTTAAAAAATAGGATTCTAGGAAATTATATATGACTAAGAAAGAGATTCCTAAGAAAGAAGTTCAAAAACAAGATGTGCCTAAAAATACTAATGTTAGAAGCACAATTTCCATGGGTTCATCTATAAATCCTTCCTCATATATAAATCCTATTGTCATTAGTCTTCACATATATGGAAATTAATTTAAAAATGTCAAAGTTGATCCTAATTAATAAATCAATATATGTATCATGACACTTCTAAAGTCTCATGTGTCATTGAAAACATAGACATGACTATAGCATGTTACCATTTTATAGGAGCTATTATGTGGCATGTATCTATTCATAAGAAATTATATAACTTTGGATTTAAAATTTATCTTAATTTATCTAAGTAAAATGATATATTATAAAAATCATGGTTCACATCAATGGGTGAAACATTATATAAGAATAATGATTACATTGCATTCAAAATTAGAGGTAATACATTTTCTACCTCAAATAATGGAACATATACAAATTTCAAACAATACATGGAAAACTAATTCCTCCACTAGTACCCAAGCATTGACATATAATTATACTATGATAAAAACTAAGATACATAATATAAAGGGTAATAAAACTAATAAACAAATTCCAATATATTTTACAATTTGATATATGTATTTGGAGAGAATGAGTATATTGTATATATTTCAAATATGAATGTCCCCAAAAGTGTATAACCCTAGTTATAACATTATAAATTAGTGGCTCATAAGGATTTATATGATACACAATTCCTATTTTATAATGGTTGGCTTATATTTTAGGTTATTTTTTATTAGTGTGATCTAATAAGATATAAATTTGAACTAATTTTAATTGTATGGGATATAAAAATAAACACCACTATGAATGTAAAATGTAGAATTTGATTTTAATTATTACACTTCATAAAATTGAAAATACCTAATGGAATGAGATACTCAAAATATAAGTACCATGCAAATCTGAGACTAAATGTAGGTGGTAGAAAGGGGGTTAAAAGAAATCAAGAGTTACTCAAATTAGGAAACAAATATTTTTATGTGCTTGGATAGATTCACAAAATTCTAGATGAAACCAACTAATGTTATCATCTAAAACCTAATAGATTCATTTTGGTTGATTTTTCTTCTTTGTTTCCATACAAGACACTATGCCTAATTGTAAATTGTCTCTATTTGTGATCCTAAGGGATACCTTTGTATGTAATTTTAGAAGCATGTCTCCTTCTCTTTTAAACTCTAGATCCATTTTGGACACTAGGTTTTAGCCTAATAAATAGATAAAAAGGTGAGTTGATCTAACCCAAACTTCTCCCTAATTAATGGATGAGGGATACCTACATATATAATATTTCGAAGAGGGAATTAAAATTACATGTAGTTCTCCATGTTAAGTGTATGTATACAATAGTGATCCTTTAATGAATGTAACCTATGATATAGTTTTTGATACTCGAAAAATGATAAATTTTCATTGTATTTGATGTGCTCCAAACTTGGATAAGACCTACTCCTTGTGACTAATGGTTGAATGAGAAATAATATGGTATTTCCTTGAATGTGTAGATGTGTATTGTAGGTTTTATTAATAAATTATACATGTGGAATATGATTATACCTATTGTTTATTTATAAATGACTATGTGGGCAATTTATCACATCAATAACATTCAAATGTATAGACCAACCGATAAGAAGGATTTGAATTTAAAAATAAACCATTGTTTGGCATGGGATGAGTCCATCAAGTAAGATGACTCCATAGTTTAGGAACAGTATGAGTTTGATAAATTCATATTGGAGGTATAAATAATTATATGATGATCTAAATATAGTCTTAATATGAATTTTAATAGGTTAGACATAGACTATGGAATTATTATACATGATTGATATAAATTTTTTAAGGTTAAGCCCATGGAAATAATGTGGATGTGAGAGAAAGGTGAATAAGAGCCATATATATATGCACAAGTCATGTAGGGTGAAGGTAGGTCAAAAATAAAACTTTAATGTATCTAATACCATATTTTAATGTCTAAAAATTCCCCATATTGTTATAGTATTATTCTTAAATAAAATTTTAGAGTAAAAGGATAAACATATGTAGTTGAGTTTACATGAAATAGTTTATCTTTGGGAAGAAGATTTAAATGTGCAAATCTATTAATGTAACATGCCTACAATGATTATGAAAAAATAAATGTCCATGTTTAAAATATAAAATATGAATTTAAATTTAATAATTTAAAATTGAAGAGCAAGGAATAATATAGTTGTAAGTGGGTGAACCATGTTTCCCTATGCCATTCCATTAGATATGATGCTTCCTTGTTAAATAATTTGGGAATTTTTATTCTTTGTTGAAGCACTTGGATAATTTTATGGTGATAATTCTCCTAATTTATGTGTTAATGAAATGCCATGGGTTAAGAATATAATTCCCCACCCCATTGAACCTCAATTACACTATTCATATAATTTATCTTGAATACTAATATGAAATTTGGGAACCACATAATGGGATTGTAGAGTAATGCCAAGGCCATTTATTATTGCTAAAACTCAACCACACTACTCATTTAACTAAATAAATTTATTTAGACACACTTAAATATTTAAAGTGATCACTTATAAGGACCATTGATGCCAACAATATATAACTATAATAGTGTGTATGTGAATTAACAATATCAATGCCAAAAAATATGATCTAATAAGTGTCAAAATGATGTATAATACTTTGTGTGTGTGTGTGTGTGTGTGTGTGTGTGTGTGTGTGTGTGTGTGTGTGTGTGTGTGTGTGTGTGTGTGTGTGTGTGTGTGTGTGTGTGTGTGTGTGTGTGTGTGTGTCTCATTTATCCAAAATATGAAAAATATATAACTCATGTCCTTATAAAATGTGTTTATATGCATTAAATATTCCCCAAAAATATATATAAATATATAAAAACCTGTAGTAAACGTTTTTGAATCTTGAAACATTTGTCTCATGTCTAAACCAAATTGATAATCTAAACCAATCTAAAATATCTAAATCTCTTTATTTGTTCCATAATTTAAATCAAACTAATAATCTAAGCCACTATGAAATCTATGAATCCTATAATTTATGCCATTTTTTAAAATTTTATATTCATGAAGGCTTTAATATCTATGAAAATCCCACTAATACTCCCCCTTTTGAGGTGAGGGATTTAGACTAAAAATTACTCATCTCAAAAGAAAAGAGTTTACACATCATGTTATGTAAAAATATGTAATAATAGTAATGAATAATTCATCAAGGCATACATGAGACATGTAGTGTAATGAATAAAAGTGTCATGTCAATAAAAATATATAAATTAGGTGCACACTAACAACCATCATTGATATAAATATTGAATAATGAATGACATGAGAGGGTGCATGATGTGAATCATATAACCACACACAAATGGGTATGTGCATGATATTTATCACATAATCACAAACTCATCAATCTTATATAACTCAAAAAACTTATCAAGACCCACAAAAAATATTATATTTATCCACTTATTTTCATGTTATTACTTATATTTATGTGACATTGGGTGTTATTTCATTATGCACACAATAAAAACACATGAAATAACACCCAATGTCACATAAGGCAAAGGACCACACACAAATATAAGTAATAACATGAAAACATAAATAAGGGATAGTTTTAAAAGTAAGCAAGGGCCCAAGAAAATGTCATGTAATGAAAACTAAATCTAGCAACAATCATGGAAGAAGCCCAAGAGCCAAATAAAGAGGCATATAGTGATAAAATCAATTAAAAATTTTCATGTAATAAATAGGAAGTAAACAATAATAAAAAATTATTAGAATATAATATAAATAAAGCATATAATAAGTGAAATTAGTCTTACACTATCAATCTATGTTAATGCCAAGTATTATATCCATGAAATGTAGCATTGTAAATAATATAAGAAATAAAAAGATAGGTGTAAACAATTAATGTATTTGAGCATGATAAATGAAAAGGTCATATAAATATATAACTTGTAAAATGTAACATATGGAATGAGATTCCCCCAACATTGGTATGGACCCTAGGTATAGGAATGTGTTATATATATGCATTCATGTAGCATCTGTAGCCTTTGTGTGCTATATCTCACTCACATATACTGTGAAATGAATGCATGTATGAAAAATGATATGTAATCTACCAAACATGTGATAAATAACATAAATGAATAATGAAAACTAGTAATATATCATGCTTAGGTCTCTTTTTTTGAAATATTATGATTTTTTGTATTTTTAAAATATTTTGCACATGTAAAAATGCTAACCAATAATGTCATCAAGGGGATGATCATGTATTGGTCTTATATATAACATGGAAAGGGTCACCTTTTACAAGTGAATAGTTGTATATATAATTATATATTAACATGAATCATGACTCATAGGATATTATATATGATGAGTGAATTTATGGATAAGAGTATACTATGAAAACTATTGTATATTAAGAGAAACATGTGCTTTCATTAGATATGGAAAAAAATGAACTATCTATAGCACTAACTTAGAACATAGAGTAAATAATGGCCATACTTAGTCCTAAATAGCCATTTAATGTAATTGACAAAGAAACTTTAGTCATCTAAGAAATTTAACTACTTTCCTCTAAATTATTTATGTAGAATGAACCTTATTAGGCTATATACATGATTGTTTAGGATGATGTTAAATAGCTAAAGTAATTGATTATATATGTAGATGATGTTTTGTGATTATGTATCACTTCAGTATTATACACTTATAAAACTTAGACCTTGGTTATTATTATTATTATTTATACACTCTCATTGCCTCCAAAATCCTTGCATCTACTTTATCTTGTGCCCCTTGGCCTATCTATTAGTTTGACCAATCTTATATTGATGTCACATTCATTCTATCTTGCCAAAATACTTAAAATATACTTAACTTACACCTCTACAATTTCTAATCTTGTAAATGTTTTCTACTCCCTGTATACTAACATCTAAGACAAACAATAGCCTTAACATTACTATCTTACCCTGATACAAGTGTCTAGTGCCATAAAGTCATCCAATGTTAAAATGAAATGTATCCTAATGGTTGACCTAAGTGATTAAATGAAATTTATTACTCCAAATATGTTGATATAAATATAAGATTAACCCTCATTCATTACTCACCTAAGAAACCTAGAAAATATCAAAGAGACCAAGGATCTTATCAAAATCCCTCTATCAATCATTCAATAATCAATTCTTTCATATTTTTATACCATTCATAGGTAAAATACATCTACAAGTTTGAATTACTAAGGAGTAGCCTAAGAGTCTAATTTTATAAGCTATAAGGTAAGTCATTAGTCTAATTACTTTTCACACATTGCATGACTCACATGCAAGCCAACACATAAGTACAAATACATTATTATGAGTCCCTCTTTAGATTATTAGCTATGTAGGCAATGTATTTTTATAAAAGGGTTAGATTGACACCATATTCCCACTAACCCATTTCCCCCAAGGTCACATTTAAGATAAAAAGTTAGGGTTTTGCCATTTCACAAAGAGAGATAGTCCATGACCTATATATGAATGTATTATAATTATGTTTAAACCAAACATATAAGCATCCAAGTGGTCACATCCCATTTCACCAAAACTATGTATAGGATAATATCATCAGAATCAAATAATAATGTTGATGCAACTATCTAGGGTTGATGTAATTATCTAAATAGCCAGAGGTACTAGATCCAAAATATAACAACTATTATAGATTGTCTTCTCACCTAATTTTAGCTTATTAAAGATCAAAAAATGAATTACCATCAAAACAAGCTAAGTAATTCTCTTTTTTGTCATTTCTCTATCTAGCCTAGTTATACTGTCCATATTTAGACTATCTCAACATAATAAATTTAGTATATGCTTCTATCTAAGTTTAGCATTTAATTGGTCTACTATAGTTATGATTATCACCCTTGTGATAGTTCATTTCTATATTCATAATCATAATTTTAAATTGAAATACATACCACACATTTAATTTTAAGGTTAAACATTTGGTGAACCTGACATATATGAATGCAACTTTTTATGATTCATAATGTTTTAAACTAGTTAGGGTTTTAGATTGTTGTACTTTTTAATTTTCTATTGGTACTATTTTTCATGAAACTTAAGCATAGACCTAGATTGGGCATGTGTCTAATAAACATATTGAGCTTCGCCTCAACCCATCTAATATGTCTCAAACCAATGAGGGATCTCATACCTTGGATCATGATGATACCAATGTGAAAAAATAATAAAATGCTTATAGGGTTATCATATAAGAAGATTATGACAATAAAAATAAGGAAACAAATGAACAATTATACCATGATCAAGTGCATGCAATTGAATTGTTTGTTGAGATCATTCAAAAAAATCCTAAAGATATTGATAAGATCTTAAAAACTATACTTGAAGCCAAAAAATCTAAAATATTAGTTGACATATCCCTCCCCTTGAACACACTACAACTAAATACATCTAATGAGGGAAAAAATTATGTGTTTAAATATTTGTTCCCTAAAAATACTAATGATACATATATTATGGACCTACTCATTGTTTTAACACAAATTTTAGTTTTAATTCCTATTAATACTCAACATATTTTTTCATCCCATTTGGTGACAACTAAAATTATTGATCTAGATTTCACTAGGCCTACAATTAAATCATTCCTTCAAGTTATAAAAACCTTGTAAGATAATATTATGAACATTGAATAAAAATGTTTAAAATCTTCTCATGCTATAAATTTATAAGATGTGCATAACCATATTTCACTTGAAATCCCTTTGCAGCCTTTACCAAATAGATTTGTTTTACCTAATTTCACAATTTATGATGGAAAGGGTGATCTTGAACAACATATTCAAACCTTCTATGTGACATGCCTTAACTATGCTTCCAATGATAAAATTTTGACCAAATTATTCCCAAAAAGTCTCAAGAATTATGCTTTGAGGTGGTTTTATGATCTACCTCTCCAATATATAGAATCATTCAAACCTCTTGTAGACCAATTTTTAGTACACTTTTATATTAATATTTTGGAAAAGGTTTCATATGCCCAAATTACCAAAATAAAACAAGGAACCAATGAACCTATCAATGAATATGTCTGGAGATTTAAGACAATGGTAGCCAAAATGACCAATCCTATGGTAAATAAAGAGCTAAAATATATTTTCAAGAAAATTTTTATTAATCCTTTATATTTTTGTTGTCTTTAATAAGTTTCAATATTTTGATGACTTATGCCATGTTATACAAGATCGTGAAATGAAGCTTATATCTTTGAATAATCTCAAGTATGTATAAAACACACTAGTTAGATCTACATATAGAATAACATTTATAATAAAACTAAGTAATAACGTAAAACTTCATGAGCCTAAAAAATAAACAACCACCATAGTTAACATAGTGTTATAATAACCTAATTAGCTTGTCTTATCTAATGCATCAAGGAAATAATTCACATGTTCCCTGATACCTATCCTCATTACTCTTGTGGTTACTAGAGTGAAAAATTATATCTCTCATTCATCATATTGAGGTTGATATGAGTCGACCTCTACCCAAAGGAAATGATTTGAATGCTTATTATGATTATCATCAAGGACCAAGACATTATACAAGTATATGCTTTACCTTGAATTACAAGATCCAAGATATTAATGATGACTAAAAGATTTCATTTGAGGATCCTTCAAAGGAATAAATTTCATAACCTAGAGATCATCATAAACATAAAATATTGAAAAATAATTTGAAAGGACATTCTAAGAAGGAACCAAAAGTCCAAATGGTATATAATTCACATTTTAGTCCATAACATTATATACAACCACTAGTGGTATTATTGGTACTTACATGTGAGAAATACCTCCTATGGTTTAGATACCTTCTATTTATTTTGATGATATTGAAATTAATGATGATAAATTCAATCTCTATTCCCTATTCATTTGAGCATATCTTGATAAACACCTTGTATATAATGTTATTATTGATAATGGTGTAAGTGAAATTGTTTACACTATGACATTGCTTAAACACTTAGGTTATACTTGTCATGATTTACACCCCTCTACTAGATTGGTTAAACCACCTCCTATATGGTTCTTGGTGAGATTGACTTGCCTTTATTGTTTGGTCTTACACATGTGGTTACTATATTTTCAGTTATCCCTTCCACAGGTGTCTTTGATATGTTATTGGGAATGTTTTAGATACACACTATTTGAGCAGTACTTTATATAGTGCATGGGTATGTCAAATACATTCATGCCAATTAGGTAATTATAATTTTTAGAATTCCATATGAACATCCTCTTAAATAGAATAAGCTTACACCTAGACAACTATATATCAAGCTTACTAAGGCTAATCCACCACAAAAGGGTAAGCAATAGGCAATCCCCTTTCTTATGTGGTTAGTACTTGAGAGACAATTACATTAGAGAAATATAGTAGTTTCCATAGAATACTAATCTTCTAATACACACCATGTTCAAATATCTAGAATACCCACACATGTTCCTCTTATTGTTACTCCAAAAAACAAATAAGCACTCAATGATGGGTTATTAAAACCCTACTATGATTACTCCTAGTATTTCTTCATGACAACAAAGTCCTAGTTTACATACATAGAGCACCATCAATATAAAAATGACAAAAATGACACCTATATATGTTCCTTGGCCACATGCATAGGGTATTGTACTAGATTTATAGTGGGGAGATATCTATGATGATCATTTGGATGACATCATAGGATGATATTTTCTATCTCCAAAAATATCAAAAAAATAAAAAACCATTCAAAATTACAAAATCATTTTTGGCACTTACATGTTTTATTAGGTCCTTGACATCTATATGTTATTTTCATATTGATGGAACAAATACTTAGTTATTCCTACATAGATATATGTGTGACATGTATACATTGGGTCTGATACATGCATACATAGATACCATTGATGTGGGTTTCATGAATACCACAACCTTAATGAGGTAGCCTTTAACATTCTAAGATCTCAATGGAGAAAAAATCCACTCCAGGGCACGAGTTGTAGGTATGGATTTTATTTCAATCTATTGATGAAATAGCTAGTAGGTAATGCAGGTTGTTGATAAATTTTTTGGATGGAGGTGTAATTCCTAATAATGGTAGTGAATCTCTATGTGAGATGGATGGGTAGATGGATTTTAATATAAAGTGGGTAGGTCTAAAAAAAATAAAAAAAAGGAAGGGTAAGGAAAAAAAGAAAGTGTATGTGGTTTTTAGTAATCACTTCCCTAAATAGTTTCTAGAGGACAAGTCCTCTCATAACCTATGCATGTTGTTAGCATCAATTGCATATGCATAGTCAAACATAGCTAAAATGTCTAAGGAGATAAAGATCCAAGAAATCCATAGGCCTCAGATAAAGGTTTCTCCTTTTAGATTAGTTGTTTCACACCCTTTATCAAGAGATTATAGCTCGAGCTGATGAAGTATCTTAGGTAGATTTTACACACACATAGAAAACTACATCCAAGAAAACATTAATTCACAATCAAATTATGAATCAATCAAATTAACTATTTTAGCTAGTATATTTTACTAATCTTTGAACAACTATTGCACATCTATAGATTAGTAAATCAATGAAAATTATTAAGAATCCATTCATAGATTTTGCACACTAAATATTATTAAAACATATAACCAAACAAAGTAACAACTAATTACATAGAAATTGGAAAGAAAATACACAAACACATTCACTGATGATCAAAATTGATGTTGTTCCTATATTCAAAAATTATCTGACAAAAATCCAAGGTGGTTTATAATTGCTTTTATAGACTTGGGGAATGGGTCACCTCATCCTCCAAGTTCATATAAGGTGGTTACAGTCAGAATATGAGTTCTAATTGTGGTCTAAAACCATATAAGAGTCTACTTGTAGTTATCAGTTTAAAATAGCCTTTGTAAAAATCTATGCAACATGTACATGTGTATGAATATGAAGGCAATTTTTATAATTATAGATCAAACTACATGAAAACTATAAATATATGGATCATTTTACAAAAATTGTACATGCTTCCTTTTATAGGTTATGAGAATAATTGTTATATATTTTATATTATTCACCTTCAAATGGAACTCAGACATGCATCACTTTACCAATGCTTCAAAAACAGTGACACTATTTACTATGACTAATCTTAATGTAACTATGTGTTGCATGTTGCCTATGCTTTTCACTGGGTCTAGATCTTTGAAAAGTCCACCTAAGACTCACATAGTCAATATTTTTCATGATGGAATGTGAGCATGTAATTTTTTAGCTTTGTGAGCTTCATGGCTCATCTATAAAACACACTCCATTACTTATTGCATTTACAACATGTGGCAACTTCTCACTTGCCCTGGGAATTCTAAAAAGTCTTTGTTGATCCTACACTATTAATCTTTATGTATTGGGATCTCACACACCATTGATCTTTTTTTACTAGGTCCCCTATAATGTTTCCACTTGGCACTCTCATACAGATTTTGAAAAAAACTTTGTTTAAATGTTCATATAGGGATGAAACTTGTTACCACCATGTTTGATTTGGATAACTCTTTATTACCATGATTTATTATGCACTGTTAGGTCTCTAGTATATGAGTTAACACACATTGTACATCTTGGTGCTTGAATATTTGACTCCCCAAAAGTTTGACACTTGTCTTTTCCAAATTCATTCCTACAAAACATAGACATAAAAAGTGACTTATCATATATATAATAAATTTATTGCTTGTATGGGTAGAACTTAGAAATTTTATGAGGATTTTGGTCTATTTTTTATATCATTTCAATAGAGGTAATTATTGTGGGATTTTTATATGGGTCATGTATAACATCATGGAAATTATTTTAGACAAAATGTTTAAAGCAATTATCATGAAGGGTATGTCTTATTTCATTAGGTGAAATATTTTGGAAAAATGTCCACAGACTAATTATATCAAGGGAATTATTTTTGAGAAAATGTCCACAATAATTTCCCCAAAGACCTATTCCATCAAGAAAAAGTTTTAAATAAATTATCCTAAAGGGTCACTTCATAGGGCATTTCATCCATGACAAAAATCCTGAAGGATCTACTTTGCAAAGACCAAAGGGAAAGCCTATAGGGAAAAATGTTTGGGATAAAATTCGTAAAGGGCATGATGTCTCAAGTAAAATGTCTGAAGGAATTGGTTGAAGGGAAAAATCCTTGGATAAAAGTCCAAAAGGGTAAGATGGTTATTTCAATAGTTGAAGGGTCACTCAAAATGTTTGAAGGGTCATTTTAATAAATTTGAAGGATAGGATAAAAAGGCTTGAAGGATCTACTTCATGGAAAAAATTCCCAAAGGGTCTACTTCATAAGGTAAAGTTTTGGTAGGGAAATGGTCTGTGACAAAAGTCCCAAAGGGTAATTTACATAAAGACTGAAGGGTATGTGCCATTAGGGTCATTGCTTTAGAAAAAATATATTGGTAAGATTTATTTGGGAAATTATTTTGATCTTTTTGCATTAGATAAAAATTATAATGATAAAAAATTTCAAGGGCACTTTCAAAAAGGTGAAGGTAATGTCATTAGGGCAAGGTGACCAAGACAAAGTCTTGAAGGGTAAGTGAATTGGGTCTAAATGGTCTAATTCATGGAGAAAATGTTTGAAGGGTATACTTTGTAAGGTACATTTCGATGGGAAAGGGCCTAGGATAAAATTCCTTAAGGGTAAGTCTAGTAAGGCAAATGGTCAATGCAAAAAAGTTGAAGGGTCATTATGTCAAGCAAACTAGCAACATCAAAAAAGATGAAGGGAAATTACAAAAAGTCCTAAGGTTAGGTGTGAAGGGTAAAAGGCCTAGGATAAAATCCCCAAAGGATATTTTTGAAAGGCCAAAGGGAAATTTCAAAAAGGCTTAAGGGTAGGTGGGTTAAGTATTAAGGGTAAGTCTATTAGGCAAGAAATCTAAAGGGTCTACTTCATAGGGAATTTCATCCATGATAAAATTTATGAAGGATCTATTTCTAAAGGTTAAAGGGTAAATAGGGATAAATTAAATTTGTTAGAGGATTTATTTTAGATAAAATGTCTGAATGAATGTTTGAAAGACAAAATCTCTCAAACAAATTGTCTAAAATAATGTTCTAAAGGAATGGTCTCAAAAAGGACAAAGGAATTATGATATCTCAAATAAAATGTCTATGATAAAAATTCTCACAGACCCAATTCTATCAAGTGAATTATTTTAGACAAACTATCCACAACAATGTCCCTAAAAAAGCTTTCAATAATAAGTCCAAAACACAAATGTCGAAGGAATTCAGATAGTAGACAAAATACTCAATAAAGATAAATTGCATAAGTGCATAAAATAAAAAGTTTTTAAAAGAATAGGTCCCTAAATAAAAACCGTGGTAAAGAGAATATAAAAAACATAATGCTGATAGAATGAACTTGATAGAATAAAAGAGTTTATCTTATGAAAACATAATACCAATCAATGTTTTTCCTATAACTTGTATAAACACATAGAAAATGGGCTCAAAATCAAGACCATAGTCTAAAAAAGGGTGGGTCATCATTTATATAAAGAAGGAGGGGATGTTGGGTACAACAAATAGAAACTTATAGGGGTAATACTCTTGAGTATTCAAAAACCCAGAACTCTAGTTTTGCAATCTTAAATAAATAATAAAGTTTGTCATAGAAGAATAATTAAATCAAAAACATGAAAGAGACTCTTAAGTTAATTTACAAAACATACTTGCCTTATAATTTTTTAGATCTATGTGTGTCAAAATGTGTAGTTTATTTAACCCCTACTATGATGAGTTTTTCAAAGTCTTGATAGAGCTCCAAGTTTCATTCTAGTATCTATTAAAGCTAAAAAATAAGGGAAGCTAATGTATTACTCTACTATTAGTTAGGCATCCATATACTTGATATAGATAACTTGGGGTCCTTCTCCTTCTCTTTCCATTATTTTCTTTTAATTATGATGTGTGGTACATTGACCTTATTTCAGCATGCGAGCCTTTTAATTTTATTTAGATTTTATTTTTCTCTTTTGAATCCATTGGTTATTTCTTATTTTTTTATTTTGATCTTATTTTTTTCTTGAATGGAAAAGAGAAGAGTTAAAACCTTAGTGAAATGGTATATTATAAAACAAATCATTACTAGAACATCCCTTCCGAACACATCTATACCTAGAATCATCACTTTCAACAAGTATTTAATGTGATAAGTGCATTTGACCCAATAAAATAAGAAAAAATTTATAAATTTGTATGAAGTACTCTGAGAGAAACTTCCACATGCCTAGTAAAAGTATTTAATTATGACACCATTTAGAATAATCCATGAAAACCAACCTTCATCCTAAATACTAAAAAATACAAAAAAATGAAGTCCAAACATAATTTGATCTTACCATTCTTCTTTATTATTGTGACCAAATTGGCCACCTAAGTAGAATGTCAGATTGGGAAGATGATTTTTTGCATTTAAAATATTCTCTACTTTCTCTAAATGAGAGGTCTAAAATAGGATATATTGGTCTTTACCTCTATTTAAATAGTTTTTGATCTGGATTCAAAGGAATCATATGAGTAATGACTTATGCGTTGTATACTTTCAAATCTTTGTATGCCCACATAATGCGATCCCTATATTGAGAGATTAAATCCTTCACTCGCTACCTTTATTATGGGGTAAAACTAAGGTTGATAATCACATAATGTTCACTATGTTCATCTCTTAAAATTTCTCTTTTGAGATCTGATTCATTAACCTTGGGTTGCCTTAGTTGTTGTGCCTAAGGATCTATGTCGACTGGTATTTCCAATGAGACCAAGCCAATTGCAATTTGATTTTATTTAAACTAAATAACAACCTCTTTATTTGATTCCTCTTGATAGAGGTGATTAATGTCCTTATTATCTATGATTTGGGATTTGAACTCCATTGAATTAGTTCAAACTGAATAATCTATTGGTCATCATCAAAGACATGAAATTTTATACATTATCTAGAATGGAGGGGCAAGGTACCAATTTAATTAAGAATGTTTTTACCGTAGATTCTTGAAGTGGCTCCAAACTAGTACAAGTAGTAGCTAGCAAATCAATAGTTTGATTTTGCTCTTTGGGAAGTGATATGATGTTCAAAGCCTCATAAATTTTGATCAGGTCCCATGTTCTATGCTTATATCTTCTCAAATAAGATAACTTTCATTGATATTTGTTTTTGACTTGATTGACCACTAATTTTAAGTCACCAAATACTGATATTTTCTTCACATTATTCTTGAGTGCAAACTCTAGTCCAAAAACTAAAGCCTCATACTCAGATCTATTATTAGTGTATGAAAATTACAACATGTATGTTGCTAAGAATTATTTTACCTTGTGGGTTAATTATCTCAATTCTGACACCTAATCCTTACTTGGATCTAGCACCATCAAATTGTAGATTCCATAGTTGATTAGGACCTTTAGGTTCTAGCTTTTGTAATTGATTTTGAGTGGTAAAAGTATAAATACCAAGGCTGGGTGACTCATACCTTACCTCTTCATTATTTACATTATACTTCATAATAAGATACTTCATTCTTTGCTCTCTATCAATCCTTATTTGATTTATAACTATTAAGAATGGAATATACTGAGAAGGGGGGTGAATCAGTATATTTATATTATAAAACTTTCCCTTAATCAAACATTCAAGTTATGCAATAAAAATCAAATAATAAACATCACACAAGAAAGAGAGAGACACCAGATATAACGTGGAAACCCAATGTGGTAAAACTCACGGAGACCAATCTCAAGTATATTAGTGAGAACAAACCCACAAGAGAACTATTACCCTTTGCCAAGTATCAACCTCAGCTACAATTTGTGAGCACCACCCCACAGGAGCTTCAAACCCCTTTGCCGAGCACCAACCCAGCTATCATTCATGAGCACCAACCCACATGAGCATCATCCACTTTGTGTAAACCACACACCTATCTCTCAATGTTGCTAAATCAATAGATGATAGTTCAATACAACATCTCTTTCCTCTCTCTCACCTTTTCTATTCTAAGATAGATAATACAATATCAAATTAACCTCTCACACTCATATTACAAATGGCTTCTCAAGCCTTTATTTATAGCTTTCCAAATGACCTTTGGCCTTCCCCCTTTGTGACCTTTTAATCCTCATGGAAAATGGTGCCAATCTTGGATGACCCTTCATATCCAAGCATTTGAAAAGTCATGTGGTGACCCTTCATGACCAAAAACATCTTTCCCACTTTTGTCTTTATCTTTGGTGACTTTTCATATTCCTTAAAGTGTCCCTTCATGAGAAATTTTCCCTTACTCTTTTGTCTTCACTTGGTGACTCTTGGTATTCCCCAAAATGAATCTTCATGGAAAAATACATCCCATCCTTATTTTATCTTTACCTTGTGGCTCTTCGACTTCTCCATGGGCCCTTCTTTTGTCTCATATGTAACCAAAAATATATTCATTAATATTAAATAAACATTAACTCATATTAGCCAAGATAAACAATATTAAATGTAATGGGGCCTTTATCATCAATAATGCTAAACCTTTGACATCAATGACAATATTTCCAACAATCTCCCCCTTTGTCATTAATGGCAACCTTAATCCTGAAACTGCCACATTCTGTCACCTGCACATACTGTCATCTAAAAGCATACAGTAACTCCCCCTTACTGTAATAACCTGTACCTATTTCTTATACCTATTTTCTACACTTGTACTTGTACCTGTTATTCTCCCCCTTTGACGTCAATGGCAAAGGGCCTACTTGGAGCTAACACTTAGCTTTCCCTCACTTGATGGTGAACATCAATGCCAGGAAGTAAAGGAAGTTACTCCCAACTTCTCTTGTAGATACTCAAGTATGTCTTTTGGTAGTGCCTTTGTGAAAATATCTGCAATCTGCTCTATAGTACTAATATATTCCAACTTAACCTATTAATCTGTAACTTGCTCTCTCAAAAAGTGATATCTAATGGGAATATGTTTTGTTCTTGAATACATCACTAGATTTTTTGAAATATTTATGGCCCTTGTGTTATCACAAAAAATGGAAATAGGTTCATCATACTTTACCTAGATATCTTCCAAAGTTTGCTTCATCCAAAGCACTTGAGTACAACATAATACTGTTGCAATATATTCTGCTTCAGCTGTAGAAAGTGATACTGAGTTCTGCTTCTTGCTTAACCATGATACTAAGCTACACCAAGGAAGAAATCTCCTCCACTTGTACTCTTTTTGTCATCTAAGTACCCTGCCCAATCTAAATCTGTATAAGCAACTAAAGTGAAATCTTTACCTGTGGGATACCATAATCCATTATCCAATGTCCCTTTGATAAATCTAAATATTCTTTTCACCAACTGAACATGAATATCTCTTGGAGATGATTGATATCTTGCAACCATACCTACTGCATGCATGATGTCTGGTCTCGATGCTGTCAAATATAAAAGACTACCAATCATATATCTATACAAAGATTGATCTGTAATAGGTGAATCTTCATCCTTGCTCACCTTATGTCTTATACACATAGGTGTGCCAACTGGTACACAATTCTCAAAACCAAATTTCTTCAACATTTCCTTGGCATATTTACTTTGAGATATAAAAATTCCTTTATTTGATTGAAATATTTGTAATCTTAAGAAAAATGATAATTCTCCAAGCATAGACATCTCTAATTATTTTTACATTCTATTAGAAAATTCTTTTGTCATCTTTTCAATATTTCCTCCAAAAATGATATTATCAACATAAACCACAACAATCAATTGATGCTCACCTTCTATTTTGATGTAAAGATTACTATCAACAAATCCTCTCTTAAATCCTTGATCTTGCAGGTACTTATCAAGTCTTGCATACCAAGCTCTGGGAGCTTGTTTTAATCCATACAATGCTTTCTTCAATCTACATACATGATTACTAATATTTGAGCGAATAAACCCTTCCCATTTAGGAAGGCAAATTTGACATCCATTTAAAATATTTTGAAAATTTTAAATACTGCATATGCAAGAAACATTCTAAAAGCCTCGAACCTTGCTACTGGTGCAAAAGTTTCTTCAAAATCTATTCCCTCAATCTGAGAATATCCTTTACATACTAATCTTGCTTTATTTTTGGTTACTTCTCCATTTTCATTCAACTTATTTCTATAAACCCATTTTATTCCTATCACATTATGATCTTTTGGTCTAGGCACTAATTTCCAAGTATCATTCTTTTCTATCTGATCTAATTCTTCATCCATAGCCTTAACCCAATGCTCATCATGTCTGGCTTTTGAAAAATCTCTAGGCTGAATTTTAGATAACAAAGAGAAATTAACTTGTTCAGATTCACTTACCATCATTCTTCTGGTGTGAATTCCTTCTTTTATATCCCTGATGATGTCACTTTCATTATGATTTTTTTGAACATATTTGGATGGAGTCTTGGTGCCCTTTTTCTCCTTTTCCTCATATTCATCTGATTCTTCAAATCCTTCCTCTTCAATGATTTTGGGAATGTCTACTGGATCACTGATGTTTTGTGTTCCATCTTCTTCTATCCTGACACTTGCACTTTCAACAATTTTCTTGGTTTTTTCGTTATAACATTTATAATCTTTACTTTTACAAGAATAACCAAGAAATATACCTTCATCTGCTCTAGATTCAAACTTACCAAGTTTTTCATCGGTTCTCTTTATGAAGCATTTGCTACCGAAAACTCTGAAATAATCAATTGTTGTTAGTTTGTCTTTCCATAGCTCATAAGGAGTTTTGTCACTATTGACTCCTAATAGAGCTCTATTCTGAATATGCACTGTTGTACCAACTACCTCTCTCCAATATTTATTTGCTATCTTATATTCATTTAACATTGTCCTCGTCATCTCTTGAACTATTCTATTTTTCCATTCAACTACTCCATTTTGTTGTGGAGTTCTTGCTGCTGAATATTGTCTCTTTATTCCATGATCTTTACAAAATTGAATAAATTGACTTGACATGAATTCTCCTCCTTGATTTGATCTTAGACACTTAATCTTTAGATTAGTTTCATTCTCAACTAATGCTTTGAATGCTTTGAAATATCTAAAAGCTTTTGATTTTTTCTTTAAAAACATTATCCAAGTCATACGTGAAAAATCATCAATAAGTAACATGAAATATTTATCACCTTGAGTACTTTGAGTCCTCATAGGTCCACATAGATCAGTGTGAACATGCTCTAACATCTGAGTGGTAGAGTACTCTTTTGTTTTGAACCACCTTCTAGCCTGCTTCCCATGCTGAAAAGGTCCACAAAGGGTGTTAGATGGCTTTGTGATCATTGGAAGATTCTTGACTACTTGCTTTTTTCAAATTTTGACAAGATTATCATAATTTATGTGCCCCATTCTCCTATGCCATAGCCAACTTTATTCAATCTGACTCAAACAACATTTTTGACCTTTGATGTCTGATAGCATATATAAGTTATTACCTATTCTCTGAGCATCTACAATTAATACATATGAATCTTTTCTTCTAATTTCACAACCTTCTACATAAAACTTTAGTATGTGCCCTTGATCACAATTTGACATACAATTAAAATATTATGCTTAAGACCTTCTACATATAAAACATTTTCATTTTTAGTTCTACCATTATCTAAACTTAGTGTACCTTTTATGGCAATTTTGGTAGTAGTATTATCCCCAAATTTCACTATGCCACCATTGATCTTTTTCAGGGTTATCAACTTGCTCTTGTCTCTTGTCATGTGCCTCAAACATCCACTATCAATAAACCATGGTTTTTCTTCATTTCTTTCATGTAGAGCTATTTCGACCAACATAGAACCATTAGATTATTTCTTCTGTCATGTCTGAACCTTTTTCTTGATGAATGGAGCCCTAAAACTTTGGTCCTTCTTTACTGACTCGAACACACTTCTACAATACTAAGCTATGTGTCTGAAGTTGTTACACTTGTAACAAATTATGGTCTCTTCATCAAAGCTTGATAGAGGAGCAAAAGAGTTATAGCTTCTGCTTGACTCTACATGACCTTCTTTTTCCTTATTTTTGAGATTGTTAGCTCTTTTTCTACATTCTAATTTCTTATAACCATATCCATTACAATAAAAGTAGTAACCATAAAAATAGGACCTATTTGTGAATCTCTAACCTGATTGACATTTATAGCTTTGTTCCTTCTAGCCTTCTTTGTCCTCTGTATTATCCATTCCTTCCCTTCTTGTTTCTTTATTTGTAAGAGCTTCAACATAGCTCTTCTTCTTTTCAAAACCGATACCTGTCTTATCTGATATTGCCTTTTGGTTTTCTAATATCTTATTCAACATATTAGTGATATTCTCAAAATTTGAATCATTGACTATTTTAATATTGACTGCTTTCTCAATCTCTTCTTTTAAAGAGGCAATTTCAGTAACATAGCTTTCACATTCTTTTCTTGATATTTCCAACTATGACATCAGATATTCAATTATCTCCTTTGACTCCTTGTCATTTTTCTCGATTTGATGCTTTAATCTTCAATTTTTCTTTTCAAAAATTTTCAAATCTTCTAAGGCACACATGAGTTCTCCTTCCATATTCACTTTGGCTTCATCCTCTTCTTCTTCTTGATCAACTATTATTTTGCTTGTAGAGGCACCTTTATGTATGGCCATCTTGTGCTTTCCTGATCTACCTTCAAGCTATAAAACTTTTCAAAAAGGAACCTGCTCTGATACCAATTATTAAGCATGAAATATATTGAGAGGGGGGGTGAATCAGTATATATATCTTATAAAACTTTCCCTTAATCAAACATTCAAGATATGCATTAAAACTCAAATAATAAATATCACACAAGAAAGAGAGAGACACCAGATATAACGTGGAAACCCAATGTGATAAAAACCATGGAGAACAATCTCAAGTATATTAGTGAGAATAAACCCATAGGAGCACCATACCCCTTTTCCAAGTATCAACCTCAGCTAAAATTTGTGAGCACCACCCCACAGGAGCTTCAAACCCCTTTTCTGAGCACCAACCCAGCTATCATTCATGAGCACCAACCCACATGAGCATCATCCACTTTGTGTAAACCACACACCTATCTCTCAATGTTGTTAAATCAACAAATGATAGTTCAATACAACATCTCTTTCCTCTCTCTCACCTTTGCTCTTCTAATATAGATAATACAATATCAAATTAACCTCTCACACTCATATTACAAATGGCTTCTCAAGCCTTTATTTATAGCTTTCCAAATGACCTTTGGCCTTCCCCCTTTGTGACTTTTCAATCCTCATGGAAAATGGCACCAATCTTGGATGACCCTTCATATCCAAGCATTTGAAAAGTCATGTGGTGACCCTTCATGACCAAAAACGTCTTTCCCACTTTTGTCTTTATCTTTGGTGACTTTTCATATTCCTTAAAGTGTCCCTTCATGAGAAATTCGCCCTTACTCTTTTGTCTTCACTTGGTGACTCTTGGTATTCCCCAAAATGACTCTTCATGGGAAAATGTGTCCCATGCTTCTTTTGTCTTTACCCCGTAGCTCTTTGAATTCTCCATGGGCCCTTCTTTTGTCTCATATGCAACCAAAAATATATTCGTTAATATTAAATAAATATTAACTCATATTAGCCAAGATAAACAATATTAAATGCAATGGGGCCTTTATCATCAATAATGCTAAACCTTTGACATCAATGACAATATTTCCAACAATAAATTCTATCTATTAACACTCTCATATTATTTTCATTGATCATCATATTGGGCCAAGAGTTTCCCCAATGCATGTTCAGTTGCTAAAATATAAAGAAGTAATGGTTGTCCAGGTGTTGGCAGTCTCAAAATTAGAAAGATGGCCACATATGTTATGATATTCAAAAATTCCAATTAACACTCTTTGTACCATTAAAATGTGACCCCTTTATTTAAAATATGTGTAAATGGGTATCACTTATCTACCTGTTACAAAAGTAACTTGTGAATAGACTGGATCTTTCCATGTAGGCTACAAAGCTACTTGAGATTAGAAGGTGGAGGCATTTCAACAATAGCCTTGACCTTAGTAAGGTCTACTCTAATCCCTTTTCATGATATAATAAACCATAGTAATTTTTATAAAGTGACATTGAAGACACACTTATTAGGATTCAAATAGACCTTGTACTCATGAATCCTTTCAAAGATTTTTTGTAGAACATTAGCATGTTAGACATGTGTTATTGATTTAGCTAGGACGTCTCAACATAGTCTTCAGTAATATGATGCATCATATCATGGAATATGATAGTCATAACATGTTTATAAGTGGCTCCAAAATTATTTAAGACAAATGGCATGACTTGATAATAGAATGTTCCCCATGCTGTGGTGAATGTAGTTTTGTGCCAGTCTTTTTGAGATATTTTGATTTGATTATATCCAAAAAATCCATATAATAGGGACAACATCTCATACCCAGTCATAGAGTTGAAAATCATGTCAATGTTAGATAAATGAAAATCATATTTTGGGAATGCTTTGTTTATATCTCTAAAATTAGTAAAAAGATGTATATCTTATAGCTTTTTGTGGACTAGAACTATGTTTGATATCCATTCAAAATAATCTAGTAGTCTAATGAAGCATGTTCTTAATAATTTCTCTAGTTTTGATTTTACAGAAAGAGCGATGCATGGATGCATCTTCCTCAATTTTTGTTTAAATAGCTTATCATCTAGATGGATAACAAGTTGATGCACAACCAAGTTAGGGTCTAAGCCTAACATGTCAGAATATGCCTAAGAAAAAATATCAAAAAATCTCCCAAAATAATGATAATGACGGAGGATCAAAGATAAACCATTTTAGGATCATCATATGTTCCTATCTTCACTTTAGTAGTGTTTTCTACAAAAAGTGTGGAACTATATTCTAAAATAGTAGGCAATGTGTCATCATGATTTTCTGCTTCTACAATTTCTTGTTGTTATTCCCAAATCTTTGGCTAAAGTGATGAATATGAGTTCACTAGTTTAGGTAACGGCCAACCAACAAACATCTCAAGATATTCAAGAGCACTATTCTCAAAGATTTTTTTTTATTCTAATGTGATGATGGTACTAGATATAAAACTAGGACTTGATAGACCTTTTGCATACTTTGGGGATGAACAAACATTCCCATCCAAGAACACCTAAAATAGGTTTTCACTAAAGGGCTTATCTTTTTCTTTACCATTCCCATGATCAATGGGCACCTCAAAGATGTTTTTACTTGAGAATCTTGATATTTTACATTTTTCATGAACAAGAAAGTTTGCATGCTCTCAAAAGTAAGAAGAGGGATATAAATAAAAATCAAATCCTTGCTTATGATCGGTAATTGACAATCCATCTCTAAAGCCGATGTATTCTTAAATATACTCTTCATTCTAAAATTCATCAAGGTGTATGACTAAATTTTGATGGTCCCAATTAATGAGTTAAAGATGGTAAATCCAAAGGGAATAATGGGGTGTTAGGGTCAAGATGGAGTTTGAATAAAATAATTATATGTTACCAAGCTCATCATAAATAATATAATGGGACATTATTTCATTATCAAGAATCTCATCACTAGTCTATTTAGAAGAATCACTATCAAAAGTAATGAGGTCATCCCTAGGTGTATAAATCTGAGACCTTAGTTCATGTTAGGTTTACTAGTTAATAAAGGTTCCAAGATTACTTGCTCTCATAGCTGAGGCCTTTTCTTGTATAATCAAAATTATATATAATTTGATTAGGGATAAGATATTTTGGATTCTAAAAACAATCAACAATGGCATTAAAATATAACTAGTCTCCTTCAATGAAAGCCTCTCGATCTTGATTTGGTGAAGTAGAGGGTATAAATACCATCAATGGTTTTTATGTATCTTTTTAATTTTACCAAATCATGTTGGGTTCACAAGGGATTTTTAAAGTCTTGGGTTTATCAAATGATTTGGGAGACTTGGGCAAATTAGCAATATTGAAGGCATCATTAAGATGGTATTTGAAAATTCCTATGTCTTCTATAATAACCTATTTTACAAGGATTGTAGAAAATGGATCAGCCAAAGTGGAAGCAAGGTAACTTGGGTTAATATAATGATATTTTGGGGGATGCAAAACTATTTCCTTTTTTCGATTTATAATGAATTCAAAACTAGGACAATAGTTAGAATTACAAAATGCAACCTCTAGGTGTTTACAATGTCAGTAAGGATATAGATCTATAGGAATGATGACTTTAATCCCATTCTAGGGAAATTTGAGGCACTGATATAAAGTGGATGGGACTACCTTTGCTTCATGGATCCAAGGATGACCAATAAGGATGTTATAAGTCAACTCAATATCAATAATATGTAAAAAAATATGATGGGACACAGACCTAAGAATGATTAGTAAAAAGATAGTAGTAGAAGATTCCCTTTCATCATTATCATATGACTTGATTGTAATTGACTCTGGTTGGATGCATTTTTCATTATAACTCAATTTTTGTACTAGTTTGAAAGACACTATGTTCATCCTTGAACCATTGTCTATATGAACCCACTTGATTTATGGTTTTTAATGATGACCTAAATATACAAGGGGTTATTATGGATAGGACCAAGAGTGGACATGTATTTTTGATCAAATAAAACCTATCAAAATGAATATAAATTCCCTACATGTGTTTGAAGTTATTTAGGGTTAATATCCTAGGGAATAGTGGATTATTGAAGAAAGTCATTCAAAATAGTTCTATGGACATCAACTGTAGATAAAATATCTAAAATATAAATTTTTATAAGAGTTTTACTCAATTATTATAAGATACTATAAGGTATTTCAATAGTAGAATAATATGGTTTAGCCTTGGCTGGCATAATGTTCAACTTTGGATCCAAAGGCACAATGTTCATATTGGGTTCAATTTTAGAAGAGGGAAAAGGGCCTTAAAGAGTAAATCATGAGCATCTAGTTATGATTATGAAATATATATGTGAAAAGCATCCATTGTAATTATAAGACAAAACTGAAGGGCCTTATAAGGTGACTCGTGGGGGTGTAGTTGCATTGGAGCAATTTTGAGTCAACAAGGAACCATTATAATTAAAAGAAGGGGGTCTAAAAATAGTAATTCATAGAAACCAAGGTGTAATAGGATTGTTTATACTTGATACAATGTTACTTGAAGGAGAGGGTGTTGACCCTATAATAATGGATCCAATACTTTTATAAGCATGGGATAGTTCATGATCTTTAATAGTGATTGTGGAAATGTGGTTTGTAGAAATACACCCCATTATATTATTATAATCATAAGGCATGTTGTTGTAACCCAGGTTATTATCATGGGTATTATGATATTTATTATTATCATGTTGATTAAAATTTTAGAATTGATTCTATTACCACTAATTCTATCCTTGGTTCTAATATTTTCTTTCTAGTTGTTGATTATTTCTAAGAAATGGATCTTTGTAGATGCCCATATCCTGATTAGTGTTTTGTGAGGCAAGTTTGATTTTAACTTCACCAATTTAAATAAAATCTTCAATGAGATGTCACAATTGAACATAATTATAAGCACTATGACAAAAAACATGATAGAATTTGTAAAATTAATCTACCCAATACCAATTGGGTTTGGGTTGATCTTCAAGAAATGGCCTTGGTATAAGCCATACAATCAAATTAGTTGCTATGAGATTTTGAAATAAATCCTCAAAAAGCTCTCCTCGTTTGATAGGGAATACATATTTCTTAATTAATACCCTTTGTGGAAGGACTCTTTATAAAGTGGTTGGTTTATTAGGTAGGTCTAACTGCACATTAGGAGCTAGAAAAACATGCACTATTTGTACATGTCTTGATTCAGTCACTCCATTCCCTACCATGTTCTTATTTTTATTGAACCCCTTACATTTATCTATTGCAACAACTTTAATAGATGATTGGGTCTAATTTGATGTTTGACCTTATGAATAAATCTTGACAATACCTTTAGTGATAATATCCTTCTCTATCTGGATGCCTTTGTCTATAATTTCTTCAAATGTGTTTGTCTAAGAAAGTCATAGATTATGCACCACCTCAAGGTGTATGTTCTATGAAAATATATCAGCCAACTATTTGTTTATAAAATTTTATTGAAAGCGTCTATATAATTCTCTCCATCACTATAGATATGCTATGAAGCTTTCTCCATCTCATTTTTTAGCTTTGCATAAGTCAACCACAATCAACTCATGTTCAATATTATAAGAAAAGTGGTTGAGTTTTTTTTTAGATAGATCATTCCAATATTCCATTGGTACCTGAGGTAACTTAATGATATAGTATAAATCTTATACCACTAAACTTTGTGGAAATAAATGAAATAAATAAACATTTTTATAGACTACCTCTTGGCATAACATAAAAAATGCCTGGATATGTTCATGAGGGTCACCCTTCCCTTTATATTTGTCAAATTTGGGTGCCTAAAACTGAGGAAAAAGGAAACTTGGAGAATACTCAAATTAAATGGATATGGACATATCTCATCAAATTTGTACTTCTTGACTCAGTTTCTTGTCTCCAATCTTGATACAGTTTCCTTTATCAAATTCCACTCTTGCATGTTTGGTGCATTGGTAGGTGGAATATAATTGTGTTGGGGTGGTATGTGCCCCTATTTAATTAATGTTTTAGATATATACACCCTATGATATGCAACCTTGTTTTAGTTTACTCCTTAAATTGATAAAGTGAGCCATTGATTCTTGGGTTAATAAACATTCCCTAAAATCTACTACATTGAATTGTAAGTTTTTTGCTTATTTTGGGGATTTTACGGTCAATCCACCAAAGTACACATTGGTTGAGAATAGATTTTCAAAGTGTTTTGAACAATATCCTCAATACATATGACATTTTTAATTCATTGATTATGTGAAGGAACAAGAGGCTCTTGATGATTGAAAAATGTATGCTCTATGTCTAATGAAGCATGTTTAAGAACCTCTTGAGGCTTGTTTTGTTCAATTGAGATACCATGATATATCATAGATGTGTTCTCAACTAAATTATTCTACATTTATTATACCACATTCTATTTCTCCTTAGAAGCATTGTTATGTATTTAAATGGTAGATAAAGAGTCCACCAAGTCCATGATAAGTTATTCTATGTATTATTGACTTATGTTCTTAATCTTGCTGGCAAGATATTGAACATTAGGTGTTGACTCTATAATTGTTGTTGATGTAGGTTTTATGCACACCATAATGTAATGAGGTAAAATCTAACATTTTAGGATCTCAATGGAGGTAAACTCTACTCTAGTGCAAAAGTTTTAGGTATGTAGTTTGAACCACCTATTGATGTAATAATTGGTAGGGCATGCAAGTTTTTGACAAGGTTTTTTGGATGGAGGTGTGGTTCTTATAAGGTAGTGAATCTCTACATGAGTTGTATGGATGGTTGGTTTATAATCTAAAGTGGGTATGTCTCAAAACAAAATCAAAAAAAGGAGGGAAGGGTAACGTAGAAAAGAAGGCTCTTTGGTTTTCAATAATTATTTCCCTAGTTAGTTTCTAAATAGACCTATGATCTCATAACCTATGCTTGTTGTATTAGGTATTTCACACACACAATTAGATATGGATAAAAAGTCTAAGGAGATACTAATGTAGGAAATTCACAAGCCTCAAACAAAGTTTGATCCTTTGAGGGTAATTATTTCACACTCTTAATTAGGAGATTATGGGTCAGGTTAGTGAATTATATGAGGTAGATATTGCACACACACACACAAAAATACATCAAAGAAAACACTAGTATAAATTCAAAATTATGAATCAATTTGAACTTAATTAGCCTAATCAGTTTATTTACCAGTCTTTCAATAGCTATTGGACATATATAGATCAGTACATCAATCAATATAATCAAGAATCCATTCCTAGCTATTGCACACTAAATATTACTAAAACATACAACCAAGAAGTAACAACTAATTACACAAAAATTGGAAAAACAATACTCAAACAATTCACTGATGAGCAAAATTGATGTTGATCTTGTATTCAAAATTCTTTGACAAAAAACCAAATTAGATTACAATTGTTTATATGGACTTGGGTAAGGGGTCACCTCATCTTCCAAGTACATGTAAGTTCTTTACATGTGATAGTTAGAACTTGAGTTCTAATTATGGTCTAAAATTGTATAAGAGTCTACTTATAGTTAATAGTTTAAATTAGTCTTTGCCACAGATATGCAATAAATGAATTTGTATAAAAAGAAATGAATTTTTTATAATTATAGCTTGAACTACATGTAAATTAAAAACATATGTGCCAATTTACTAAAACTATACATGTCTCCTTTAAGAGCTTGTGAGAATAACCTGTTAGATATTTTAGATTAGTTGCCTTCAAGTAGAACTCAAAATTGCATCACTTTACCAATACATCAAAACCAATGACACTATTTATTGTGACTAATATTAATATAACTATGCATTTCATGATGCTTGACATTATGTCTAGACCTTTGAAAAGTGTACATATGACTCACAACATCATATTTATATGCATTATGGAATGTGAGCATGCCACTTGATATATTTGTAGGTTTCCTAGGCTCTTTTTTAAAACACACTCCATCTCTTAGCATATTTACACCATGTGGCAACTTCTTATCATACTTGTGCCTATTGAAAATTCTATGTCAATTCCACACTTTCAGATCTATATGTATTGGGCTCTCATGCATTATTAGATCTCTGTGTACTAGGTTCTCTTAATGTTTCCACTTGGCACTCTCATGGAGATTTTGGAAAGCCTTTGTTATTATTCTTGATTATACATTATCATATCTTCAACATATGAGTTAATGCGTATTATAGATCTTGGTGCTAGACTAATTTGAATCCCCACAAGCTTGACACTTGTCATTCTCAGGTTTGCTCTTGCAATCAAAAATGAAAAAATGACTTAGCACATATATAATAAAGTATTTGAATGTGGGGATGCCACTTGGAAATTCCATGGGAATTTTCATCTATTGGAGAAGATTTTTTTGCAAAAATCCTATAGTATTGAATGTTTTAGGTAAATTATTGTGGTGTTTTTATTACATGCAAATTACTTTGATATTTTTGTATAGGAGGAATTATCATGGGGAAATTGTTTCAAATAAAATATCCAAACAAATTATCCTAAAGAGTCTATTTCATCAGACAAAATTTTTGAGACACAAATCCCATAGTTTGTTTTTTAGACAAAATATTTGAGACACAACTTTTGAAGGAATTGGTTTGGGGGAAAAGGCCCAAAAGAATCAGTCCAAGACAAAAGTCCCGAAGGATAGGCTCATAAGGAAAAATGCTTGGGAAAAAAGTCTTGAAGGGTCATTATATTAATAAAAATGGCCACAATAAATATGCTAAATGCTAATTACAAGAAATTTGAAGGGTCTAATTCATGGCCAAAATTCTTGAATGGTCTACTTCGTAAGGTACAAATTCCCAAAGGGTAAGTCCACTAAGGCAAAGGGTCAACGTAAAAAGGCCAAAGGGTAGGTTTGAAAAGTATGAAGGGAAGGTGCCCTAAGGGTCTATTTTGGAAAAATTGTATCAACAAGATTATTTTTAGGGATATTAGCATCAAGAAATGTTTTAAATAAAATGTCTACAAGAATAAGTCTGATTCAAGGAAATTATTTAGGTTAAAATGTCTAAAGTAATTAACATGAAAGAATAAGCCTAGGGAAAAAAATCCCAAAAGAACAAGTTTACATAAAAATTGTTTCAGAAGAATTACTTTGGGGAAAATGTATCAACAAGATCAAATTCCATTGAAAAAAATGTTTGATAGAAATTTTTTGACAAAGGTAAATCTAAAGAAGATAATTTCAACAGAGCTCAATTACTTTAAAGAAATTGGCATGGGGGAATTTCCATGGGAAAATTGTTGCAGACAAAATCTCCAATATAATAAACCCAAAGACCAGTTCATGTGGAGCAAAATTTACGAAGACCGAATCCCAAAAAAAATAAGTTTGAAAAAGACAAGCCTAATAGAAAGAACACGATACCAATGCCATTTTTCTAAAGTATGAAAGGCCAATTGTTAGTCCTTTCCTAGAATTTGCATAAAACATATAGAAAAGGGTTCAAAGTCAAGAGCATAGTCTAAAAAAGTGGGTCCCCATTTCCCTATGGTAAAAGGATGGGTGTTGGGTACAAAAAATGATGACTCATAGGGGGAGTACTCTTGAGTATTTAA
Organism: Torreya grandis; assembly: GCA_037957365.1. Taxonomy (NCBI): domain Eukaryota; kingdom Viridiplantae; phylum Streptophyta; class Pinopsida; order Cupressales; family Taxaceae; genus Torreya; species Torreya grandis. Next base: position 741,194 of record JARHVA010003614.1, on the reverse strand, counting down.
GAACCCAAAACTCTAGTTAGCAATCCTTAAATCAATCATGGAGTGTGCCATAGAATAATACTTAAATTAAAAACATGAAAGAGCTTCCTAAGTTCATTCACAAAACATACTTTCCTTCTAATTTCTTATATATGTGTGTGTCAAACATGTAGTTTATTTAACCCTTACTATGATGAGTTTTTCAAAGGCTTTGATGAATCTATAGGTTTCAATATAGTATGTATTAAATCTTAAAAACAAGGGAAGCTCAAGAATTGCTCTATTGTATCTACGCATCCATAGCCCTGACAAAGATACCTTGGTCTCCTTTTATTCTCTTTCAATTATTTTCTCTTAATCATGATACATTATACATTGACCTTATTTCATCATGCGAGCCTTTTGATTTTCTTTAAATTTTATTTTTCTCTTTTAAACTCATTGGTTTTTTTTTTCTATTTTGATTTTCCTTTGTTCTTGAATGGAAAATAAAAGAGCTAGAACCCTATTGAGCTAGTATAATTATAAAAAAAAATCATTACTAGAACATCCCTAAAAACCACACCTATACTTAGAATTGTCACTTCTAATAGGTATTTAATGTGATAAGTGCATTTGATCCAATAAAATAAGAAAACTTTCAAATTTTGTATGAAGTAATTTGAGAGAAACTTTTACATGCTTGGTAAAATTATTAAATTATGACAAAATACATAATAATTCATGATTACATACCATTATCCCAACGACTCAAAAACACAAAAATATGCCCAATTTGTAAACTAGTCCCAAAGTGTCAAGATTTTAATTTTCCCCTTTTCTAAGAGTCATAAGCTTAGTTGGTTTGGTTTTTTAGGTTGTTTACAATCAGAGTAAACATAATTTTGATTTCCAAAGAAATCAAAGAATAACTAATCTAAGAAAGCAAGGGACTTTAACTAAGAAAACACTGAAATCTAATCTAGAAAATGTGAAATCTAATCTATGGAACCAAAATAATGAAAGAAGAAAATATTAATCTAGAAAGAAGGAAACTAATCTATGAAAGAAATAAATTAATCTAAGAAATCAAGAAAGATTATTCTAATAAAATAAGAAATATAATCTAATCCTACTCTAAAGAAAACCCAAACAAGATGGGGGATGGATTTGGAAACTTTGTTTGGTATACTTCTCACTCTTTGGTAATAACAAGGTTTTCCCCATTAAAGTTCTAATATAGGCAGGGACATCCTTGTATTCATTAAGTAGAATTTTGAGTCTTTACCTCATATTGTAAAACAAAAAATCTATGGTACTCATTGGGACATCCCAAGCATACTAAACAAATAAATCCTTCTTATGATACATGCATTCTAAAAACTCACCATTATTACTCATGTATTCAAGAGAAAATACTTGAGATATGTAATCACAAAAATTATAAACTCATTGAGAGGCAAAATCAGACCAATAATCACCAAAATTACAAGGGTCATTATGAGGAGAACCTAATTCAGAAAAATAGTCCTTGAAAGTGCCTCCATATATGGATATTAAATTTGACCTAAAATTTTGAAATTCATTGTCTTATATGAACTCATCATGGGAAAGGTCTACAAAGATAAAATCAGAATCATAAGTATAATCATGAATAAAATTTTCCTCAAAAATTTCATCTAAAATATCATTTTGAGAGTGACCTTCGCTATTGGAATGAATCAGCTCTTAGCTTTCCAAATTATGAATAAATTTTTTGCTTACCTAGGGCTCACTATTTTTGATTTCAAGAGTGAGAGATTCATTAATTATTAATTATAGAGGGATCATTCCATCAAATACCTATTATTGATCTTTTTATTATTGTTCTTTTGATTCATTACCATCTGTTGGAAATATTGTCATTGATGTCAAAGGTTTAGTATTATTGGTGATAAAGGCCCCATTGAATTTAATGTTGTTTATCTTGGCTAATATGAGTTAATATTTGTTTAATATTAACGAATATATTTTTGGTTGCATATGAGACAAAATAAGGGCCCATGAAGAAGTTGAAGAGTCACGGGATAAAGACAAAAGAAGGATGGGACACATTTTCCCATGAAGAGTCATCTTGGGGAATACCAAGAGTCACCAAGTGAAGACAAAAGAGTAAAGGGCGAATTTCTCATGAAGGGACACTTTAAGGAATACAAAACTTCACCAAAGATAAGGACAAAAGTGGGAAAGATGTTTTTGGTCATGAAGGGTCACCACATGACTTTTCAAATTCTTGGATATGAAGGGTCATCCAAGATTGGTGCCATTTTCCATAAGGATTGAAAGGTCACAAAGGGGGAAGGCCAAAGGTCATTTGGAAAGATATAAATAAAGGCTTGAGTATCCATTTGTAATGTGGAAGTGAGAGGTTGATTTGATATTGTAATATCTAGCTTAGAAGAGCAATTGTGAGAGATGATTTGTATTTGTTATATCTAGCTTAGAAGAGAAAAAGAGAGAGAGAGGAAGAAGATGTTGTATTGATCTATCATTTGTTGAGATAGAAACATTGAGAGATAGGTGTGTGGTATACAGAAAGGGGTTGGTGCTTTTGTGGGTTGGTGCTCATGAATTGTTGTTGAGTTGGTGCTTGGCAAAGGGGTTGGTGCTTCTATGGGTTAGTGCTCATGAATTGTTGCTAGGTTGGTGCTCGACAAAGGGGTTGTTGCTCCTGTGGGTTGGTGTTCATGAATAGGTGCTGGGTTGGTGCTCGGTAAAGGGGTTTGAAGCTCCTGTGGGTTGGTGCTCACAAATTGTAGCTGAGGTTTGTACCTAGAAAAGGGGTATGGTGCTCTTGTAGGGTTGTTCTCATGAATATATTTGAGATTGATTCTCCATGATTTTTTCCACATTGGGTTTCCATGTTATATCTGGTGTGTCTCTTTGTCTTGTGTGATGTTTATTGTTTAAGTTTTATTACATATCTTGAATGATTGATTAAGTGGAATTTGGTTAAAGGAAAGATTTATAAGATATATAATATACTAATTCATCCTCCCCTCTCAGTATATTATGTGCTTAATAATTGGTATCAGAGCAGGTTCCTTTTTGAAAAGTTTTACAGCTTGAAGGTAGATCGGGAAAGCACGATGGCTGGGTCACAAGAAGGATTTTCTACAAATAAGGCACCTTTGTTTGATGGGATGAATTATGCTTTTTGAAGAATGAGAATGAAGGTTTATTTGATGGCCCTTGTATTTGACATATGGAAATTAGTGGTGGAGGAATATGAAGAGCCACAGACATCTACAATTACTCTAGTAGAAAAGAATGCAAGTGAATGTAATGCTAAAGCTTTAAATGCTATTTTATGTGGTTTATGTGAATTTTAATTTTTTTAAGTTATGTAATGTAAATCTACTCATGAAACTTGGGTAAAACTTGAGAATATTTACAAAGGCGATGGAAAGGTTCAGCAAGCTAAGTTGCAGACTTTTAGAAGGCAGTTTTAAAGTTTGAAGATGGAAGAAGAAGAAGATATAGAAAGTTATCTCTTATGAGTTGATCAGATAGTAAATCAGATTCAAGGTCTTGGAGAAACATTGGAAGAGTCAACAGTGGTGTAAAAGGTTTTAAGATCTCTACCAATGAGATATGATGCAAAGGTTTCGGCAATTGAGGAAATGAAGAATTTAGCCAAGCTAAAGATGGATGAGCTTCATGGTATTCTCACAGCATATGAGATGTGGATAGAACAAGATAAAACCTCAAAGAGAGAAGAAATTTTCAAGACATCAAAGAAGGAGAAAGTTAAGATTCAAGAATCAAGTGATAGTTCTAGTGATGATGAAGATGACAACGAAGCACTTTTCATTCATAGGCCGAAAAGAGGAACAGGTAAATATCGAGGAAAATTACCTTTTAAATGTTTTAATTGTGGAAAGATTGGACATTTTTTAGCTAGATGCCCAAATAATGTTAAAGATGATGAAGAAGAAAATCCTACATACAAGAATAATTTCAAAGGAAAATCCAAGAAGGGATTCAAGAAGAAGAACCTATATTCTAAGGATCCTAGCTCAGTTGAAGATAGTGGAGTCAGTGATTTAGAAGAAGAAGAGATTTTATTCATGGCCATACATGATGATGATCAAGAAGAAGAGTAGGAAGTTGAATTAGATATGGAAGGAGAACTCAATTATGCCCTAGAAGAGTTAGATTCTATTCAGAAGAAGAATCGAAGGTTAAAGTGCTAGATCGAGAAAAATGAACAAGAGTCAAAGGAAATGATTGAAGATCTACATGCACACTTTGAAGAAGCCAAGAAGAATGAAGAAGATCTCAAAGCACATTTGGAAATAGCAAGAAAAGATTGTGAAAGGTATGTTATTGAAATTGCCTCTTTAAAAGAAGAGATTAAGAAAGCAGTCAGTGATAAAGTAATCAGTGATTCAAAATTTGAAGATATCACTAACATGCTAAATAAGATATTGGAAAGTCAAAAGGCATATTCAAATAAGATAGGGATCAATTTTAAAAAGAAAAAGAGCTATGTTAAAGCTCTGACACAAGAGGAAACAAAAAGGGGAGAAGATAAAAATATAGAGGACATTCCAAACAGAGAAGGTTGGAAGGAACGAAGCTACAAAAGGCAATCAGGTCAGAGATATACAGACAGATCTTATTTTTATGGCTATTGTTTTTATTGTAATGGATATGGTCATAAGAAAGTAGAATGTAGAAAAAGAGCTAATAATTTTAGAAATAAGGAGAAGGAAAGGCAAGTAGAGTCAAGCAGAAGCCACAACTCTTTTGCTCCTTTATCAAGCTTTAATGAAGAGACCATAGTGTGCTAAAGGTGCAACAACTTTGGACACATAGCTCGATATTGCAGAAGCATGTTTGAGTCAGTTAAGAAGGATCAGAGTTTCAAAGCTCCACTCATCAAGAAGAAGAATTAGAGTTTCAAAGCTCCATTCATCAGGGAGAAGGTTCAGACATGTTCATGGCAGAAGAAACAACATGAAGATTCTATGATGGTGTAGACAGCTCTGCATGTGGGAGGTAAAGATCAACCATGGTTAATTGATAGCGAATGTTTGAGGCATATGACAGGTGATAAAAGTAAGTTCATTTCTCTAAAGAAGATAAATGGTGGTATAGTGAGATTCAAAGATAAAACCACTACCAGGATAGCCATAAAAGGTACTTTGAGTTTGGATTATGGTAGAACTAAGACTAAAAATGTTTTGTATGTAAAAGGTCTTAAAATTAATATGTTGAGTGTTAGTCAAATTTGTGATCAAGGATACACATTAAGGTTTCATGCTGAAGGTTGTGAGATTAGAAGAAAAGATTCAAATGAGTTGATTACAGATGCTCAAAGGATAGGGAACAATGTATATGTTTTGTCAGATATCTTCTCAAAGGCACAATCAAAGGATACATTCAAAGATCGGCGAGAGGAGTTGGGAGTAATTTCTATTACTTCTTGCCATTGATGTTCAGCATCAAGTGAGGGGGAGCTAAGTGTTAGCTCTAGGTAGGCCCTTTGCCATTGATGTCAAAGGGGAAGAATAACATGTATAGGTATAGGTACAGAAAATAGGTATAGGGAACAGGTACAGGTTGCTACAGTAAGGGGGAGTTACTTTATGTTTTTAGATGATAGGATGTGCAGGTGATAGGATGTGGTAGTTTTAGGATTGAGGTTGCTATCAATGACAAAGGGGAAGATTTTTGGAAATATTATCATTGATGTCAAAGGTTTAGTATTATTGGTGATAAAGGCCCCATTGAATTTAATGTTGTTTATCTTGGCTAATATGAGTTAATATTTATTTAATATTAATGAATATATTTTTGGTTGCATATGAGACAAAATAAGGGCCCATGGAGAAGTTGAAGAGTCATGGGATAAAGACAAAAGAAGGATGGGACACATTTTCCCATGAAGAGTCAACTTGGGGAATACCAAGAGTCACCAAGTGAAGACAAAAGAGTAAAGGGCAAATTTCTCATGAAGGAACACTTTAAGGAATATGAAAAGTCACCAAAGATAAGGACAAAAGTGGGAAATGCGTTTTTGGTCATGAAGGGTCACTGCATGACTTTTCAAATGTTTGGATATGAAGGGTCATCCAAGATTGGTGCCATTTTCCATAAGGATTGAAAGGTCACAAAGGGGGAAGGCTAAACGTCATTTGGAAAGCTATAAATAAAGGCTTGAGTAGCCATTTGTAATGTGGAAGTGAGAGGTTGATTTGATATTGTAATATCTAGCTTAGAAGAGCAATTATGAGAGATGATTTGTATTTTTTATGTCTAGCTTAGAAGAGCAAACGTGAGAGAGATGAAGAAGATGTTGTATTGATCTATCATTTTTTGAGATAGCAACATTGAGAGATAAGTGTGTGGTATACACAAAGGGGTTGGTGCTCTTGTGGGTTGGTGCTCACAAATTGTTGCTGAGTTGGTGCTTGGCAAAGGGGTTGGTGCTCCTGTGGGTTGGTGCTCATGAATTGTTGCTAGGTTGGTGCTCGGGAAAGGGGTTGGTGCTCAGCAAAGGGGTTGGTGATTATGAATAGGTGCTAGGTTGGTGCTCAGCAAAGGGGTTTGAAGCTCCTGTGGGTTGGTGCTCATGAATTGTAGCTGAGGTTTGTACTTGGCAAAGGGGTATGGTGCTCCTGTGGGGTTGTTCTCATGAATATAATTGAGATTGATTCTCTGTGGTTTTTCCCACATTGGATTTCCACATTATATCTGGTGTCTCTCTCTGTCTTGTGTGATGTTTATTGTTTAAGTTTTATTACATATATTGAATGATTGATTAAGTGGAATTTGGTTAAAGGAAAGATTTATAAGATATATAATATACTGATTCACCCCCCCTCTCAGTATATTTCATGCTTAACACCATTTGAGTATTCTTATTCTTTTGAATAGTTATGCTCTGGAAGATATGCAACTTTAGGGGTATCATATGTGTATCCAAAGGTCTTCACTTCAATTCTAAATGATGTTGATATCCACACACACTAGGGTTACTAGTAAGTCACATAATCAACCACAATATCATGCATATTAGATTTAGGCACTAAATTGAATTTAACGTCTATCAAATTAAGGCATGAGAATCTATGTGAATTAATCCCAATGAAAGGGAACTTAGAAATAGTGTCAAAATTATTTGTGGAAGATAACATACCTTTTTCATTTTCCCCATGATAAAAAGACATACCTGCCTCAGGCATGACATAATCTAAAATCTCAACATTGGAGTCTATGTGATGAGAGGATAATAAATAAGGAATATAATCATCAAATGAGTCTTTTGATATATATTCTAATGAAAATCATTAGTCATGAGAATCATTGACACCATCTTTATAACTAATATCTTCATTTTCAAGGAAAATTAATTGATCCTCTACCTGGGCATATTCTATCTCATGGAGTTGTTGTAAAGGTTGATAATGTTCTTCTAAAATGACAATTTCCACACTATCTTCATTTCCTTCTTGAATTATCTCATCAAATATAGGGAGGGAATTAACATGATCCAAATCTCCTATCTTGATTAATTCCTTTTCTTATTGTTGGCATCTCAATTTCTCATATAACATTACAATTTCTTCATAGATGGCTAAATTATGCTCTTCATCTAGGATCTCTTCTTCCTCTTTTTTCATATTTTTTGGATTAAAAGGAAACCCTCCCACTATGTTTCTATTTAGGCATAGTAACAAGATTTCTCTTTGGATAGGTTGTGAAAAATTTATATCTAACATACCTATTATAGAGAACCTCATAAAATATGTTAAATTATTTTTTAAATCATGAACATCAATATTTGGACCAAATCAAATATAAAATTGTTCCTCAAGATCATTCCAAATAGTAATATAACTAAGTGATAACTCTCCTAACCAATCATGTATTTCTTCACCCAATGTGAAAGGGAACAACTGGTAGATTACATCTTCAAAATTTATATCCATAACATGCATATCATATGTTTAGACAACAAGATGCCCTTCATCAGATCTTAGGTGATTATTATGGAACCTAGGAAGGTATGCTAATGGTTCATCAAGGAGATAATGTTGAATACCTAAGATATCTATGTGTGATTTTACAAGAGAATCCATTCTCAATTTTAGCACTAGTTATTGTTAACCATTATCAAGCCCTCCTTCTAGTTCCAATTAATTATTTATGTGGGTTTTATGCACACCATAATGTAACAAAATATACTCTACTATTTTAGGAGCTCAATGGAGGTAAACTCCACTCCAAGGCATAAGTTTTAGGTATGTAGTTTGAATAACCTATTAATAGAATAGCTGGTAGGGCATGTAAGTTATTGACAAGGTTTTTTGGATGGAGGTGTTGTTCCTAAAAGGTAGTGAATCTCTATGTGAGTTGGATTAACAATTGGTTGATAATATAAAGTGGGTATGTCTCAAAACAAAATCAAAAAAAGGAGGGAAGGGTAAGGCATAAAATAAGGATATGTTATTTTTCCCTAGTTGGTTTTTAAATAAACCTATGCTCTTAGAATCTATGTTTGTTATTAGTAGCTATTACACACACACAATCAAACATGGCTAATAAGTCTAAGGAGATATTGATACAAGAAATTCACAAGCCTTAGACAAAGGTTGTTCCTTTTAGGGTAGCTATTACACACTCTTAGTCAAGATATTATGGCTTGGGCTAGTGAAGTTTTTGAGGTAGCTATTTCACACACACATAAAAATACATCAAAGAAATCTCTAATACATAATTATAATTATCAATCAATTAGAACTTAATTAACCTAATCAACATATTTACCAATCTTTCAATATTTGATTCACATCTATAAATGAGTACATCAATCAGTATAGTCAATATTCCATTCATAGTTACTGCATACTACATATTATTGAAACACACAACCAAGAAGTAACAACTAATTAATAAAAATTTGAAATAAAATACTCAAACACATTAGCTGATGATCAAAATTGATGTTGCTCCTGTATTCAAAATTCTCTAACAAAAAACGAATTTGGATTACAATTGTTTCTATAGACTTGGGGAAGGGGTTTACTCATCCTCCAAGTCCATGTAAGGTCATTATACGTGATAGTAGAACTTGAGTTATAATTATGGTCTAAAACTGTATAAGAGTCTACTTATAGTTATCAGTTTAAATTAGTCTTTGACAAAGATATGTAACATATGCATGTGTATAAAAACAAAGGAAATTTTTATAATTATATCTTGAACTGCATACAAACTGCAAATATATACATCATTTTACCAATATTTTAAATTAATCCTTTTATAGGTTGTGAGAACAACCTATTATATATTTTAGATTAGCTACATTCAAATGGAACTCAGATATCCATCGCTTTACCAATGTCTTAGAAATAATGACACTATTTAGTATGATTAATCTTAATATAACTATGTGTTACATGTTTCCTATTATTAAGTCTAAACCTTTTAAAAGTGCACTTATGACTCACACCATCAGATCTCTATACATGATGGAACATGAACATGCCACTTGGTAGCTCTATGGGATTCCTAGGCTTTTTTCGAAAACATACTCCATCACTTAGTATCTTTGCACTATATGGTAGCTTCTTATCAGATCTGTGTATGTTTAAAAGTCTCCATTGATATCACACCATCAGGTTTATATGTATTGGGCTCCCACACACTATTAGATCTATGTGTACTAGGCTCCCACAATGTTTTTGCTTGGCACTCTCATGGACATTCTGTAAATCCTTTGTTAATGTGCTTGATTATGCACCATCATATCTTTGGCATGCAAGTTAATGTGTATTGTAGATCTTGGTGTTGTACCAATTTGACTCCCTTCAAGCTTGACACTTATCATTCTTGAGTTCTCTCCTCTAATCACAAAAAAAAATGACTTAGCATATTATAATAAAGTATTTGAATATGAGGATGCCACTTGGAAATTCCATGGGTATTTTTGTCTATTGGAGAATATGTTTTCAAAAAAATATCATAGTATTGAATGTTTTAGGGAAATTATCATGAGGTTTTTATTAAGATAAAATTTCTTACAGATTTTTTTGTAGGGGGAATTTTTGTGTGGAAATTATTTCAGACAAAATACCTGAATCAATTATCCTAAAGAGTCTATTTTATTGGGAAAACTGTCTGAGACACAAAGCCCACAATTTATTTTTTTCAAAAAAAATTTCCAAGACACAATTTCTAAAGAAAATTTTCTAAGGTAAAAGGCCCAAAAGTTTTAGTCCAATACAAAAGTCCTAAAGGATAGGCTCGTAGGGAAAAATTCCTTGGACAAAAGTCCTAAAGGGTCATTCTTAGGCAAAATGGCCATAATAAATATGTTTAAGGGAAATTATAAAAATTCTAAAGGGTCTACTTCATGGAAAAACTTCCCAAAGGGTCTACTTTGTAGGGTACATTTTGGTGGGGAAAGGGCCCAGAACAAAAGTCCTAAAGGGTAGGTCCAATAAGGCAAAGTGTCAATGCAAAAAGGATGAAGTGTAGGTCTAAAACATATTAAGGTTAGGTGCCCTAGGGGTCTATTCTGGAGAAATTGTATTGATAAGATTATTTTTGGGGATATTGACATCAAAGAATATTTTAGAAAAAATATTCATAAGAATATTTCTGATTTAGGGAAATTATTTCAGATACAATGTTCAAAGTAATTAACCTGAAAGAATAAGCCCAGTAAAAAAAGCCTAAAAGAATAAGTCTATGAGAAAATTATTTCATTAAATTTATTTTAGGGAAAATGTATCGAGAAGATCAAATTCCATCAAACAAAATGCTTAATATAAAAATTGCTACAAAGGCAAATTTGATGAAGATAAGTTAAATAGAGCTCTATTATTTTAGACAAATTGGCACAGGGATTTCTCATGGGAAAATTGTTATGGATAAAATTTTCAACATAATAAACTTGAATCCTAATTCATGTGGAACAAAACTTTCAAATACCAAATATAAAAATAATAAGTCCAAAAAATACATGCCCAATAGGAAGAACACAATACCAATGCCATTTTTCTAAAGTATGAAAGGCCAATAGTTAGTCTTTTCCCAAAATTTGCATAAAACATATAGAAGAGCGACTCAAAGTCAAGACCATAGTCTGAAAAAGTGGATCCCCATTTCCCTATAGGAAGAGGGGGGTTTTGGGTACAACAAGTGCTTTCTTCCCTTTTCTAGAAGAAGCAATGTTTTATTTTGTAATATGAATGAGGGATTATTCTCATTATTGCTCTTCTATGCTAACCAAGGTATGTAATTAATCCATAATAAATTATTACGAAAATCTATTGTCTAATTTAATCAACCTTAGGAGTGCTTCATATTTATCCTCTAGGGGTTGATGTTCAAAATAGTCTTCCTTAGATCTTACAGTCGTGAGAATGTCCTAAAATACCATGGAATTATCTTGTCCATCATAAAATTACTCCTCATCATAGTTAGGTCCATAAGAGACCCACTATGAGTATACCTTTGCATCACATTAAGAATATTATTCTCTACATTTGCTAATACTTGAAACGTGTTTTTAAAATGTTTAACAAGTCATGTTGTTATATTCTCCAAATAAATGACAAGGTAAAAAGAGACTATAATAAAAGAAGTGGCATAGTACCACACAACTAAAATAAATGGTTATGAAATTACTCAATTTGGTGGGTTACAATTATCAAATTGGAAGAGGGTATGATTATTTTGAACCCTAAAGTGCAAGATAACACAACAAACTTATTTCATAGATAAGTCAATACCGTAAAATTTAGGTACAACTTCAATGAGTTGAAACTAGAAAATTAGAAGAGGGTCTTTATGATAAGGAAGGTAACAATGAGAATTAATAAGCTCAATATGTGAAAACACACAATAACTCCTAAGTATAAAACTAAAACCAAATGGGCAACACAACACTACCACATGGTAATATGAAGTAGAATGGTTCCAAAACTTAGGGTGTGAGTGAACGTAAGATAACCTAAGTTCATAATGATAAAAAGGATGACAATTATATATAATGGCCTTCAACCCAAATTGTAAATCATACCCATGTTAACTCAAACCAAGTGAAAATAGAAAATTGATTAATACCTTGGCCTAGAACATAGAAAGGTGAGATTCCAAATTTGAATTAAAAATTAAAGACTTGAAGATTTTTGATAAAATTTTCTAGACTCAAATGGGTAGCATAATAATGTTGTTTAGATAAGACAAACACAATGTTGCAAATGATGATTTAAACAAGGCAAAAGGTATTTTTGATTTGATTAGCATATTGTCTCCTTGTTCAAATAAAATGGTGGATAATGAAGGCATTTTGTTTTGACATTTTTTGGTTTTCAAACAAGTTCTAGACTAAATAAGACCATGTAAGTAAAGTATAAAAATACAAAATACAACTATGTATATTTTCCAAAGTCCTAAAATTGACAAGGTCACATCATATCATTGAATTCTTTCAATATACATTCTCTTGGGAGGATTTTAAGTGTTAATCCAAAAATAAAAGTGCATGGATAAGTAGGTTTTTAACACCCCCTTCTCCCAAGATATTGTATAGTGACATATAACTTTAAACTACTTGCCCTACATCAACAATATGTATTTAACAAGTGGGGTTGTTCTAAAAACTAAATTTATGTGCATATATAGATGGTCCCAAGTATGGATAACACTAGAGATGAATCACATCAATTAAATCCATATTAATCAACTTGTGAAAAATTCTTGTCCTTTTCAAAACCACTACATCCATCATTTTTTCAATGTAGTGTGATGTTTGAATTGCCCCTACAATCTGAGATGGAGTACCACTAATAGAGTTTTCTTAACCACTCACACAAACATCCCAGTAGGTCATCCTTGAGTTATATACCACATCATGGATTGGAGTTGAAATGATTCTAGGAGATGAATTTGTGGGTCAATTCTTCCCTAGAGAACTCATGAGGAGGTGATGAAGTCCTGTTCACAAGCCAAGTTGCATAAAAATAAATGATAAAGTGAAAAGAATTTATACTTGTGTTTATATCACCCAAACCATATGAATTTAGGGAGATTTTTAACAACATTATTCTCATGACTTTGGACAAGGAAAAAATTCAAATAATGAGTGAATTTGGTCACCTAAGTTCCCTAAAAGGGATGGGGAGAGCATACACACACCCTTCATTTTCTAAAAAATAAACAAGTATAAAATATCTAGCATAAAACAAATAATTGTTTACTTTAATGCACCAAATTGAAGTGTTTTATGATATTTTGGCCTCTTGGACTTAGTTTAAAACTTGTAATAAAATTCACAAAAAAAGCTAAGTGTAAACACCTAAATTCCTTTTAAACACCAAATGAAAGTATTCAAGACTTAAGCATTATCAAATTTTTGGTTTTCTCTAGTGTGTGTCCTACAATTTTTAGAGGGTTTATGTCTACCTTAAAGCATAAATATCAATGTGAAAATAAGATTTGGAAACTTTCTCTTGATTTTATCTATTTATTGACATACAGACCGACATCAATCCTTAGGGACCAATGTTGGTTACAATAAAACCAATGCCAGTCGACTAGAACCAATGTTGGTTACTTGTAAAAATGTAGGAAAAACAAAATGATTTCAAAAAAGGGTTTCTAACTCAAATATATAGAAAAATAAAATAAATTTATGGATTATATAAAAAATAACTATATAGAAAGTTTGCAAGTTTTTAAAACCTAACAAAATAACTAGACACTTCAACAAAATCCCCAAAATCTAACTTTTGTCATGTTTTACCCTTTACATAGGGATCGATGCTAGTTAGGACATGATCAATGTCAATTAGGGTAAATTGATGTCAAACAATATGTAAATTATGTGCCAACAAAAAGAGTAAAAACATGGGGAAAATAAAGACAAAACTTGATTTTCAGAGAATTTTAAGTATTTTTTGGAAAATATAAGAGTGCTAAATTAGTCTCCTTGCTTGTATGGGATGCGTTATCCCACCAGATATGCCAAGATGTAGAGATGGAATCTAAAGTGAGTTAGTTCATACATTAGTCAATAAAACTCAAATAAGCATAAATAATATAACTAACTAATCCAACCCATTCATGGTGTTTTGTATATGAAATTTAAGAGATTTTAAAAGAAAGAATACACATCAAACCTTCCCAAGAGCATCCCTCCTCCAAATGAGGCTAAAAACCTAATTTTCCCCTTTTTATTTAGTGTTTCAAAAATTTAAAAATGATTGTTCCTTACTCCTCCATCATATCTCAATGCACCAATAAAACTAGGCTCATGATATTTGATCAAATGTATGCTGATAGTGAAGCTATCCTATTGAAAATTAAGAATAATAACACTACACAAAAATATCTTGTGAGGAAAATTATGCATAATAAGTTTACACCAAAGAAGCTTGAAAAGATGAGTGAGAACCCTTGTATTTATAGATTTTTAGAAATTATCAAAATCAATCGTGAGCATCCATGTTGAGATAAAGATGTGTGGCCATGGATCAATTCAATTTTGGATGCTCAAATCATAAATATCCTCATTAATATTTGGAAGAAAATGGCATTGGAGGGCTTAAACCATATATTTGTCCAATTTATGGCTTTTGGATGCCACCCCATAAATGATGTCACTAGATGATGTAGATATTAGGAATGAATTTTGAATTAATATATGTCGAATAACTTCCATGGATTTTCAACTTAAGATCTTAATTTGGTTTAATTTTCTTAAGTGAGATTAATTAATTTTTATGTAATTCTTTGGAAATTAGTTTATAACTTAATCAAATCATGTTGAAATGTCAATTTAATGGGTTATAATTTTATTGGAGTATATTATAATAAGGTGGTAGTTGTGTATAGACCAATAACCCATTTAGGACATTGTTGACATTAAATAACACATGAACATGTCATGCATTTTGAATTAGAAGTTTAGTTATTTAGAGCATCAATTTGTATTTTTTTCATTTTAACATGAAATGATTTGGGAAAAACTAATAATCACATAAAATTCATTGCTCCATTAAAGGATATATTAGCCAAAATCATCACTTGTATATGACAAGCTCAAACCATTTAGCACATTTTAGTGATTTTGGCCCGAATTGAGCATTTGAGTGAATTTTGAGTAAGATTGATAAATTCAAATTAATGGTGTTAGGAATTAGATATATACAACAACCACATCCTAGGGAAGTTTGGTATGGTGTAACTAATATCACCTTTTATATTCCCAACCTATTTAGATAGACATGTTATATATCCCCAAGGAGTGGGGGAATGATGAATGTTTGTTACAATCCTAATAGTGATATATCATCAACATGTTGTGGCTTTAAAATGAAAAAGGTATCTATGGGTTGTGTAGGGATAGGGAAGGGGTGGGAAAGTAGTAAAAATGTTACAACATATGTGTGTGTGTGTGTGTTTATATATATATATATATATATATATATATATATATATATATATATATATATATATATATATATATATATATATATATATATATATATATATATATCCCCAATAAATCATGTCAAACAACTTGACCGTACAATAACAAACATGCATATGTTATTAATAGGTTGTGGTTTCATGGGGGAGATGGCATGGATTCACTTCATAATGAAACCAAGGCAACCTAAATTTATTGGTTTCTTAAGGGTATGATACTACATTTGGTGTGTAAATTTTAAGTTTATGATATCGAACTTTTTTCCTATAGGTAGAGATATACGTGTTAGGTACTAGTGATGCATATACTTTTAGATTTTGAATTATATGAGATATTTGATATCAATTTTGGTTTACATTTTTCAGATATGATAAAGATGGGGGAATGGAGGAGGAATCTATTCAAGGATAAAAACCATGATATTCAGGACACTTTATTACCTTGAAATGATACCCCATAAATGTCAGATGTCATGGAACTATCAACCACATAACATTCTAGATAGTTCTATTATTCAAAGAGTCTACTAGGGTGCTCTAGTGTCATGAACAAGTTTTAGCTCAAGTGGTGACAATAGTAGGGGTAAGAGGAGATATATAATAAATGTGGAATGAATTGGCCACATAAAAATTGAAAACATGGATACGTTAGGATGAGTAACTTGTTTATAATAAAATGTATTTCAGCTAGAGAGGTAGGTCCAGGGTAAGTAGTCACAGAATTGGACACTATGAGTGATATTATACATTTCTCAATCCAAAGAATTCATGGATATCATGGTATCTCATCCACCTAAGATTAAATTTGATCCAT
The DNA here is from genome assembly GCA_037957365.1 of Torreya grandis. Classification (NCBI taxonomy): domain Eukaryota; kingdom Viridiplantae; phylum Streptophyta; class Pinopsida; order Cupressales; family Taxaceae; genus Torreya; species Torreya grandis. Next base: position 724,930 of record JARHVA010003614.1, on the reverse strand, counting down.
ATTCATAGGTTTTACATTATACTCCACTTTTTTTTATGTATATACAATGTATCAAGATGTACTTATGTATAAAATTGAGACATTTATATAGAGATAATCTTTGTGTGTCATTGTGTTATATACATGTATGAAAATGATGTATGAATTATTTTATTTATAAAATTATTTTTAAATATCATGTTATGGTAAAATATGATGTGATGTGACTTACTTTTTATCTTTTCTAGAAAATGTGAGAAAATGCATGGTCAAAAAGAATAAAAACTAAATTAATTAAGAATGGATATCTTAAGTAGATAAAAATCAATGAGAAAAACATAAAAATAATCTGAAAATGATAACCAAACATTGTAAGCATGTTAAAAATTACAAATAAAAATTTAAATTATGTCAAAATTAAATACAAGATAAATCATAAGATGCGATAAATAACTTCAAAGAGAAAATATCTAGTGTAAAAAAATACAAAAGATATTAAAAAAAGATGTATGAAAAAATATATCATCCAATTTAAGACAAGTAATATTGAATTAAATAAAACATATATAAAGACACAAATTATTATGAACTACATCCAATGAAATATATGTAAAGTCAACTTAAATCAAACAAGGACATAAATTATTGTAAAATAAGCTAAAGACTCTTATGAGTGAAAACTTGAAGTTAGTGATTGTTCTAAAATATGGTGTAGGAAAGAATAGCCATATGAGGACTTGAATATAATTTATATGATGGTATGTATGTTAATTTTGATAAATTTGTGTGATTAATGTCTAGTTATATTATCCAAGGTCATATAATGCAAGTCATAAAATGAGAATCCAAGTGGCGCTATAAATTTTTATAGGTCAAATCTAAAGTGAATAAGAAGGGACATGATTAGATACAGGTGATATATGTAAAGGGTATATAAATTAAAATATGATGGAAATATTAATCACGTAAGGCACTAAAAATGTGATTTATATTTTATTATTAAAGACAAGATACTCTAGTTGAGTAGGCAAATATAAGAGATATCTACATTAAGGACTTAGGAAACCCCACCTACTAATAAAAAACTTGAGATAACAGGTGAAGTATGTATATAAACCCATGGAGGATATATGTATTAAAATTAAAAGTATCATACCTTACCACATAATGTTTCCCTCTCTCAAGACCCCTTATAGAGTCTCTAGTATACTATAAATACTGGAAACTCATGAGAAATGAGATGGCACTAGAATGTTAAAAATGATGAAATGAGATATCCTACCTAGATATACTAGCCTACCTCACCCTAATAGACCTTATATCTATCATGATGCTTATTATGGATTTTGAGATTCAATTAGAATAGGACATGTGAAAAACAAATTCATGTCTTTTGGTCTAATTTCACTTTTAAGATTTGATTTTCCTTTTAACTTTTACTTTTCTTATTATTTGGTTTTTAACTCTTTTTTATTCTTCTATATTCCTCCTCTATATAGACTTGTAAAAACCAAACATGGATGACATAGATAGGTAACATATGAGAGTTTATGTTTGGCTTATATATATGAGAACCTAAATACCATGGTTCCTACAATTCTCCTAGAATTTCCCCATGTGAAGTTTTATAATATCCAAATTGACCTAAGTGTTATTCAATTGAAATAAAATGGGAAAAATTGGGATCTTGTAATAACTAGACATGGGAAAAGGATAATACAATAATGAATATACTGATATTTGACTACAAGGAGGGAGAAATTTATTTCATAAATGACTAGGTTATTATATTAAAGGTGATAATCATGTCACTAAAGAAGTTTTAATAACCTACATGTGGTCTAACATAAGCATTTATAATATAATTCATACCAAAAAGAGGGGGAATACACAATAAAAGGAGACTAAGCTAAACTAAATAATGGTAAAAATGTGATGAGAGAAACCCCAAGGCAATATATGATCCTAAAGGAAGTGAAGTTAAACTAAAATGTGATATAAATGATAGAAATAAAAACCTAAAGGTGATGCTTAATATCCAAAAGGGAAACAAAATTTGATTGTAAATTATTTCTAAAATTATATAAAAAAACATACATGGTGAAAATTAAAGCCTTGAATATGTAATAGTGTTTTATCCATTTAGGGTTTAGCTTATATAAATCTTATGTTTGATTAGAGGGTTGAGTATAATAAATTAGGTAAATGATATGCATAAAATAGACACCTATTTATTATAAAATTGAATATCTTTAAATTTATAAAAATAGTAATAAATAGTACAAATAAATATTTATCTAGATAACACCTGATACAGATGATCTAATTTTTGGAAAGTGAGATGGAACTAGGTCTAACTATCATAAATTTAAATCCTCTATTAGAACCTCTCCTTGTTAGTAGTTCTACATTCGGATAGTAGTTCCATATTTCTCTAGTATCTTGATATTGATGCTAATGTCCTTTATGTAGGACTATCCCAAACTTCTGAGTGCACCTATGTATGTATTTATAGGTTATGTTCCTATGTACATAAAGTTTGGAACTATATAATGTTATTATAATAACTAATTTATTATGTAAACCCTAATCCTCCTTACAAGTAAGGAATGAGCTAAAAAGTTTGTTCATTAGTAGGATAGGCCAGACATACTAACCACCTCACTGTGAAGAGAGTTTCCTACATATTAATACTCTGAGAAGGCATCAATCTTGATGTATTTATCCCCACCTAAGTGCTAGTAAAATTTCAAATGATACTAGTATGATAGTGTCCTTGATTTCCTTGAGTATGCTTGAGATTAGAAATTTGGAAAATCTAAGCTTAGGGATATTTTAGATGGCAGTATGCATATGTAGGGAAGAATGGGTATTAATAACCTTGATTTTTCTCAACTTATTTTGTGTTTGAATAGTTATTTTGTATCTAATTTCCATATAGTGGATAAAGGGATAAAATTCATGTATTTTTAGTGTTATGTTGATTGTGTAGATAATAAAAGACATCTAGGTCAACCTTACAAGGTTTTAATTTTGAAATGTATTCATTCAAAAAATTAAAGGTAAAAGACATAGGTGTCATTTTGGGGACACTAGTGCCATATGGCTATAGTGTCCTTAATGTGGTGCTAATTTTCAGTTGGTAGAACGTTGGGCACAAAGGACCAATATAAAGAAATGAGGGTCTGGGATTATGTTTGAGCTGATAGGGAAGCTTATGGCCTACACAAAGGATAAATAATTGTGATAATAGGCTCTAGGATAGGTATAGGGATAAAATAACGATAAATACTCTAAATTATCATTCCTAGCACTCAAATACCACTTTTAGATGTTTACATTCCCCCCCATTTATTCTATAAATTTAACAAAGTGAAATGACTAGTATAAAGGAAAAAGAAGTGTACCTAAATTTACAAAGGAAGTGAAGCATGTTAAACAGAGTCATGACCTATGAATAGATTAGATTGGATTGATATTATTTCAAACCCTCTCATGTGGGTGGCTTAATAAATCAATTATTATATGACTCCATCATTTCCCAACTATGTGTAGTAGATGTATCTAAAACTAAACTATACAAAGTACTCAAAATGTCTAACTGAGTATATTTAACTATGTATATTAGCTCTATGGCCATTCAAGAATGCCAACCACTAAAAATAGAGCAAGAAATTAAACTGGTGATAACCTATAATATGATGTCAAGTGTATACAAAATAGATAATGGCATGTAATTTGTCATTCCATCTAATCAACTGGTTTACAAATGAGCATATGAAAATAATGTGTTGTGTATATGCCCCCAATCTAGTATCTAACCATATTGATTTTGGACTTAGTTTTAATAAATGCATATGAGTATATAAACCAAATGGGGGAATGGTCATGATGCACATTATTCCACTAATATAAGCAATTGAATATGAATATGAGTTGAGCTAGTATGAATTTGATCAAATATTGAGTATAATTGAAAAACTTGTAACTCAATCTATGCAAACCTATATTATACCTAATGTACTATTCTAGCCAATATAAGTTTTTATAAAACATGGGTTATTGGAAAATAGTGCCACATATTGGACATTAGTGCCATGTGGTGCTAGTTTCCCCATTTTGGCACTAATGTCTTTCTAGTCTAAATTCCATGTCACTGTATTACTTTGTAAGTCATTATTATTCTTTATGTTTACCTATGTGCTAAAAAATTCTATGAATGCAATATAAGAGCATGATCTCTATGACAAACCACTACGAATTTCCCCTATTTTGAGGGTAGTTGTGCAACCTATGCAAGAACTATACTCAAAAGAAAAATCTATACAAAATGTGTGTTATCTAAAGCATTTATGATAACTACATGCTAATCCAATATAATGTGCATGTATAACATTATAATTTAAGAAAATCTAATCATAAATATGTAATGTAAGATTTATGTTATGTGTAGCATTACAAAAGGGTGTCAATATAGATGTAATCAATGTATGTAATAATAAATCTAAGTAGAACTGAGTAGCTACCTAGGGGGATATGGTAGGATGTCCATCATGACACCCAAGTAGGAAGGGTAGAAGCTTGAGGTCCCTCATGGCAATGAAAACCGGTGTGTGTAACAAGTAAAGACAATATTCATGGCTATGATGCATACAATAAATCATACATACAAAACACATAAGGCAATTAAAGTATTCCAAGGGGACATAATATAAGGGACATGGGCACATGTACTAAATATGAGAACAACAAGACATATAAGGATATGTTAAAATTTACACATATGCAAGCAACAAGGAAGTTGGATTAGAGCAACATAAAAGGACATGTTCAAATTTTTTCATAAATAATGAGGAAAAAACACATAAAGGACATGGTCACATGTTTGAGGGATATATACTATGAATAAAATTGGTGTATATCTAAAGAACAATGGCATATTCAAATTCCCTTATAAAGGATAAGTATATAAATACAATAAATTCTAAAATAGGTAAGATAAAATTAAAATTATGCATGAATATGTAAGAGATAGTATGTACATATTTTGATTTTAAAGTAGTGATAGTTTGAAAAAATCTAAGTATGAGTGGTGATGATCAATACCAAGATATAAGAATTCCAAAATTATAATGTAGAGTATCTAAGGATATAACCTGGTGATCAAAACTATGTATAGGGTGCCCCCAAGTGAGAGAATATGTCAAGTGAATACCCATTTATTTATTTATATGATCATAGTAGGTAGATAATAGTAAGTCTAGATCAATGTAATGAACTTAAGTCCTGTAAGTAATCTATAAGCACTTGACAAGAACAAGTGAAACTTGTATGTATGATAAAAACGACTATACTAAGATAGCTAACATATGTGTTATATGGAAAATATAAGAAATATAAACATAATAATGCATACAATGTGTGAATTTTATGTTTTATGATTAATTATTTGAATGTTTATAAATATTGTATTGATTTTGTATTTTATGAAAATAAGATATATAAAAAAATATAAAATTGAATTATATACAAGGAGTAAACAAAAATAAAATATGTACAAGAATAATTAAACCATACTAACCAATGAGTCTCATAGGATACTCACTATCATTATGGCATGTGTCAAAAATAGGAATGGTAATATCTTGTGCAATGTAATCAATATGCTATAGTTGAATGTTGTTTTAGTATGAATTTGTGTACTGTTCATCATCAAAATCATAATATTCTTCATCATCAAAATCATAATAACCTAGAATGCTTGAGGGAATTACCTCATACCATGGAGTTGACCTTTATAAGATGTGTTTTGGCATATTGATTGTGATTTTTCCCTTTGAAACTATGCTTACTATAAACATATGGTATTTTTGAGTCTCTTTTACTATAAATCCTTTGTTGGGAATGCTTATTGACTTAGCATGATCTTAACTTTGAAATTTATGTTATTTATCTTTCTATAACATTTCTTGTGTATCTAGATGTTTTTCCTTTGTAAACTATATTTGTGATTGATGGGCCTCAGGATGTTCAATAAATCCCAAACCTTTTTGACCAATGTTATTAACTTATATATTAAGAGAAGTGATGCATTGGGCCTACTTTGCCAAACCATGATATTCAAACTGTTGTAGATGCTTTTGAGTAAAATCACACCATTTTTAAAGTTGAGCCTCATTTTGGAGAGGTAACATTGTAACTTTTACTTTCTTTAATTGTGCTTTTTGTACCATTTCTTGTTCTAACTTTGCTTTTAGAAACATTTTTATTCTAAGTTATGATTTGGTAACCTTTTTTATACTATTTTTGAATTTGACCCTTTTTTAATTTGTAGATGTGTCATTGTATGTTGTGTGATGATGTGGCACTATGTGAGTCATTTGTATCCATTGTATATTGTATTTTCATTTTCATATCTAAACTTGAATCAATGTGGTGCCCATGCATTCTATGATATCCACAAAAATATCTAGATCTCCTCATTGGGTGTAGAGGAGGTAGGTTGATCAACTTATCTTTAATCATTTCCCTTATTACCTCACTTGAAATATTATTTAAGCTTTTAATAATTTATTAATCACTCATTATAGATGTCCTTTTTTATGATTTATGCTTTGGATATGTAACATTGTTTTCCAAAAATTGATTAGGTGAAGATGTATATACATGATTTACACTATTATGCTCTAGAGGTCTTTATCTTGTAAATTTATTTTACAATGTTGTAATATTTTATTTTGATTTAGTAAACCTAAAATTATCCTGATCATGATGATAATTTGATTTCATATATTTTCACAAGTGAAAACCTTAGTTATTTCTGATAGAATATGTAAGCACACACCCTATAGGGAAGAGGTATGATTAGGCTAAGTATGGGGATTAATGACATTAATCTAGGCTACTTAATTTCATGGAGGAGTGATAGCATGGACTTGGTTAGAGGGAAAAAATCTATCACCCTCATGGATATGAGGAGGAGAAGGAGATTATTTCCTATGCATAAGATATGACATAAAAACTTGAAACATAGTCGTTAGTTTATGTGTTAAATCCTCTGTGTGTAAGGGTTTGCTTGTTAATGGAATTCCACATAGGAGAAAGATAGCATGCTATGAAATGTGACATATATTTAAATTTATATAAATCATCATATATACATGTGTATATTTATTTTTTGAGTTCATTTTAAATTAAAGGGAAGAAGCATGCAAATAAATGTATTAAAATTTGCAATATAAAGTGATACACCTCTTTAGTCATTAAGATCATGATTTTATCAAATAAAAAAAAAATGTATGGATATATGATTATAATTCTATATGTATATGCCATAGGGTTATCTAGAGTTAGGGTTTGCATAATATTTAAACTAACTCAGTTTCCCCAAATGTTTTAACCTTTTAGGGTTTAGCTTATGTAAATCTGATGTTTGATTAAAAGGATAAGTAGACTAAATAAGGTAAATAATATACATAAAATAGACATTATAAAACTAATAATAAATATTATAAATGAAGACTTATCTAGAAAACACTTAATATCGATGATCTGAGTGACAGAAATTGAGATGGAAGTAGGTCTCAGTGTCATCAACTAGAATCCTATGTCAAAAACTCTCTTAGATAGTAGCACCACATTTTCATAGTAGCACTATGTGGCTCTAGTGTCTTGATATTGGTGATAATGTTCTTTGTACATGACTATCTCAAACTTTTATGTAGACCCATGTCTGAATTTATGGTTTTATTATTACGTTAATGAATTATATAACTTTGTATTGTGTCTATAATAACTAATTTATAATTCAAACACTACTCCTATTTGAAATTAGGTTATGATAGGAAAATTGTGTTCTCTAGTAGGATAGGTTGCACATCCTCAACACCCTACTATGAAGAGAGTTGCCTACATATCAATAGTTTGATGAGAGATCAAGCTTGATGTAGTTATCCCCACCTAAGTGTTGGTGAAACTAAACATTATGCTAGTATGATAGTGGCCTCGAGTGTTTTGAGTGTGTTTGAGATTTGAAATCTATAAAATTTGAGCTTAGGGATATTTTAGATGGTAGTATGCAAAAGTAGGGTAGAATAGGGATTAATAACCTTGATTTTTCTCAACTTGTTTTGTGTTTGAATAGGTATTTTACATATAATTTCTATTTAATGGATAGAGGACTAAAATTAATTTATTTATAGTGTTATGATTATTGTGTGGATAATAAAATATGTCTAGGCTAACCTTAAGAGGGTTTTAATTTTGAAAATGTTCTCATTCAAGAATGTTAGGGTAAAGGGCATAGGCACCATTTTGGGGACACTAGTAACATGTGGCTCTAGTGTCCTTAATGTTGTTCTAATGTCCATCTAGTAGAACAATAGGCATGAAGATCAAGGATTACGGAATGAGGGTTTGGGATTACATTTGAGTTGAATAGGGATGCTTATGGACTACACAATGGATGGATACATGTGATAATAGGTTCTTGGATAGGTATAGGTCTAAGTTATAGATATCTAGTCTTGAATATTTATATTATCACTCAAATACCATTTTTAGGTGATTAAAAATAGATAATGATATAAGAGAAATATATACATAACAAAAATCACATATGCTATAAATAATATGAAAATCAATCATGTGTAAATGTGAAGGAAATGATATGAAATAATTATATACTCACAAGTGTCATGAAATATCACATTCTACATCATCAATAATATACATTAAATCCTATTGTAACTAATATTTAACTCTTATCATGGTCTATTATACTCTTTGTAAGAGTCATGCTAGGACTATCTGGCATATGATCTCTAAATAAAATTAGATTTGTTTTAAGGAGATCAAAGGGCCTCACAATGAGAATAATAAATGCAAATAATAAGTTACATATGACCGAGGCAAAGAATCATAATGGGGTCTATCTAGAACCTCATAAAAAATATTACTATCTGATCATAAAATGGTTGACTCAGGAACTTGGTTTTTTTTAAAGATATCTCAAGTACACTTGACACTAGTGTTGTGAGTGACTGTAAACTTTATGGAATGAAAAAAATGGTGCTTCTATTTTTTTGGGATTCAACCTTGGTGATGTCCATATAATTTTGGCCAACCTCCTTCAAGGAAGCAAGCTTTAAGGATTATAGAATTTGGAAAAATAGTAGGGTTCAAACATGGATCAATTTTTAAGCATGTTTTTTATCTCAATTTATGACCCATAATAGAAATAATTAATAAATTAATTATTCTTATGGGAAAAAGGGAGATAAAATCACATGGCATGAAATATCCACATTGTTTTTAGGACCCTTCTAGTGGTTTGAGGGTCAAGTGGTTCCCTATATAAAATTCTGCTCTTAGAGCAACAACTACTACTACTAGAGTTTCAAGTGATATGTTCTCATGTTCATTTACTTGATTTATAATTATTTGTCTATATATTTCTACCTATTTGATTCAAATTATGAACAAATAAACTCAGCTTCACTATAATTTCTATCACAACCCAAACTAAGGCAGGACATCATCCAAAATAATAAAAAGGAAAGAAAGAGAGAGAGAGAGAGAGAGAGAGAGAGAGAGAGAGAGAGAGAGAGAGAGAGAGAGAGAGAGAGAGAGAGAGAGAGAGAGAGAGAGAGAGAGAGAGAGAGAGAGAGAGAGAGAGAGAGAGAGAGAGAGAGAGAGAGAGAGAGATGTATTTGATCTAAAAAAGATTTTTGATACTATAGAACTTAAAAGCATGCCTAACCATAATTACAATGTGTGCCTGCTCTAGCAATCTATTAAAATCCATTGATCTATTGAATAAATTATACATATAGCCTATTTTTCACTCTACAACTATTACATATAATGAATGCAATAATTTTAAAATAAAGCATAAACAAATTGAAAATAATAATTATGATAGCTACTACATAACATAACTAAGACACTCATCTACAAAAATGCACATCAATAATCTTAACACTAATTAATTAGATGAATCAAAAAATTGGAAACATTAAACCAAAAAAATTAATGAAATATGTATTAAACATTATAAAATAATTTTATTACAATCAATATCATATGGTAGATAATTTAGGTAAAATATAGAAGGAATGATAAATGTAATCCTGACACAATCCCTTTTCATGACCACAATTTTTTTAACACAAAAAAAAAATACTAAATAGTTCACTTAGAGTTTAGCATAGAAACATGTAATGAGATCCATAACTATGTTACCACCAAAATAGGAACTAGACTAAGTACATAACCCATCAACATATTTTTAAGGAATTATGTTTTAACCACCTAATAATCATATAAAAATGGGTTAGTGTAGTCGTACCCACTCACCTCTATCCATGAACTGTACTTTGGCCTTCTTAATGGAGTCATCAATTACTTTTGTTCTTACCTAAGTACTTGTACAAGATATAAAATATCTAGTATCTCAAGGGTAGTATCAACAAATTATAACAAACAAAGGTCAAGAAAGTTTAGATTTAATAGAAGAATCATCTTACTAAGTTTGGTTAATTATGATCCATTACATTCACAACTAGTAGATAGAGACTAAGGGAAGAGGACTATTTACAAAAGCAATGCAAAATATTTTGAATGCCTTTTAAAATCATATTTAACCAAAATAAGTATTTTGACATGTCTTATATTGAGGGTACTCAAGATTTAAGGGATGTTTCAATAACCATACTTAAGTTTTGCTTAAGAACATCTTACCATTTTACAGGAAGGGTACAAGTTTAAGAATATATTGCCTAAGGATCAATAATGTCATAAGATAGATATATTAATTCCCTTTATCTTAGTCTAAGGTCTTATTTCACATATTAAATTACTTACATAACAATTATATTTTCTTAAGCCTCAATTCCAAATTAAGCTCTTATTATAGTCTTGCATGTTCACAATCTCATTCTTATCAATTAAGAATAAGAGACTATTAATATAATATATTATGAGTTATTATAGACATAGAGCACTTGTTCCTCAAACACAATATGCTTATCTAGGAATCTTCATGTTCCAATAACTTACAAATACAATACATTATTATCAATGTAACTTTATTATAACATAATATCAACTAAATCTTAATGTTATTAAATTACAATTAATTAAGTTAGGAACTACTCATACATCCCTAATCAAATACTTAATAATTTATTTGAAAGTGTTATCCTTAATTAGATAAGTTTATATTAATTACTTAAGTAATTATTATTAGAATAATTAGGCTTTATGTGTTTGGTTATATTGTTATAACTAATATTGTTGTATTATTGCATGGGTTTTATATTTTGTTATTCTTGCTAACTCTTTATTTCACCTACCTCCATATTTGTAAGTGATTATTTCTTGCCTATATATTAGGATTTATATGGCTTAATTAATATCATATATTCTTTTGGATTTCTATATGTAATCTTTTATGGTAATCAGAGCTAATGGTTAATAAATCTAAGAAGAGGATTTCTCTATGAAAATAATTTTTTAGGGAGGAAGAATACCTAGTGGATATTTTTTGAGAAGTAACCTAAATTTACCAAAGAGTGGAGAGATGTGATAGAGAAAAAATAATTTTTTTTCTCATTGTGACCAGTCAAAAAGCTAAAACACCAAAGAAGAGTAGTAGAAGGCTTATAGAGACAAAGAAGAAGTAGGAAGGAGAAGAAGAGGCTCTTAGACCTCATTAAAAAATTTCCCAACTCACCCTGCACTGATTGTATGTCATAGGCACTTGGAGGGAGGCCAAAAATTCATTTGGTGTCAGTTTCTTCTATTTTTTGGTTCACTAAATTTTTTTCATCTTGGAGAAGACTACTAGAATTGACGGTACTTAGTTTGGTGGAAAATTGGGTTTGAGAGGAGATTTTGAAGAATCGCATGGAGAGGGAGCCAAGAAATTCAAATAGTGACCATTTTCTTTATTCTTTATTGCTTGTCACATCTATGTCTTGAGAGAAAATCATAAGAGCTAATGATTTCTGATTTGGTTGAGAAACAAATCCAAAAAATTGATTTAAAAATATGCAGGTAGACTATTTTACTATAAATGCATTAATCAATGTTGATTGGCTAAAACTTTATATCCTAAAGTTTATAAAATTTTCTATTATTTTATTTTTTAAATAATGAAAATTGAAAACTATAGAATACAAGGGGTATTGGGGGCTTGATGGTGACTAATTATCATGAAAGTGTCTAAAGGCTTGAAAATTTCATCATTTTTTGGGTTTTTTGTCTGCATGTTTATGGAGAAGAAAATTTGAAATTGGAATTGTAGATCTCCCAATTTAATTTTTCTATCCATTTTTTAGTATTTTTAAAGATAGAAAGTTTAAAATCTCTCAAACAGTGTTGCATTTTTTGCTAAAAACTAGAGGTATTGACTAATTTATGGTTTGAATCAGTGGGTAGGAGGAATTTTGTGTAAATTCATTATAGTTTTTCTAGTATTTTCATTTTTTTAAAAACTAGGTCAAAATGGCTAGTTTAAATTACCTCTTGTTTCCAGATTCACAAAATTGACTTACAAAAATTTATGTTTGTGGAGTCACAAGGTTTTGATGATATATGAATATTAGAATCTTGATGAAATAGTTCTCAATAAGCAATAAAGGCCTACCACTGGTAATGATGACTATGATAAATGTCATTGTGAGGCACTTATGCTGTTGAAACTATCAGTGGCAGATAATCTAATCTCAAAGGTTAGAAATATGACCAATGCATCAGTTTTGTGGATGAGTCTTACTTCTAAATATCATGCTTCTGAAGCTAGTAGGTTATTGTATTTGAAAAATTTATAATTTTCTAGTAAAATGCAAGAAGGTGGCTATATTTCTAAATTTTTATTGTAGATAAAGGATATCAGTGACTAATTGAAGGTTATGCAGAAGCCTATTGATGAGAAAATTTTTATTTATCTAGTTATGTAGAACCTTCCACATTCATTTGAGTCAATTATGGAGTCCTTGCACATGATTGTTGAGATGCAAACTTTGGACTTTGAAACATTGTCCACATTACTATTGTAGGAGAGATGATAAGAATAGGCAATTTTTTCTACATCTACTTCTAAAGAGAGTGTTTTTTTAGTAAAGATAAAAAATAAATGGAAATGGTTGACACATAGAGATTCTATAAAAAATAATGTAAGTGATTCTAAGAAAACCAAGTGGAAATACTTTTATTACAAGCAACTAGGTCATTTTACGAAAAATTGTAGAAAAATAAAAGATGACTTGGCTAATTCAAACAAGGAATATAGACATTCTAACATTGTTGAAGAAATATAATAAGAGGTGTCTACTAAATTTTCTTTTGCAGTAACATGTGGCCAATCAATTCAGTCACGAAGTTGGTATTTTAACTCAAGAGCTTCATGACACTACATGTGTCACTATGATTGGTATGTAACATTCATTGAGGATAATAGTAGTAATGAAATGGTTTCCTTAGGTGATGGATGGACACATGACATTAAGGGTTGTGGATATGTACAAATTATTTTTAATAATGAGTATAAATATACATTTTCTTATGTCAGATATGTACTAGATATGAATAAATATCTATTGTCCATCAATGAAATTACCAAAAATAAACAATTGGTAGTTAAGTTTGAGGGAAATAAATGTAATGCCACTACTCTAAATGATAAACTTGTTACTTTTGGTATAAGGGAAAGGGTTTTTTATAAACTTTTAGATCCTAAATCAGTAGAATAATTTTCTTTAGCAACAATTTAGCAATTTAGCACTCTTTTGAATGAGAGGTATGGTCATTTGAGTTACTATTATTTAATCATTTTGAGTAAAAATAAAATGGTACATGGACTACCATCTATTCAAAAAAATCAAAATTTTTATGAAGGGTTTCATTTGGATAAACAATTTGGGCAACCATTTTCTACCGGTAAAGCATGGAGGGGAAATTTTGTGTCAGATTTGGTACATGCAGATCTTCATGGTCCTATGAAAATTAACATTATATTTAGTTCCTTTTTTTCTTTTTAATTTTTGATGATTTCTCTCAAAAAATGTGGGTGTATTTTATTAAGAATAAATCAAAGTGTTTTTCTAACTTTTTTGCATGTAAAACACTGGTTGATAATAACATAGGTAAAAAGATCAAGAATTTTAGGTTAGACAATGGTCAAGAAAATAATTAAATGCATACTTCACAAAGGAAGGTATACGCAAGTAGTATACCACTCCTTACAATACATAAAACAAAACTATTATAGAGATGGTACAATGTATGGTGCAAAGTATGAATGTACCTTTTTTATACTGAGTAGAAGATACTAACACTTCAATGTTCATCTTGAATAGGAGTCCTTGTAAAGATGTACTATATATTACTCTAGAAGAAGCATGGTCAAGTAGAAAACCTAATGTAAGTGATTTTCAAATTTTTTGTAGTACTACTTTTGCATTAATTCCTAAAGTGAAAAAAAGTGGTTTAGATGCAAAGAGAAAAAATTACATGTTTGTAGGTTATAGTGAGAGTTCCAAAGAATATAGGTTACTAGATATATCTTCAAATCAATTAATTGTGCATAGAGATGTTAAAATAGATGAGAAAATTCCCTATTTCTCAAAAGATGGTAGTCCTATAGATACTAGTAATCTTTAGATTCCAACAAAAAAATGTGAAGTACTAGTACTAAAATGGAACATGACTTAAAAAGGCAAACCCTAGAACAATATAGATCCATGGTTTGTCCTAGTGAAACAACAAGTGCTTACACAAGTAATCAAAAATGGCTAAAATGGTACTATATCACAATTCAAGATATTTTGGAAGAGGATCTTCCATTTTTTTGGAAGGTAGATCCACAAGATCAAGGAAATAAGTGACATTGAATCTCGAGCAGGTAAATTTTTCTCTCAATTCCATTGTTTCATAATTTTTTTAGCGTAATACATATGTAGATGCTAAAAGAAAGTCATAATGGGAATGTACCATGAAGGTGGAGTATGATGCACTCATTAGAAATGGTACTTGGGTTTTGTCTGAGTTACCTCATAGTAATAGATACAATGGTTATAAATGTATTTTTAAGGTAAAATGAAAATTTTATGGTTCTTTAGAAAAATATAAATCTCATCTTATTGCAAAAGGTTATGCACAAGAAGAGGGAATAGATTATGAAGAAACATTTTCTCCTATAACTAAAATGGTAACATTTAGAGTTATTATATCCACTACTACTTATATTGGTTGGCCAATGTTTTAGATGGATGTAAAAAGTGTTTTATTGAATGGGGATTTAGATGAGCAATGGTACATGACACAACCATAGGGATTCTAGGTTCTTAGTAAGGAACATATGGTTTTTAGGTTAGTGAAGTCCTTGTATGGACTTAAGCAAGTTCGTTGAGCCTAGTACTTTAAAATAGACAAATATATTAGAGAGTCTAGTTTTAAAAGATGTGATGCAAAATTTTCTCTCTATGTTAAAATACCTGGTGATGACATAGTGGTCCTAGTTTTATATGTTGATGATCTTACCTTCATTGGAAGTAAGACTGATTTGATTTAATAGGTGAAATTTGACATCTATTCTATTTTTGAAATGACTAATCTAGGCATACTTCAATATTTTCTAGGTGTGGAGTTTTTATAGTATTACAATTTTGGGCACTCAATTTATATATCTCAAATAAAATATGTCATGTATTTGTTAGAGAAATTAAAAATGAGTTATTTTAATCCAGCAACTACACCTATAAAAGTTGGGACAAAACTCTCAACTAAAATTGATTCACCAATGGTCAATGAAATAGTATATTGCCAATTAGTAGGTAGTTTGATTTACTTACTCCTACTAGACCAGATTTACATTTTATAGTTAGTTATCTTTCTCACTTCATCACAAAACCTCATGAATAACATTGGCAAGCTGTAAACTATGTTCTTAGATATGTCAAAGGTACTATTAACTTTGTCATTCTATATAAGAAATCTATTATGTTTGAGCTAATAGGGTATACTAATGTAGATTGGATAGGATCAATTAATTCTAGAATGTCTACAATAGTTTATGTATTCACTCTTGGTTTAGGATCCATTTCTTATCAAAGTAAGATATAAAATATAGTAGCATTGTCTTCCACTGAAGTAGAGTATAAATCAGTTGTTAGTGCAAGTAGAGAGTTGATGTAGATTAAATCAACATTAGAGGATGTTCAAATTGATTCATTGGCACCTACACCTATATACTATGACAACCAATGTTTTTTAAATATTGTGAATAATCTAGTATTTCATGCCACGACAAAGCACATTCAAGTTCACCATCACTACATCCAATAGTTGGTTTCTAATGAAGACTTATGTCTTTATTATTGCCCCACTTCTGAGCAACCACTTGATATAATGACTAAACATTTGTGTAATGAAAAATTTATAAAATTATGAAATAAGCTTGGAGTTATTTCAAGTTTAATCATTAAGGAAGGGTATTAGAATAATTAAGCTTCATGTGTTTGGTTATATTATTATAATCAATATTATTGTATTTTTGCATGGGTTTTATATATTTTTATTCCCATTAACTCTTTGTTTCACCAACCTTCATATTTTTAGGTGCTTATTTCTTTCCTGTATATTAGACTTTCTATGGCTTGAATAATATCATATATTCTTTTAGCTTTCTCTATGTAATCTTTTAATAATTTTCAAATAAAATTTATTTTTCAAACATGAAGTTGTTACAAATTCTCAAAATATATTAAACTAAAATTAATTCCTTGATTCTCTAATTCATTTATGAATAATTTATTTATCCAACTAAGAGGTTATAGTCTATACATTAATGAAGTGTTAATACTTTAATTCTTTCATCCATGAGTAACTATGATTCACAATCAATGGAAATTATAATTATAATTATATATATATATATATATATATATATAAACTCAAACATTACAACAGATACCAAAAGCAAACACATCTAATGATTAATATTACCTAACTTAAATAAGATTATGATTAAATAGATTCAAATAATTACCTTTGATATATCAAACATTATATCTATTTTTTCGTTATCTTATAATAAATAAGTAATCAAACAACAACTAAAACTTAATTGATATCAAAGTCACACAATAATGAATATATAATCAAATATCCATTATTTTCCCAACACTATATCAATTCTTTATAAACTCTAAGGTTTTATAAGATTATTCTAAGACATAATTAAAACATTACTCAAAATGTTACAACATTTTAATCAACATTACAACTATTTATTCCAAATAAATAATCATGATCAAATAATAATATTTATATTAATTTATTAGTGCCATGATATTCAATAAATCCAATGACCAACTATAATCAATATAAGTATCAATATACATGTCATAATACATCATTTTGCATTAAATAAAAATCTAAAAAATAATACTACATTCAACTACAAATTTGATTCATTTTAATCAACTAAAATAACTTAGAATAAGAATAAATGAATCCAATCATTACACATAATCTAATGAAGCTAATCCCACCTTTATATTCCCAATGACCCCAATCATAAATATCCCTAGACCACTATAACCATTAGTTGGATATAGATTAGGGAAATAGAGAACTGATGGAGAAAGGAATATGAAACACTTGATCTTGACAAGAAAAAAATAAATGACCAATGAAATAAAACAAAACACATAATCAACCCACCAAGATATATTAACTTGGTACTTGTTTATGACTATATCTCTATTCTAAGATTCTAAATTTATGGGGCATATTATATTTCATAATATAACATGACTCGTAAATCTATGTAGTCATCTTCACATCTTATTTTAATAGACATTTAGGAGTTATCGAATAAAACTTGTAAAAATAATATAATAACTTAGCCAATTAAAATAACACTTACATAAAAATTCAAGTTATGTTATTAATAAAAATTGACTTTACATAATGTAATGTTAAATCAATTGTTCTATTGAAACCATCCATAGAATCAAAACAATTAAATAATCAACAAATTGATTACCCCCAAAAATTTAATGTAATCATGAATGATAATTTTCTTAATTATCATTTCTATAGTTAAATTAATATTTCAACGCGATTTCATAACCCTAGGTTAGATAATCATAAATTCAAAATTCATAAAACGTAAAATCAATAGAATAAAAATGATTGAAATTCAAACACTTGAAATTATTTTAGATCCCTATGGGGACTCCCTAAGTTCCTTGCCCCCCAAAAATATCCATGGTTTGGAATAATCAACAATATCTTTCTTTTTTCCTTTACTATATTTATTTAACCCAACTATACTCATTTAGGGTTTAAAAATTAAAAAAAAAATTAACCCTAGTTAGATTTTAACATAGTCACATAATATGGATAATTTAAAATAAATAACCAACATAGTCATAATAATCCATGTCATAAATAAAACAATAGTCACCAAAAATAACCCAATTACTCACCATGAGCTATAATGATTTTAAACTTACACACAACCATCATGATATAACACATAGTCATCATAATTTGTAAGGATTCTACCATAATATAAAGTCATCATAAAATAACACAACTAAACCAAATAAAAAACACATCCATCAATAAAATAACCATATAGTCACTCTATAGAAGGACATTATGGATTCAATCAAAAATCCAAATGAAGTCTTTGACTCACAACCAAGTCAACCCAAACATAATAAAACAAAAAATATATGTAATCATTTAAAAAAAAATCATTACGTAATCAAACATAATCCCCAAATATTTTCAAATAATATGAATTCACAATCAACATAAAAACCCATTTTCCTCATAATATCAAATCAACACGTAATCAACCTTTTAATCAAAACTAACAATAACCACATAACCCATGACCTTACTATGGCTATTCCACATTAAAATAAAATGCTAATACCCCACACATAGCCATTATAATAACATAAAATAAATGTCATCCATAGTCCAAACAAACACTAAAATTACTCGATCGAACACTCAGATAAAACAAACATCATGGCCATTATTAGGGTTTTACCCAAACTGGAAAATAATGATTTAAGTTTTTGAGTAAATCCTTATATCATGGCATTAACTATATTTTCGAAAAATAAATGCGTAATTCAAAAACATTACTTACTTAGTTGATGAAATTCAACCACATAAGTTTTCTATACTTTTAGCCTCCAAGCACAAAGATTCTATGTATATTTTTGACAAAACCAATCACCTATTAAACATAAAAATAAACCCTAGATAACTCTCCATAATCCTTACATGGCTATTGAGTTTAATGCTCATACTATAATTCTTGTTTCCCAAAATTGTTCATGTAGAACTACTTCACATTCCCCTTAGCTACCATGCCAAAACTTTTAGGAGAGTTTCCCCAAGGTTCCAAACCTCTAATTCTAAATGTAAAAAATGAAAACAACCAAACTTAAAGACCATCTAAAGTCTCTTGACCAACTTTTCATGGTAAGATTGGCCAATTCCATGACCCCTGAGTTATTAGATTAAACAATTGAACATCAAACTAATTACGATGACCCCTTAAGTGGGTCAAGACCCTAGCCTAAGTCCCCACTCAAATAAAAAATTAACCATGAAAAACAAAAAAACCACAATGCCAATAAAGGTCCATAAAATAAGCTAAAAAATATGCCCAAGTCAATGCCATGCACCATTTTCAGATGTTTCAATCACAAGTTTAAAATTATATAAGGTCGTTTTAAAAACCATTAAGTCATAAACTTTAAAGACAAATAGAAATATCAATGAATGATAAATATCATGTTACATAAAAATTCCTTGCTAGGTAAACATGATATATTATCTATGGATATCTACAATTAAAAAATTTGGATTTAGATATATTTCTGACTGAAGCTTAAGATTTATGCTATTTCAAGATAATAGGATGTTTCTTAGTTATATGTAAATACATGATTTATTATTATGAATTGGTTTATGTATGAATTTATGTTTTAGTTATATTAACATATTATTTAGTTATATATTATTGCTTATGATGATCATGTGAAAAGATATAATGATTTACATGGTGTACGGTGGATGCAGGGTATTTCATCCGTCAAACATGCCAAAGGGAGAGCATCATTGGAGAGGGTGGTATAAATGGAGATGTTGAAGGACTATAAGGAGCTTTAAAAAACCTCCACACACACACACACACACACACAAGTAATTAGTCATGGTATAATTGCATTTAATTGTTCATGGTGTGTTTACTTTTTACTTACATTTAAAATTTGATTCCTTTAAGTTTGCTATCATAGTTTAAAAGAATTATTGGAACTTGATCTACATTATTAGTATGCTTAATTACTAATGTTAGTAAGAACATTACTAACATAATTATATTTTGATCTGGGTTATTAATTTGTGAAAATGTCATTAAAAATCTATGGTATTAGGAAGATGATAATTAAATGAAACAATTACAGATTTTTATAATTAATAAATAAAATTTGAAATTATCATTTGAGAGAAAAATATATAAAAAAAGAATTAGTTTGATAGAATATTAAAATGTATCAAATCAAAAAAATAAATTCATCTATTATTAAAAATAAAAGGATATTTAAAAAAGTGATAAAAATTAAATATGGTAAAAAAAAATCAATTAAATAGAATGAATAAAACAAAAGAGCAATTTTTTTTTAAAAAAAAAAACTTTAAATAAAAAGGGAGATCCTCTTCTAAGGTATAAGAAGAGTGGAAAGGAAAGGGTGCCATATCTGAGGGAGAGATATATGCATAGAAAAAAATTGAGAAATTAAATGAAGGAGATACGACATAACAAAGGAGGAGTAGAGATAGTGTTCCAACAAACTTAAGATGTAGGAGATGTTTTAAATTTCTTATCAATGAGTGATGGATTTGTATTCTTGCATGCATTATGTGTTAATACTTGATTTTATTTAAGCTATTTTTAAAAAGTACTTTAGAAATTGATTTAACAAAATAGATTAAAAAAATACCTCTATGTTACTCTTTCAAAACTGCTATTGAACATGGTTTAATTATATTAAAGTCTAATAATGATATTAATTTTTTGGGAACATCTATGGTGTCAACCTACTTGTATATATGAACTGGATATTTATTTGATTGGATCTTCTCTTGTGTATCATCACCCTTTTTAATATATTTAATTTTCTAGAATATAATACTAAGGCATCGACCTATGTAGAATAAGACAATTTATTCTAGAAAGAATTATTAATTATATGTTATTAAAATTATTCTTGTAGCTAAATTTAAGAATTGGGAGGACTTAGGCATCGATACACATTCATAAATTGACTATTGTTTTTTACTAAAAATAAAATTTTCTCCTACATGGCATCACCCAACTTTGGCTTGTCCAATCATCTACTTGGAAAATCCTTAACTAGTTTATACCTAATATTACATCCTATAATATTTAATTAAATAACCACATAATCTAATTGAATAATCATATGTTATTGTGTCACTCTTAATCTTAAGCACCATTCTCTTCCAACAAACTAGGTAGTTTAAGATAAATATTAATATATTTATTTATTATGTTTAGGTAGGGCATCACCCAACTTGAACATGGCCTGCCATATAGATGGTGTCATACCTATTTTGATCTTTCAATTTTACCATAGTGTCTTATATCCATTTTCTAGTAAGCTAGCATTCTTTAAATGATAAATATATTTATCTCTTAATGTTAATGATTTTACTATTGTTGGGAGATGTCATCCTTTACCTTATAGTTGGGACTTTTAGAAAAGAAATTGGGCCTTTTATAATTATATTTATAAGTGCTAAGAGTTATTTAATATTATTTATATTATTGGGAATTATATTTGTGATATCTTTGTATATAACATTTAATATTCCTAAGGGAGATTTAGCTAGATATCAAATCATTTATAGGAAGTGTAAACCAATAGCTAAAATGGAAATGCTAAAATTAGATAACAATACTTATCCCTTAGAAAACATTATTATTGGTTCATAAACATAGTTTGTTAAATATAAAGTAAATATGTTTTGTTTTATCCAGACATAGGGTAATGCTAAGGGATGCATTTAAATGTAATGATGATGTTATGACTTATTTATCTATGGGAGTAGAAAAGAAATGAGTTTTATAAAAGGTTAAAAAACATAAAACCATTGTTTAAACCTTTCAAAAATTCCTCAAAAATCTATAGTTGAACTCTCCTAGTGGAGAATACGTGCTATATATCTTTTTTAATAACAAGTTATGAAATATTGAAAATGGATGTAAACTTGTTTATTAGTTTATCTTATAAACCTACAAGAGTCAATGTGTTATTGACTTAAAAATAATATTTGTGATATATATATATATATATATATATATATATATATATATATATATATATATATATATATATATATATATATATATATATATATATATATATATATATATATATATATATATCTTCATGTAAGTATATATGATATGACTCTAGAAACACAGAAATATGTATTTTATAAATTAAGGTGTGTTTACTTAAACCTAAATAGCTGAATAAAAGATTAGGATTCCCTAAATTGATTGGTTACAAATTATCATTAGATTGGAAATTGATTAATTAAATAGTTTATTTTTAGTGTTGAGTGGATTAATCTTAGAGTTGAATGGTCGAACATAATTATCCTATATGGAGAGTTAAACTCGAAAGGTCTTTAAAATATCTTATTTATTGGGAAACTGTTATACAAAAGTTATAAATATATCAAATTAAGTGTTTATGACTTATAGTGTAGTCAAAAGCAGGGGTGAAATCTTTTAAATAATATTCTTGGGTGAAATATTAAAGAATTTATTAAGGCTAGTTTATAAAATGATTGCTCATAAACACCCAAATATATATTGGTTGTGAAACTGGATTACTTTTGTTTTGAGAAAATGAAGTTTCTATTATTCTAGTTGTGGTATGCAAAGTATGTTTCTTGTATTTATAGCTACTTCATTTGTTGATTTCTATTCTTAGTAGTTACAACTAAAATGCTAAACCATGGTTTAGATATTGTATAACATTAGAATATTTTCATGTGGTGCACGTTAAGATGTGCAAGTAATAGTATATAAAGATTATACCTATAACTTATTAGATAAATCAAATAAGTTATTAAGCTTCATAGGAATCAGGAACTATAACCTTTGGAATAATATCTTATAAGCAAATGAGTCAATAGGATAATGAGTTATCTGACTCAATATTATTAATGTGAATTACTATTAGTCATATGTATTTAGGATGGAAAACTTGTGTGTATTACATACTATGACTATTTTGGTATGTATAAATACTTAGTACTTTATGGCACATTGTGATGCATGCTTATATGTTGTGATTCTTTGGTAAGATTTATCAAGTAGTATAACTATTTATTCTATACTTATTATTATAAATTAGTTAAATCTTGAAAATCAGAAGTTTGGATTGTGTGTTGTCATGTAGTTGGGAACCTATGATAGTATAGGATATCATAGGATGCTAAAGTATAGAGATATATTGTATTTGTATGGTATTTACTTTAGTTATTATACCTAACTCATATCTACATTTATCTATATACTATATACTTACTAGTATTTTTTATTAATATCATGTGCTTTTATAGTTGGTAAACTTGTGTATACGTGCATGCAAACTCTAGGAATTTAAAAAATATTATGTTGATATGTTATTGCATTCCATGGGGAAAAAGTCTGATTTATTTTATGTGTGTGTGTGTGTGTGTATCACTTGTGTTTTCGTGTATTTGAGACTACTTTATATGATTGATTATGAAAAACTAGTAGTCAATTCTTAGAACACTGGACTATGGTAATATGGGTTATCATAGGGTGTTGATAACTGGAAACAAATTATATTCTTTATATTGTATAGCTAAATTTTATGTTTACCAGAGTGGTATATTTATAATAATTATTTCTAGTATGGGATAGAATATAATGAAAGATACATGCAAATATTTGATGAATTAAATGTATGTTGTTATTACTCCTATGTATAGCATGTCATGTGATGTATTTCATATAAGGATGTAAATTGATGAATCTTATGGTTGAATTTATATTTGACCAATCTGAATTTCTAATTTAGAGTAAGGAGTGATATGGACTTCAATAGCTTATTAGCATTGTAATGTTAAATGAAGGCATTCTGATCAAGTGGTGTGTATGAAATTGATTGATCTAGATCATTACCATTTATTATTTGTAAATCTATGGGCCAAAGTATGCTTAGTGATACATTATAATTTCATGAGTGTGGTTCACATGTTAGTGTAATATCTTTCAATAGAATGGATTTCTATGATACACTACATGTTTAGTTTATAATCATACATCACACAATTACTTTCTAGTCTCTCTAGATTACTGCATCATCACTATCTACTCATTTGTGAAGGGAGGGCCATATCCTGATGGTATTAATGCAAGGGATCATTGGTCTATGGTTGGTGTAGAAAAGTGCTTGGATTATGTCCTCCCTCCTCACAAGAGTATTACTATTGAGACAACACTTGACATTTTCATAGATATTGAAGAGTCTAGGGAACTCATGCTCCAAAGAAACATGTATCTATATGTACATTGGATTGTATTGTATTGTATTTATCCTTGAGTTATAGTTACTTGATATTGTAAATAAAAAATAGTAGTTGTAGACTTTTAACAGTTGTAGTTGAGTTAATATAATTACTTTCTGTATTTTCTTTTTGATGTTTACTCTCATGATATTAGAGATCAATATTATGTGATGTATTATGTTTGTTACTATTTTATGCTTATGTAATTCTTTGTCTCTATGGATTATTATGGTAAAATCTATATTTTTTATATGTGTTTAATAAAAAATGAATTTTGTTTACATATTTCTATGTCTATCCTAATGTCATTGTTACATATGGTATCATAGCAATGGCTCAAACTCTAGGACCTAATGAGTCCATTAGAATTTTTGTGTCTTTTGTTCATCAATGTGAACCTAGTGTCATGAAGTATTGCACTATAACTTAGACTTGTAGTGTCTCGGTGTGGAACCATGTTACACCATGATTGGAGTTTTGTGACATTTGTAAAATGTGTGTGGGACATTTTGTGTCTACCCTTAAGAGCACTCATATCCATTTGAGTTGTTTAGGAGATTGGTTATCAAGTATTTCATTGGTGATGGTTGTATTCAAAGTTTGGGTAGATGATTATATAGCATAGTTCATGAGTTATAAGAAAAATCTTCATATCATAGTTTGATCACTTAGAACTAATAACTTAAAAGTTACTAACCTTTTCCTGTTTATCACATCATATTTATTATTAAGTTTTGTGAGTGTTTAACTAGATAAAGATGCTTCTCATAGTTTAAGTTCTTTAACTTGAGTATATATTTAAAAATCCTAGGAGTGGAAAATATTATAAGACCATTTTACATTTAGGACCACTTAGGGTGATGGAAAATCTTCTTAGTAGAGTGTTGCTATTTGTTTGATAATTCCATTGTGTTAAGAGTTTGCTTATGGAATTTTCACTCTTAATATAGTTGGTTTTATCCCTCTTAGTTGGATTAGAAATGATTTCATATTATCTTATTCTCTTTTGACATTATTGTGATGTTATTGGAATGAGCCAGTTTATGCATGTGGATCAACACCTAAGACCTCCCAGTTCTTAAATTTAGTTACAAGAATAATTTTAATAACATATAATTAATAATTCATACTTAAATAATTTGTTTTATTCTACATAGGTTGATACCTCAAATAGCATTATATTCTAGAAAATTAAACATATTATAAAGGGTGATGCTATACAGGAAAAAATCTAATCAAACAAATAGCCAATTCATATATATAGGTAGGTCAATGCCATATTTTTTCCTAGAAAATTAATATCATTATTAGACTTCAATATACTCAAAGCATGTTCAATAGTAGTTCTGAAAGAGTAGCATAGACTATTTTTTTATCTGGTTTGTTAAATCAATGCCTAAAGTCTTATAAAACAATAATTTAAACAAAACTAGGGATTAACGCATAATGGTAGGAATGTATATCAATCCATAACTCATTAATAAATAATTTAAAACATCTCTTACCTCTTAAGTTTGTTGGAACACTATCTCTATTCCTCCTTTATTGTGTTATATCTCCTTCACTTATTTTTTCCTTTTTTTCCATGCACATATCTCTCCCCCAAATATGACACCCTTTCCTTTCCACTCTTCTTATACTTTAGAAGAGTATACCCCTTTTTATTTAAATTATTCTTTTTAATTCCTCTTTTGTTTTATTCATTCTATTTTATTGATTTCCTTTTTTCCCTTATATTTTATTTTTATCACTTTTTCTATTTTTATGTTTTTTATATAATTTCATTTATTTAAAGATTATTTTATTTTTAATAATAGATGACTTTATTTTATTTCTTTGATACATTTTAATATTATATCAAACTAATTTTTTTTCTATATTATTCTCTCAAATGATAATTTGTTTTATTTATTAATTATAAAAATATGTAATTGCTTCATCTTCCTAATGCCATAGATTTTTTATGACATTTTCAAAAATTAATAACCCAAATTAAAATACAATTACATTAATAATGTTACTACTAACATTACTAATTGAACATACTAATCATGTAGATCAAGTTCCAATAAGTTCTTTAAACTATGCTAGTAAACTCAAAGTAATCAACTTTTAAATGCAATTAAAAATTAAACACACCATGAGAAATTAATGTAATTATACCATGACTAATTACTCTATGTGTGTGTGTATGGTTTTTCCAAATCTATGTAGACCTTCAATATCTCTATCTAAAACACCCTCTCTAATGATGCTCTCCCTCTAGCATGTTTGAGGGATGAATTCTACTACATCCACCTCACAACACGTAAGTCATTAGATATTTTCACATGATAATCATAAGTAATACTATGTAAATAAAATAATACATTAATGTGCTTAAAACATAAATGCACACATAAACTAGTTCATCATAATCAATCATGTATTTAAATCTAACTAAGCAACATCTTATTATCCCGAAATAGCATAAATCTCAAGATTTAGTTATAAATATATCCAAATCTAAATTTATTAACTGCAAATATCCATGGATAATATAGTAAGTTTACCTATCAAGGAATCAGGATGTAACATACTTCCCCCCCTAAAGCTAGTCATCATCCTTAATGAATCTTAATAAAAAATTATTCTTAATAAAAAAACATTTCTTAGCATTATAATAACATAATATACAATGTCAAATTTATGCAAATAAATGGAAAATTACCTAAAAAAACTTACCATATTTCCTTTAAGTTGTAATATTTTTGGCATATTTGTCCTACAAGATCCTTCCCAATAAATTTCCTTTTATGCAAACAAGGTTTGAGAGTATTACTTACTCTAACTAATTCTATCATGATTACACTAAGGTCTAGAATCATTAAGGCAAGCCTATATGCAATAGGACTTATCACTTTTATTACCTTGAAGGGTCCCACATGTCGTAGTGAAAATTTAACTAATTTTATAAGATCACATAAGATCATCATGCAAGCCAAAATAAATGACTAGAGACAGTTTCACAAAATCTTCCAGTTCCTCTAGACATCTCTCTAACCAAGAGAGTGTTTTTCTCATCCTAGAGAAAATTAACTAGGGAATCTAATAAGAATAATGTGTAGAATTTAATATTATCTCTACTCCATGTAGCTTCAAATAAGTATAACATGTCAATACTTCCACTACTCTACAGATCTCCTAAGAAGCATGATGATGAATAGGAATGATAAATATAAGTATACAAATATCATGGAATACTCATCTATATGGAATCTCTATCCAGGATATACATGCATATGACTATATAATTAAATTTGACAAGTTTCACTTATCAAATCCTATATTTGAAAAGTCCATCTATTGGTCCAACTTAATACCAATAATATGAGTTAATGTGAGGCTAAGTAGGATACCACCCTATCACTTAGAACTCACGTTCTGAATTCACCATTCTTCCCTTAGGTCTTCATGACCTAGTGATCTCTAAAATGTTCACAATATTTCAAGGAATCATAGTTTTATGCTATCAGATCATTGAAATAAAATCTATATGATAAATTATTCTAGATGTATTATCATACATAAAAAACAAATCATACAATCAATCCATAATTGTATTAAGCTAATACTAGTTAAACATACTAGTTTAGTGTTTCACAATTGAACTCATTTTATTATGTTCATGACTAAGAAGAAATAATGTTATAATTAACATAACATACATAGGCCAAGAATTACATCATTCTTTTAACCTTATAAGGGGAAAATTAATCAGTATCTACTTTCTTTATAAAATAACACACACCAAGTTAAAAGTTTATTCCAACCCCTAGATTGAAAAAATGTTCCACACGTCATATACCCTACTCACTTCCAACAAAAAACATGTAAAAGTTTTTGAACTAATAGATTTTTCAATTTTGACTCTTTTATAGTCATGACTTGATCTAATTTGTGATTTATAGACCATGTAAGGTGATAAACCTTGATTTATAAATCAAATTATATACTAAGAATTATAAGTTGATTATAATTAGTATAATATTATTCACCCTTGCATATATTTATACTTATCTCTTTAGATGAATGCATGTTGTTTTAAAGATATATTTGTATACCTTTCACTGGAAGCAAGTAGGGCATAGGATAATGGAACATTTTGTCAATCTAGGGGTTGGAATAAAATTTTAACTTGTTGTGTGCTAGTTAATCAAGTAAAGAGATGCTAATTGTTTATCCCATTATAAGGTTCAAATAATGGTGTAATTATTGGCCTATGTATGTGATGTTAATTATAACATTATTTACTCTTAATCATGAACATAATAAAATGAGTTAAACTATGAAACCTTTTACTAGTATGTTTAACTAGTAGTAACTTAATACAATTATGGATTGATTGTATGATTTATTTTATGTGTATGAGAATACATCTAGAATAATTTAGCATATATATTTGATTTCAATGATCTGATAGTATAAAACTATTATTCCTTGAAATATTGTGCACATTTTAGAGATCACTAGGTCGTGGAGACCTAAAAGAAGAGTGTTAAATTGGTAACATGAGTTTTAAGTGATAAGTCGGTATCCTACTTAGCCTCACATTAACTCATATTATTGGTACTAAGTTGGATCTATATATGGACTTGTTGAATCTGGGATTTGATAAGCAAAAATTGTAAAATTCAATCATATGGCCATATGAATGTATACGGTTGATAGAGATTCTATATGGATGAGTATTCCATGATTTTTGTATACTTATATTTACCATTCTTATTAGTCATCATACTTGTTAAGATCTTCATGGAATAGTGGTAGTAAATACATTTTATACTTATCTGAAGCTGTGTTGAGTAGTGATAATATTAACTTCTATGCATTATTCTTGTCAGATTACCTAGTTAGTTTTCTCTAAGATGATAAAAACATTCTCTAGGTTAGAGAGATGTATGGAGGAACTGGAAGATTTTGTGAAACTCTCCCTAGTCATTTATTTTGGCCTCATTGTGTGCTCTTAGAAAATCATTGAAATTTTCACTAACATGTGTGGGACCCTTCAAAGTAATAGAAGTGGTTAGTCCTATTGTATATAGGCTTGTCTTAACAATTCTAAACCTTGGAGTGGTCATGATAGAATTAGTTAGAGTAAGTAATACTCAAAAACCTGGTTTACATGAAATGAAATGTATTGAGCATGGTCTTATGGGGTCAATACGCTAGGAATAGTGCAACTTAAAATAACTATGATGAGTTTTGCAGGTAATTTTCCATTTATTTTCTTGAATTTGACATTGTATATTATGTTATTACAATGCTAAGAATTTTTTTTATTAATAATCATCTTTGAATAAGAGTCATCAGGGATGATGACTAGCTCTAGGGGGGAAGGATCTTACATCCTGATTCTTCACCAAGGTAAACTTGCTAGATTATCCAAGTATATTTGCAGTTAACAAATTCAGATTTGGATATATTTTTGACTAAAGATTGAGATTTATGTTATTTCAAGATAATATTATGTTGTTTAGTTAGATGTGAATACATGACTACTTATTACGAACTAATTTATGTATGCATTTACGTTTTAAGCACAGTAACATATTATTTTAGTTATATATTTTTTCTTATGATTATCATGTGAAAATATATAATGAATTACATGTTGTGAGGTGGATGCATGAGAATTCATCCCTAGAACATGCCAGAGGGAGAGCATCATTAGAGAAGATGGAGATGTTGAAGTTATACAAAGAGCTAACAAAATCCTTCATGCACACACATAATAATTAGTCATGGTAGAATTATATTTAATTTTTCATGGTATGTTCATTTTTTTCTTCCATTTGAAATTTGATTCCTTTGAGTTTGCCAACATAGTTTAAAGGATTTATTATAACTTGATCTACGTGATTAGTATGCTCAATTAGTAATGTTGTCAGGAACATTTTTAATGTGACTAAATTTTAATTTGGGTCATTAATTTATGAAAATTTCATTAAAAATATATGGCATTAAGAAGGTGATAATTAAATGAAGCAATTATATATTTCTATAATTGATTCATAAAAAATAGGCCAACATTCCAGAGGCCATTACTTTTGATCCATAGCTCCATTTGAGCTCTTCCACATGCCAAAATGACCATATCAAAAAGTTATATTCTTCCTTAAGGTAATTTATTTCCTTAAATTTTATTTAAATATTTTTTAGATTTCAAACATGATCATCTGAGGGTTTAAAATTAACATTTAATGATTTTTTCAAGAATTTTCTATTTTTAGAAATTATATATTTTTAGAACTAGGTGCCAACTTCAGTTTAATTTCATCCCATAAGATAATTTTAAAATTTAGGATATTTAGGGAAAATTTTAAATCTTTGCGCACTTACATGTGAAACTTACTATATATAGTGGCTACTAAAATTAGATATTTTTTTAGAATTTTTCTTTTTTTAAAATTTTGCATGTAGACTCTAATTTTGAGTTTAGGCTTATTTAAGCATTGTTTTGGTTTGTAATTATTTCAATTCATTCAATATGATTCAATATAAATTAATTTTCATAATCTTGGCCTATTGGTAATTTTATTTGTCTTGTTATTTTTCAGTTTCATTATCTAGTATTAGAGCAAGTTTGAATCTTGGATAAGATAGACATAGTGAGATCATGATGAGGTATTGTCTAGACAAATCAAAATATACAATATCCATAGAGTAAATTTTAACAATTAAATGAGGTTATCACAAATCAATAGAGAAGATAAGGTGTTGATGTGTAAGGCACAAAACGTGATGAAGAAGTTCAGCAAGAAGTAGAAGAACAAGAGCAACCACCATCAATGAAAGAGAGGATGTTTGGGATTTATAATAAAATAATCAAGGTTGATGTTTTAGATTATGGAGGCATTTAAAAACTAGAGGAATTTATAGATTGGATGAATAGCATGGATATATTATTTGAGTAGAAGACTATGAAAGAAGACCAGAAGGTAAAACTTTCATGAACAAAATTGAAAGGTCATGCAATGATTTGGTGGGATCACCTACAAAGAGAGAGAAAAATAAAATTTAAAGATAATATTAATTCATGGAAAAAGATGGAGAAGAAGCTGAGGGAGAAATTTCTTCCTATGGATTATGCACAAACCCTATATAGAAGATTTTAAAATTTTAGGCAAAAAGATCACAATATACAAGAGTATACATATGAATTTTATAATATTTTCATACAAGTGGAGCATGGTGAAATAGAAGATTAGATGTTTGAAAGGTATGTAAATGATTTGAAATTTTCTATTCAAGATGAATTAAGCATGCATATAATACTTTGGATGGAGGAGGATTATCAATTAGCTTTGAAGGTAGAAGAAAAATAAAATAGATATAATTTTAGAATAACATCTCTTAGTCTAAGAAGAGGTAGATCTCCTCCAAATAGGGGATGAGGTGGGTTTAATACCAACATAGGTGGGTCTAATACCAATATAGGTGAATTATCACATGGTGTAGAAAGGCAAGATGATAATAGGCAAGTGTTTCAATACCAACAAGGAGGATGAGACTCTTAGAGAGGATAAGGTTATGTTGGTGCTAGAGGATGGTTTCTAGATCAACATAGATATTATGTTTGTTATAGATGTGGAAAAAAAAGGTATAGAGAATTTGAGTTTCCAAACTATCAAGATCAAGAAAGGAGGCAATAAGATCACCCAAGAGTAAATCTAGTTGAGGCTGAAATAGAAGAGAAGAATACTGAAGTTGAAGAACCATTATCATTCCAAGGACGAAACGAGTGAAAAATAAAGAAGGTGGTGATGAATGGCTATGATGAAATATTTTTTGAACAAGATGTAATTTAGGTAGAAAGGTACGTAAAGTATTTATAGATGGTGGTAGTTGTGAAAATATGGTTTCTAAAGAAATGATAGAGAAACTAAATTTGTAATGTGAAAATCATCATAATCCTTATCAGATTACATGGTTTCAGAAAGGGAATGAATTTATAGTAGATAAAAGGTGGTTAATCAAGTTTTCTATAGGATAAATTTATAATGATGAAATATGGTGTGACGTTATTCTAATGGATGCATGTCTTATGTTATTGGGGAGACTGTGGCAATTTGAAAGGAAAGTAGTTCATGATGGAGCAAAGAACACACACTTTTTGGAAAGGTGGTATGAAGGTATATTTTTACCTCTTAAATATGAAGAGAAGACAAAAATCATGATATATACTAAAGAATTTATCATAAATATGAAGGTGGTAGGTTGTTGTTATGTATTAGTAGCAAAGAATGAAGACACAAAAATGGTTCCAATACTAAAAGAAGTAGTAAGAGTGTTGAAATAATCAATAGATGTTATCTCTGATAAGTTACCAGATGGTTTACCATCAAAGAGAGATATTAAACATCATATTAATTTAACTCCAATATCATCTCTACCCAATCAAGCAGCTTATAGGATGAGTCCAAGAGAACATACAGAATTAAATAAATAGGTTATTGAATTGCTAAGAAAGAAGGTGATAAGGAAGAGTATGAATCCATGTACAACACTAGCATTGCTAACTACAAAAAAATATGGAGGATGGATAATGTGTGTGGATAGTAGAGCAATTAAAAAAATTATAATAAAGTATAGGTTTCCTATACCTCATTTAGATGATATGATGGATGTGCTTACAATAACAAAATATTTTACCAAGATTGATCTAAGGGGTGGTTATTATCAAATTTGAATTCATGAAGGAGATAAGTGGAAAACTATATTCAAGACTAGGAATGGATTATATGAGTGGAAGTTGATGCCAATTGGATTATCTAATGCACCTAGCATAGTTGTGAGGGTGATGAATATAGTGCTAAAAGAATATATTGGTAAGTTTATGGTTGTTTATTTTGATGATATTTTGATATTCAATAAGACTATGGAATAAAACATACACCATTTGAGAATGGTAATGGATTTTTTAAGGAAGAAGAATTTGTATGTAAATTTGAAGAAGTACAGGTTTATGCAAAATAGTTTGGTATTTTTGGGGTTTGTAGTTTCAACAGATGGTGTGAAAATGGATGAAAAAAATATAAAGGTAATTGTTGAGTGGCCTATTCCAAAAATCATTATAGAGGTAAGAAGTTTCCATGGTTTAGCAAATTTTTATAGAAAATTTATTAAAAATTTAGTAGTATTGTGACACCAATAATAGATTGTATGAGAGGGAAAGAATTTGCATGGACTAGAGTAGCCACATAAAGTTTTGAAGATTATAGAAAGACTAATTTTAACATTATCATATTTTAGAAAAGTGTTTGAGGTTGAATGTGATGCTTCATTTATGGGAAGTGGTGTTGTGTTGAATTAAGAAGGAAAGCCAATAGCATATTTTAGTGAGTAATTGAATGAGGTAATAAAAAAGTATTATACTTATGATGTTGAACTTTATGCAATTGTACAAGAATTAAGACATTGGAGGCATTACTTGTGCCTAAGGATTTTATACTATTTATATATCATAAGGCTTTGAAGAATGTGAATACGCAAAAAAATTTGAATAGTAGGCATGAAAAGCGGGTTTCTTTCTTATAGGGGTATATTTTTGTGTTGAAGCATAAATTAGAAAAGCAGAATTAGGTAGCTAATGCATTGAGCAAGAGGGTAGTGTTATTAACTATTATAGTGAGTGAAGTAGTTGTATTTGATGGTAACAAAGAATTATATGATACTGATCCATATTTTGGAAAGATATTTGAATAGTGCAAGAATCCATTAACTAGTGGGATAGATATTATTCATGATGAGTATATTATACAAGAAGGTTATCTCTTAAAATGGAAATAATTATGCATTCCATTTGGGTCTCTATGAGATAATATAATAAGAGAATTACATAGTGGTGGTTTGGTTAGACATTTTGGTAAGACAAAGACAATAGATTTGGAGGAGGAAAAGTATTTTTGGCCAAAGATTAAGAGAGATGTGACAAGGTATGTTTCAAGGTGTAGAATATGTCAGGTGGATAAAGGACATGCACAATATACTAGACTATACATACCATTACCAATTCCAAGGGGACCATGGATAGATTTGAGTATGGATTTTGTGTTGGGATTACCAAACACATAGAGAGGTAATGATTTAATTTTTTTTATTATAGATATATTTTCAAAAATGGTTCATTTCATTGCATGTAAGAAAACCAATGATTCCACTAGAGTTTTAGAATTATTTATTTATGATACTATGAGATTGCATGGTGTTCCAAAAACTCTTACTTTAGATATGGACACAAAATTTATAAGTCATTTTGGAGGACTTGTTGGAAGAATATGGGTACTAAGCTATAATTTAGTAGTGCATATCACCCACAAATAGATGGGTAGATAGAATTTATGAATAGGAGCGTGGGAAATTTATTGATATGTATAGTGGGAGAGAAGCCCAGGCAATACCACAATCTAAGTTTGTATATAATAATTTAGTGAATAGATCAACAAGAAAGTCACTTTTTCAAAAAATTTATGGTAGAAATCTTATGGGTACTTTAGATTTGGTAAAATTAGTGATTGTAGATAGAATTAGTGATGATACAAAAGTGTTTGCAGAGCATATGCAATAGTTGCAAGAGGGAATAAGAATAAATTTATAAGAAAGTAATGAGAAATATAAAGCACCAGTAGCTGTTAGAAGATCTAACATATTTGAAGAAGGAAATTTGGTAATGTTTTACTTGAGGAAATAAATATTTCCAAAAGGCACATACAAGTTAAAGTACAAGAAAATTGGACCATGCAAAATTGTGAAAAAAATCAATGACTGGTTATGAGGTGATTTTACCACAAAATTTTGATTTATCTCTAGTATTTAATGTATTGGATTTATATGAACTCCATGGATAATAATATGAAGGTGATAAATATTAAGGGGTAAATTGGGAGTAGCAAGTTCTAAATAAAAATAAGGAAAACCTAGTGTTGGTTTTGGATATGAAGACATTAATCACAAGGCAAGAGAATTATAATAGGTATTTGGTGTAGTGGGAAGGATTACAACAAGAATAAAATACTTGGATTATAGAATAGGAGCTGAAGAATATTAATAAGGAAAAATGGCAGCAGTATAGTCCGCAACTTGCAAGAGCTGAGTTGTTCTCAACTAAAGGAGAATGATGTAGAAAAAATAGGCCAACCTTTTAGAGGCCATAACTTTTTGATCCGTATCTCTATTTGAGATATTACAAGTGCCAAAACCACCATATCAAAAAGTAGTATTGTTCCCTAAGGCACTCTATCCCCTTAAATTTGATTTTTATATTTTTTGGAGGCCAAACATGATAATTTGAGGGTTTAAAAGTAACATTTAATGATTTTTTAAAGAATTTTCTATTTTCAAAAATTGTATATGTTTTGAACTTGACATCAATTAAGTTGAATTTCATCCCTTGGGACAATTTTATAATTTAGGATATTTAGGGAAATTTTTAGATTCACACGTGCTTGCATGTGAAACTTACTATAAACAGTGGCTACTCAAAATAGACATTTTTTTTATTTTAGTTTTTTTTTAAATTTTGTATGTAAACTCTAACTTTGATTTTAGGATTATTTAATCATGGTTTGGGTTTGTAATTATTTCAAGTCTTTTAATACGAATCAATACAATTTATTGTTCATAATCTTGGTCTATTGGTAATTTCATTTGTCTTGTTAGTTTAGGATTTCATTAATAATTAATAAATAAAACATGAAATTATCATTTGAGAGAAAAATCTAGAAAAAATGAATTAGTTTGATATAATATTAAAATGTATCAAAGAAAAAAAATAAATTCATATATTATTAAAAATAAAAGAATCTTCAAATAAATAAAATTGTATTAAAAACATAAAAATAGAAAAAGTGATAAAAATTAAATATGGGGAAAAGAAGAAATCAATAAAATAGAATGAATAAAACAAAAGAGGAATTAAAATAATGGATTTAAATAAAAAGGGAGATCCTCTTCTAAAGTATAATAAGAGTGGAAAGGAAAGGGTACCATATCTGGGGGAGAGATATATGCATGGTAAAAGGGAAAAATTAAGCAAAGGAGATACAATGCAACAAAGGAGGAGTAGAGATAGTGTTGCATCAAACTTAAGAGGTAGGAGATGTTTTAAATTGATTATTAATGAGTGATGGATTGGTATACTTGCTTTACATTATGTTTTAATCCATAGTTTTATTTAAGATATTGTTTTAAAATAATTTAGGCATTGATTTAACAAACCAAATATATATATATATATATATATATATATATATATATATATATATATGCTACTCTTTCAGAACTGCTATTGAACATGCTTTAATTATATTAAAGTTTGATAATGATTTTAGCTTGCCAGGAATAACTATGGCATCAACCTACATGTATATATGAACTGATTATTTATTTGATTGAATTTTATCCTATATACCATCACCCTTTTTAATATATTTATTTTCTAGAATATAATGTTATCTGAGGTATCAACTTGTGTAGAATAAGACAATTTATTCCACTAGGAATTATTAATTTTTTGTTATTAAAATTATTCTTGTAACCAAATTTAATAATTGGGAGTACTTAGGCATCAATCCACATACATAAGTTGACTATTATCTTTTACTAAAAATAAGATTTTCTCTTTCATGGAGTCACCCAACTTTGGCTTGTCCATCCATCTACCTAGAAAATCCTTAACTAGTTTATCCTATAATATTTAATTAAATAACCACATAATCTAATTGAATAATCATCTATTATTGTGGTCATCACTATTAATCTAAGGTTTCATTCTCTTCTATAAAATTGAGTAGTTTAAGATAAATATTAATATATTTATCACTGTATTTAGGTAGAGCATTACCCAACTTGAACATGTCCAACCATATAGATGGTGTCTTACCTATTTTGATCTTTCAATTTTACCTTGGCATCTTATATATTATCTTATATCCATTTTCCAACAAGATAGCACTCCAGACAATGATAAATATATTTATCTCTTTATATTAATGCTTTTATTTACTATTATTGGGAGACATCACCCTTTACCTTATAGCTGGGACTTTCAAAAAAAAATGTTAGGCCTTTTATAATTATATTTATAAGTGATAAGAGTTATCAAATATTATTTATATTATTAGAAATTAGATTTTCGCTATCTTTGTATATAATATTTAATATTCCTAAGGGAGATTTAGCTAAAGATGGAATTGTTTATAGGAAGTGTAAACCAATAGCTAAAATGGAAATTCTAAAATTAGATAACAATACTTATACCTCAAAAAATATTATTATTGATTGGTAAACATAGTTTATTAAATAAGAAGTAAATGTGTTTTATTTTGTACAAGCATCATGTAATGCTAAGGGATGTATTTAAACATAATGAGGATATTATGACTTATTTATCTATGTGAGTAGAAAATGAATGAGTTTTATAAAAGGTTTAAAAACATAAAACTAGTGTTTAAACCTTTCAAAAATTCCTCAAAAATCCATAGTTAAACACTCCTAGTGGAGAATACATGTTATATATCTAATTTAATAATAATATATGGAATATTAGAAATAGACATAAACTTGTTTATTAGTTTATCTTAGAACTCCAGGAGGGTAGATGTTTTATTGGTTTAAAAATAATATTTGGCATATATATATATATATATATATATATATATATATATATATATATATATATATATATATATATATATATATATATATATATATATATATATATATATATATATATATATATATATATATATATATATATATATATATATATATACATATATGTATATATAGACATATATATATATATATATATGTATACATATATGTATACACACACACACACACACACACACACACACACACACACACACACACACACACACACACACACACACACACACACACACACACACACACACACACACACACACACACACATATATATACATATATATATACATACATATATATATATAGTCTTACATGAGTATATATGATATAACTTTGAAAATGCAATAATGTTTATTTTATAGATTCAGGTGTGTTTGCTTAAACCTAAATGGCTGAATAAAAGATTAGGATTCCCTGAATTGATTGGTTATGAATTACCATGAGATTGGAAGTTAATTAATTAAATCAGTTATTATCAATGTTGAGTGGATTAACCTTAGAGTTGAACAGTCAAATATAATTATCCTCTATGGAGAGATAAACTTGAAAGAGCTTTAAAATCTATTATTTATTGGAAAATCATTATATAAAAGTTAACAATATATCAATTTAAGTATTTATGATATATAGCGTAGTCAAAACCTAAGGTAGATTCCTTTAGGTAATATTCTTGGGTGAATTGTTAAAGTATTGATTAAGGTTAGTTTGGAAAATGATTGCTCGTAAACCCCTAAATATAAATTGGTTGTGAAATTGGATTACTTGTGTTTTGGGAAAATAATGTTATGGTTTTTTTAGTTGTGGTATGCAAAGCATGTTTCTTGTATTTATAACTACTTCATTTTATGATTTTATGATTGGTAGTTACAACTAAAATGCTAAATCATGGTTTAGAGATTATATAACACTATAATACTTACATGTGGTGCATTTTAGGATGTGCAAGTACTGGTATATAGGGATTATACCTATAAGTTATGAGATGGTTAAAATAAGTAATTAAGCTTCATATGATTTAGGAACTATAACCTTTAGAATAATCTCCTATAATCAAATGAGTCAATAGGATATCAAGTTATCTGACTCACTATTAGTATTGTGAATGATTGTTAGTCATATGTATTCAATAAGGAATACATGTGTGTATTACATACTATGAGTGTATTTATATGTATGAATGCTTAGTTATGCTTAGTGTTTAATGACACATTGTGATGCATTTTTATATGTTGTGATACTTTGGTAAGCTTTATCAGGTGGTATAACTATATATTATAAGCTTATTATTATAAATCGGTTGAGTCTTGAAAATCATAAGTTTGGATTGTGTGTTGTCATGTAGTTGGGAACTTATGATAATATGGGATATCATATGGTGATACATTATATAAATATATTAAACCCATATGGTACTTACTATAGTTATTATACCTAATTCATATCTACATTTATATGTATATTGTATACCTACTAGTATTTGTTGTGAATAGTATGTGTTTTTACAGTTGGTAGACTTGTGTATACGTGCATGCAAAATATAAGAATCTAACAAATGCTATGTTGTTATGTTATTGTGTTTCATGGGAATGATGTTTGATGTATTATATGTGTGTGTGTGTGTAACACTTTTAGTTCCATGTATTTGAGACTACATTATATGATTGATTGTGGAAAACTAGTATTTGAGTCTTAGAATAATGGACTATGGTAATATGGGTTATCATAGGGTGTTGATAACTGGAAAAAAATTATAATTTTTAAATTGTATAGCTAAATCTATGTTTACTCATATGGAATATTTTTAATCATTATTTCTAGTATAAGGTATAATATAATGAAATATTCATGCATAGTTTGATGAGCTAAATGTATGTTGTTATTACTCTTTATATAGTGTTCCATGTGATGTATTTTTTAGTAGGATTTAAATTAATGAATCTTGTGTTTCAACTTATATTTGACCAATCTATATTACTAATGCAGAGTAAGAAGTGAAACAGACTTCACTAACTTACTAAAATGTTAGATGAAGGTAGTCTAATCAAGTGGTGTGTATAAAATTGATTGATCTAGATCATGATAATTTATTATTTGTAAATATTTGGGCCAAATTATGTTTAGTGAGACATTATCATTTCATGAGTGTGGTTATCATGTTAGTGTGATTTGTTGTAATAGAATGGATTTATATGATACACTACATTTTTAGTTTAGAATCATACACATGGATACTTATTAGTCTATCTAGATTCTCACACCATCAGTATCTATTCATCCATGAAGGGATAGCCATATTATAATGGGATTAATGTAAGGGATAATTGATCCATGGTTGGTGTGATAAATTGCTTGGATGATGCTCTCCCTCACCATAATATTACTACTATTAAGATGACGCCTGAAATTGCCATGGATACTAGAGAGTATAGAAAATTCATGCTTTGAGAAGCCATGTATATATATGTACATTATATTTTATTGTATTATATTTGTCATTGAGTTGTAATTACTTGATATTTTAAATCAACAATAGTAGCTATAGACTTGTAATAGTTATAGTTGAGTTAATGTAATTACTTTTTGCATTTGATTTTTGATGTGTACTTTCATTATAATAGAGACCAATATCATGTGATGTATTATGCTTGTTACTATTATCTCCTGATGTAATTCCTAGTCTCTATATATTCTCATGGTGAAATCTATATTTTATACATGTGTTTAATAAAAAATAATTGTTTTTCACATATTTCTATGTCTAACCCAGTTGGGTTGTTACATATCAATTACAACATGTAAAAATATGATGAACATGGGAAACATAGTCGACCTGTATTATTACATAATAAACAAGACTATCAAATTCCACATGTTACAAGTTTAAGAGAAATACAAAACATCAAAATATATGGAAATGATAATATCAATAAAATGATAATAGTCTTACATCACTTAAACTCAAAAAATGATATTCTATAGAATGATAGTATCGACTAAATAAATGTTTACACCAATTAAAAACTGAATCAAATCAATAACTAAAGAAATCAATCATAAACTGATAACATACAATAGTGAAATAATAAAAACATAATGAATAAACATTAATACTGACAAGCTTGATTTTATGTTTAATTTCATTACTTTTTAATCCATTGCTTCTTTGTTTTTACCTATTTTTTAGTGTTGATCATAACCTAACTCAATTACCTATCCCTACAATCAACCAATAGACTATCAATAACATCTAGACATCTAGATATAATAAATGTGATAACAACATTTAAACAATATGTCAACTAAATAATGAACTAGTATACATTAAGAAATATATCAAATAATATAATGAATTGTAATCCATAATTGTCTCAACAACTATAATTAAAATTTATCAATGTAGATCAGTAACAAAAATACCATAAGAAAACAACAAATATGTCTCAAATAGTTCATAGATAGACTATATCAACGTAATGAATTAAATTCAAGTAATATAGGGTCATGCCATTAATTTGGATTTTCAACCTAAATACATCATCCTAGGTAAGCAACTAAGACTATAGAGCCTACACAAAAGGCTAGTACAATCTAAGCTAATTCTAGTTGTTTGATTCCTAAAATTTTGATTCTTTACAATGGTGATGTAGCCCCATTAAATAGGTAATTCAAGGAGCTGATAGCCTTATCTTCCATCTCAACCCACTAATGGAGTAGTTAAAGATATATAATGGTGATTAGGGAATATGGTTGAGATTCTGATAGATTCACCAACTTAACCATGATTTGCACTTAGAGGCCACACCTATATTTTAGTCTGAACATTATCTTATTAGCTTAGGTGAATCTTGATCTTCTATCATTAAATTGAGTGTAAATCCCATTCATATATTTAAATACCTTGATAGCTATATAGTCCATAAATATTCATTTTCATGGCCTCTTTGATGACTTGGTATGTCTACATGGATCATCAAGCTTAGCATATCCTTCTTGGTTGACATTATTTCCACATGGTGCTTCCTTACTAATTTTCTCAACCTTCACCTATGATTTTATGTTCTGAAGCCCACCATTTCCATTTGGTAAACTATTATTTTCCTCAATCTCTACTCTTTCATTCATATCGATCATCACCATTACCACATTATTTTTCCTTAGTTTCCTAGGCTTTCCATAATTTCTCAAATTCACATGATCTTGAGATTAATACTGTCATCACTATGGGATCCTAAGATCTAAGTCTGGTGGTAATTTTTGAAATCCTAGGCCCTTGAAGGCATAAATATTTACATATCCCACTAAATATCCTTTGGGTTAGATAATTTAAATGGTGCAACATGGTATGATATCATGGTCTTGAGTTCTCTATCATGTTAATGTCACATTCCCACTAGGTTAGGTAACTAGGATCATTCCATGTGGCATTTTTAGTACCTATAGCACCTTTTTGGATACCTAAGGCCTATACCACCTTTAAGATTTGACAACATTATTATTGGTCACATAGCACTCTCTGATTGCTCAGAACCCTGACATCTGACAACTATGTTAGCTCAAGAGTTTGACTCTAGGACTAATATATTTTCCACTAGGTTGATGCATTGGATTCATGTTGGATACATACTCTAACTTATTACATGTTTTAGATTATGACTGTAGGAATCCTAATAGTAGGACTTTTCCACCTCCATATAGTGTACTTTGATTTGATGAAAACTCTTAGGCTAGGAAAAGGATTTGGGAACTTCAAGAACTTGAAAATTTTCTAAGTGTTCCATCCCTTCATTATTTGTTTCTCAAGTTCATTTTATACTTAGACACTTAGTCTATTTATTAATGGTTTGGTCTAGACTCTTTATGAACTAGGGTTATGTTATCTCTTCTATGTCTTGGGGATATACACACATATATTATATCTCAAAAACCATCAATATGGTTATCATGTTAGTATAAAAAGTGATATGAGAAAAATATATATGAGGAGAGATTACTCCATAATATCCTAATAAAACTAAATAACCCTATAAAATAACACCATTATCCCATAAATAAAGGATTCATACTAATAAATAATTCAAATAAACCAAGGTCCAAGGTATCCTATGATATTCCATGATCTAAATAAAGTTAAAAAATTAATATATAATTTAGTCCAAATCAAGTGTCGATATAACTACCATGAAGATGTCAAGATCATAAATTAAATAAATCAATAGATAATAACAATGAGTACATCAATCCCATGGCCTTATGTGAAAAATAGATTCCTAAAATAAATAATCCATGGATAAATTCTCTTCCACTTAAACTAGAGACAAAACACAATGAGCACCAATGAGAAAGTGACACTAACATAGTGTACTAGTAGTGTGATCATTCAAATGAGACATACAATGAAAAAAATTAGTCACACTGAAACAAGAGGTTCCACATGTTAAATCATGAATATGGGGTGTGTTTAGATCCAATAAATGGTGACTTTTGTGGGTATAATGTTGTATTAATAATTATAATCCAAAATCTCTACTTAAAGCTCTCCAAAATTACATAGTAAATCTTCACACCTGAACAAAAGTATAAACTTAGAATAGTTATTTTTAGATGAAATAAAAAAATATGAAAGCACTAAATTTTACTTTAATATATGGCATACTAAGTTCTAATTTAGCCTTACACCATTAGTATGTGTGGATTGATTAATTCTTTATAGATATTGAATTCACAAAAAATAATTTAGACCTGCTTAGATAACCATAACTTTTGAAAGAGAAAATATTTGGCTATTTTCCTAGGGAAATAATGTCACAAGAATTTATCCACTACTATCCATATATCTATATCCCTATAAAAGATACATATGGTTCCAGTAAATGCCTTACTCTATTTCCAACCAAGCCAAAAAGCCTGTGATGGAGGTTACCTGAAACACCCTTTTGAGGAAAATTTATGATTTTGTATTTAAATTTAAATTTCCTTTATTTATTTATCTTTATAGTGTTTCATTTTTCATTATATCGAGGGTTGGGAACCAACTCATGGGTATAATGATAGACTAAATTTTTTCATATTACCAATACAAGCTTAAACTAGTTTAGTGTTTTCTATTTTTTTAAGATATTTAATTAAGTGCATGTTAGATTTAAATAAGAGAATGAAATTTTTATAGAATCCATATGCCCTATTTTGACCCACTAGCCTTTATAATATTTAAAATGTGCAATAAAATGTTCCTAGAATACATAACTACTCAAGTATAACTACTCATTGCCTAACTTATAAAGCCTAAATGGCTATTCTACAAATTATATATCCACCATTTAATTTTATCATCTTCATTCCTATGATTGTTTGTTGTAATGGGA
This sequence comes from Torreya grandis, assembly GCA_037957365.1. NCBI lineage: Eukaryota > Viridiplantae > Streptophyta > Pinopsida > Cupressales > Taxaceae > Torreya > Torreya grandis. Next base: position 680,204 of record JARHVA010003614.1, on the reverse strand, counting down.
ACAAGGGACACTAATATAATTTTGAAGCAAAATAGGACTAGAATAGGCCCACCCTAAATAAAATCAAATCAAGGCAAGGAAATATAGAAAACAGGAAACATACTCTAGACTAAGCATATATTTAAACAAGAAGCCACTCTATAAAATAATGAAAAATCTAAGAAAACAAGAAAAAAATTAGGGAAATATAATTAATAAAGTAAAAAAACTATGTACATTAATCTTAACCAAAAAAGTAAACAATTTGGGTGGGATGGTATAGAAACCCAACACAATATGATTTCCACCTTCTAGCAGAACAAGGTTATTCTAGTTAGTATCCTTTGGAAGGAAAGGACATATTTAAATTACATCATAAGTTTTTAGAGTTTCTTTCCTATAAACCCAATATCATTAGCAAGCACATGTTAAAAATACTTAGGTTGTGTAGTCCCAAAATTAGAATAAGCATAAGTGTTGGGAGCCTTCAACTCAAAATATTTCCAAAGAAAATAATAGGGTTTATTCACCTATGGCTTAGGATTTAATTTCACATGATAAATAGGTTCAAGTCCTACCAATTATTTATAACTTAGATAAGACCTATAATTGACTAAAACATCCCTTGTTAGAGAGGTTGAATGAGATCTATAATCAAATAAATCAATAACATTAATTTTAAAATTTAACATATGAAGATCATTGATAACCTCATTTTGGAATTCAAGATTCATATTTGGCATGCTTAATAAACTATAAATGAATTAACCTCTTCATCATCATTTTTAACAAGGTTAGTTAATATGGGATCAATTTATTCAAAAATCTACACTTCCTCATGATCTTACCAATCATAAACTAGATATTCACTTACCAAAAGATCAGAGGTTATGATATTAAGAATAAGAGGTTTGACCACTACCAATTCATGAAGATTTACATTATTATATTCAAGAACATATTATCCTTATTCTTATTTTAAAAGATCCATTTCTTCTTCTTTTAACATGGGTTGATTGTGTTCTTATGAATCCAATATATTTTCACATCATTATATGAAATGTATTCCTCCTCTTCAATCATATCATGATTTTGAGGGTTAGAAGGTTTAGGATCAATTTTTTAATACTAATAATCTTCCTCTCTAATTATAATAGTATATTGAGCATTCTGATTATTAAGCACAATATCTAGAGAAGAAGATGTATCTTCCACTTGGCTTCAAAATTGAAGTAGAAATTGGTTTGCAAGAATACCATAACTAGTAATGAAATTAGGTGTCAAGTATATAAACCAAACGTATACTTCCTCTAAATTGAAAGGAAATATTTTGAAATGTACATCCTCATATTTAACATTTAAAACATGCATAACATACTTAAACACAATAAGGTTCTGTTCAATAGTTCTAGTGTGATTATTTTGAAACACATGAAGGAAACAAAAAAAGGTATTCTGGAAGATCATGATGAATTCCTAGAATATTTATGGTTGAATTAACAACATGAGACATTATAGGATAGATCTAGACCTTGTGATCCTTTCAGTGAGGTTCAATTTGATTTTAAAAAAAAACAATCATAAGACAATAATTAAAGCAATAATGGTGCCCTCTTTCTAGTGCTAGTTTTTATTGGTCTAAATTTATGATCCTAATAAAAATTGTTATTAGATTAACTATTCTGGTGGGATAAAGGGAGATAACAACACATGGGAAAAAATTTCCTCATTAATTTTAGGACCTTTCTAGTGGTCCAAGGATTGGGTGGTTCCTAATATAGATTTTTTCTCTAAGATCAATATATGCTATCATCAAAGGTTCAATTGATATGAGAAACCATGTTCATTTACTTTCTTGTTAATCATTTGTGTATGTCATGTTTCCTATTTGATTCAAATTATGAAATAATAAGCTCTTCTTCAATACAATTCCTATCACAACATAAACTAGGTTAGGCCATCATCCAAAAAAGAAAAATGGAGAGAGTGTGTGTGTAAGGTATAAAATAAAGGTTTCCTTTGATATAAAAAAGCTTATTGGTACTACAAAACTAAAAATCATGGTTGACCATAATTATACCACTATGTTCTTGATCTATCAATTACAAAAAATTATAGCCACTCCATGGGAAAGATTCTATGAAAAATCATGCAAGCCATTGATCTATTCAATATATTATAAATATATCATATCTTTCACTCTATATATATTGAAAATAATGAATTAAATAAGTATAAAATAAATCATGACTAAATCTAAAAGACTAGTTATGATGGATACTACCCAACATAACTAGGATAATCATCTACAAACAAGTAAATTAATAGTCCTAAGACTAATTAACCATCCAATTTAAAATAATAGAGACATTAAAAATTAAAATGCAATGAAATATGTATTCAACACTCTAAAATAATTATGTTACAATCAATACCCCTAGTAGATCATCTAGGTAAAATAGAGAAAGAATGGTAAGTGTAATTTTGGTGCATTTCATCTAGAGTTTTAACCCAAAAGTATCAACCTAGTAAAGTAGGTAAGGAAAAATAGCATACATGAAAGTTTTGTATTATTGAATCCAATTATATTAGAAATTTTATGTCTAAAATGTAAACCCTTTATAATGTCAATGCAACCCCTTAAATAGGTAATTTAGGAACTCATGCCCTAGTCTTCCAACTAAACCCACTAATGGGTTGGTTAAAAATATTAAATGATGACTTGGGAATGTGGTTGAGATTCTAAAATATTCTCTAACTTAATCACAATCTATAGTTAGAGGCCACACCTCTATTATAGTCTAAACTTTGTCTTATTATCCTAGATGAAACTTAATCTTATGTCATCAAATTTATTATATAATCCATTCATTGATTTGACTACCTTGATGAATACACATGTAGTCAATTTTTAGTGTCATGACATTTATGATGACTTGAAATGTATACATGTATCATTAGTATTGTCATATCCTTAAAGGTTGACATTCTTTCCCTGTAGTGTTTTCTCACTATGTCGCTCGACCTTTGCCTATGCCTTTATGTTCTCAGACTCACCATCACCACACATTAACCTATAGTTTTCCCTGAGCTCTACTCTACTATTAATATTGATCATATCCATGTACACATGGCTTATCCTTAAATTTCCATGTTTTCCATGATTTAAAAGGTTTTTCTGGTCTCAAGCTTAATACTACCATCACTTCAAACTCTTAGCCTCCTGAGATGATTCAAAGTGGTGCAATATCGAGCCCTTGGGGGCATAACTATTTACATATCCTATTCAATTTATACTAGTTCAGGTCAATAGTATCATGACATGTGTCATGATATTGGGGGATTAGGGTGTCTACCATGTAAATTTCACTTTAACACTGGGTCATGTTATCAAGATCATGTCATGTGATATGATCTCAAGGGGCCTTGAGGGTTAAAAGACATAGACATTTTTTAATATTTTCTTTAAATTAATAATACGAGATCATTATTATATTACACATAAAACATTTTGGCTACCTAAGGCCTCTACTACCTCTATATTTTGATAAATTTATTATTGGTCACGTGGTACCCTCTAATTATTTAGAACCTTAACATATGAAAAATATGTTAGCCTAGGAGTCTGATTCTAAGACTAACATATCTAAAATTGATTCCATATGATGGATTCCTATTGGATCAATATTCTAACATCTAACATGTTTAAGCTTTTAAATTTGGGAATCCTAAAAATAGGGCCCTACCACCTCCACATGATGTACATTGATTGGAAAAAGCCTCCCAATATGGGAAAGGGATCTAGGACCTTTAGGAAATAAAAAATTATTTATATTTCATCACTTTATTCTTTGAATTTCACTCTCATTTGATAATTTGACACTTAGTCTATTTCTCCAAGTTTTGGGTTAGAACACTCTATAAACTAGGTTATGTGATCTCTTCTATGACTCAAGGTTCTATGCATATAGATTACAACTCAAACAAATTCAATAGGGTTATCACATCAGTATAATAAGTAATATGAGATAAATATATATAAGGATAAATTATTCCATAATATACCAATATAAATAAACAACCATATTAAATAAAAACATTAGCCCACATATAAATGATTCATACTAATAACCAATTTAAATAAAATAAGGTTTAAGGTATCCTATGATAGGTCATGGTCAAAATAAAATTTTTCTGTGACTAATATTTTCACCCTTTGTGTATATGTAAAACATTTCCTCATCCAAGTGGAATAATGGAAACACCTCTAGGCTTTTGGGTAGCCTAAGGATAAGGTAAATCTCTAGATATGGCTAGGTCTCTTGATGTACCACTTTGGATTGAAACTACACCTAAATTTTGGGGGGTGAAAAGGGAGAGAGATAAATAAAATAAAACTAACCTAAGGGAGGTGATACACCAAAATATATGATTACTTATAACTATCATCATGTTACACATGAAATCAAGAGACAAACTAAACATACACTTCTCCAATCTTCATCTTCTCACATAAATGTTATATTGTGAGGTTATGGATAAATGTGAAAAGCTAGGAGGACTAGACAAAAGGAATATGAGGGTAATAATGAATATAATAACTCAATAAAACATATAAATCTCATAGAACACTTCACATGCCCTACAAGAAGAAGCTTTGCAACTATAAATATGATGCAAGAATGAGATAACATGCTAAGGAATCCATAGTCTTCACTAAGAAAGATCCAACATTCAAGTAAAACACACTAAAAATAGTCATGAAGAGGTAAAAATATGTATTATTATTAATCAAATGGTATTCATTTGAGCAAGGCTTCAAAATACTTAGGTGGAGCATAAAAGACAATCACCAAAATGGCTAGTTCTTATAGAATTTGAGAGAGATAGGAGAATAGAGAAGTCAAAGGGTCACATATACACTTTTAAAGGTGATAGAATAAATTAATTTTTAATTATAATATGATATTATATGAACCATGCAAGGTTAAGAAGCCCAAGTGTCAATTCAAGGCATAAACTTCATGAAAAGTGGCATGAAACTCCTTGTGTTGGCTCAAAAAAATTACCTTCATAATTGGCTCTATTTAAATACCTCATAAATAATTAGTAATAGTTTAAATTATTGTAATTAATGTTTATTTTCTCAATAATTCCTCTCCATGCATTGGTTTTAGGCTTGGTCATCTAGAATCATCCCAAACTAAGTTATCATCATCTGCTATACAAAAAACTCCTCTTTTATGCACCCTGCACACTTGGCTTCAAAATTGAAATCAGTTTCTCATGAAAATATATGGAAGGGAGTTTATTACACCTTTAAATACCCTCCATGTCTTTAGAGGCATCATTCATGCTTTAAAATCACCTCACTTGATGTTTTCCACCCTTCTCACTAGCTTGTCCAGTAGGCTAATTTTGACTGGCTAAAATGATAGCTATTGTTAAAACCATTATAAGTTTATTTAATACATTAAATTAACATAAGGAGTTATTATAATTCTTAATATTCCATCCAAACTTTATTTCATCTTATATCATTATGCACAAAATGGTAAAAAATACCCTATTTCTCACCCCATCTATATAGATAAAAAGCATGGGAGGGAGCCTAAGTGAGTAATATACAACTTTAAATAGGTTTTATGGTTAAAATATGCCATTTTAATTCATATATAGCTTCATTTCTCCAATCAGGTCACTAGGAAGGGTTTTGGAGGGTTTTAGGTATGTTCGCACTCTTAAGGTTTGTTAACAAAAAATTGACTTTGGAATTACATAAAAATTCATATTAAAATGCTATTAAATAACCCTATTAATCTTCCTAAACCAAATTTAACTCCATGCAATTTATCATGAAAGATACGATTACTTGAACTTCTCGTATCAAGCTTATTTTCACCATTTGTACAGGTTTGAGATGTTTCAAGGTCTAAAAATGGCTTTCCTATGCTTTCCTTTGCACTTTAAAAAAATTAAAACATCTTATTTAACCCCATGAACATTTTAAAATGATTTTTAATTCACATCTCAAGCCAAAAATGAAGTTGACCCCCCTTTAGATGTTAGTCATATTCATGCCTAGCAGGCTTGTTACACGTTAAAGCATAAATATAACCTCATTATGCTTAATCTAAATTAAATAGAATAAAAAAATATATTATGGTCTTTAAAACATTATTAAATAAGTTATATCTCATATCCAATGCTATAAGTGAAAGTGGTTCTCCATTTGGCTTCTAGACCTTAATGTGCTTAGCAGGCTTGACTACAACCCTAGCATGTTAGACCTCCATATTTGTCTCTATACTCTTATGAGGTGTTTTAAATTATTTTTAAATTTTTTTATATCTCTAAATACTTCTTTCAAAGGTTAAAATATCATTTGGTTCATCACTTTTCCCCCATTCTTCAAAATTGCCAATTAGTGCACCTAGGGTGGTACCCCCTATTTGAGACAAAATAGGGGGAAATTCCCCTATTTCCTCAAAAATTATGGATATTTAAGAGGATTATATAGGTTATAAGGATCCTATATACAAAAATTTATCCCTTTTTCATCTCATATGACCTTCTAAAGGCATAAAAACCCAAACAGACTGTTAGGTAAGGCTATGTGTAGGATTTTAGAAGGTTGATTGCCCTTGCTTGCTAGAGATATTTCCTTTTCTTGATAGACCACTATGAGAGTATCATGAGGTTTTTATTAAAATTATTAATGATATTTTATCTTGTAAACTCCTTCAACCTCCATGTTCTCACCTCACATCTTTGTTGACTATATTTCTTGTTTCCGTGGGGCACCAGTAGATATTTATAGCTTGAGGTTAGATTTGGAACATTACTCTAGACCTATTTTAACCTTATTAGGTAATTTTTAAGTTTTTTGTTCTTAATTCATGATTTTAATTAAAAAAATCCATCCCTTAGACACTTTTCTTAGTTGACTATCTCCCTACAGTTACCTACAGGTGACTGTGAGGGATCCTATAGGTGGTTTATATCATCAAACTCATACCAAATGTCACTTATAAACTCCTTAGGATTATTTGGATTTAATTTATTCATTTTTGACTCATTTTAAACCCTTTTTTTGATATATTATCCTCAAGAGTTCAATCCTCTTCCTCTCTACTTGTTCAGTCAACATCGTCAACTATGTTGAGGAGGATGAAACTCTATAGGTGTTGTTTAGCATTGATTATGATGTTTGAAGGTTTTACATGAAGAATGAGAGTCACTAATATCCACTCATTTGTTAAATGTACATTATCTACCCTAATAACCACTATAAATCAATTTTAAGATCACTATTTGTTTTTTTCTATAGGTGCCTATTTTCCTTGTGAAGGGCACCTATGGGTATGTATGGAGGTCCAAAAAATAGTTTTTCAACATTGTATTAATGATAATTATAATCATGGTGTAATTTTCACTTCAAAAATACATTAAAATCAAGGAATTTTACCTCATCAACACTTTGAAATGTTAAAGTCACCTAATACCTTCAAAACCTATAGATTTAACTATCTGGATTTAGTGATTCTAGGGGAATCTTTTAACCTCTTAATCACCATTCTCTATTGATCCTCTGACCTTCCAAATTTTTAAGTTTCTCATCCATGCTAGAGGCTGAATTTTTGGGTTATCAAGATGCACAAAATTAAGTGGGAACCTTACTACAATATATCAATAAAACCTCAAAGAGATTTTTATTCCCTTTTCAGGGATTTGGTCTCAAGACTCAGTCATTTACCAATGGAGATGGATCTCAACTTTAGTTAGTCATCTATCACTTAAAAAATGTTTTTTAAGCTTCCTTAAAATTTTAAGGACTTGAAAAAGGATCTCATTCCTTATTTCAACACCACACAAAGACTCCCAAGCTCTCTGACTATTTGCAAATATAGATTAAAAAATACAACATGTAGGTAGTGAGTGTATTCACATACTTATGATCAAATTTATACTTTCATAAAAATATAAAATGGATTTTTTTAACTTCAAATACTTCAAACCTACCCAAAACCTTCTTTTCTAATGTTTTTCTTCCTCTAAGCACCTGTAAGTGAGCATGTTCATGGCTACCTAACTGAAAAAGTTGTATACAACTGTAATTTCACTTTTCTTTCACCATATGTAAGTTTGATCACATATTCATACTTATAAAGGATACACCAAGAATTAAAAACCTTAAACACACCTTTTTTTACATCCTCAAAATCTTTACAAGTCATAAATAAGGTTGAAGAATAGATCGGAGTTGACTAAGTATGATCACAAACTAAAAATTAGATCCAAGCATGATGATATAAGACTAATAATGAAGGAAAGGTGATCACTATATCATTAAAACATATAAAAACACCATATATTATTCACATTTAATCCCCTTTAGAGAATTTAACCTTATGTAAGTGGATAATTGACTAGGACTGCACATGGTGGTCTCTTCCTCTAACATGAGAAAAAATTTCTTATCCAAACACCATGGAACATTAAATCAAGTATGGGGAGAATTTTATAAGGAATTCAACATCCTCTAGAATCAACCTCAGCAACTAGTTCATACAAACTTGCCAAAATTGGAGAAAAACCTCTAGGGTACACAAATTTGTAAGTAGAAAAACATAGTCAAATTCATGAGGATGGTTCATGAAGCACAGGCCACCATTATTCAAAATTATTATATTTAAGTTAATTTATCTAAGTTACTACAACCTCCTAGAATATTTTGAATTTAAACCTTCTCAGCTATCCATACTGAGTAAAAACCTAAAGGTCACTTCTACATACCAAGAAGGGTAAAAAAGTAATAGAATATTTTTGGGCCAAAATGTCACTTTCAAAGAAAATAAAATGTGGAACTAATATTTTTCAAGCTAAAGAGACACACCATGATCCTCTACCATGTGTCACACTTCCCCATAAGTTGTACAATTGCCAAACTCACCTTTTTCTTTAAGAAAACTACCTTCTCTTCTAATGAACCTACCATATTTTAGTTATGAAAATTTATTAAGGCCTATAAAGACACATGGGACATGACATAACATTTTATAAACTTCACACTTCTAAATAAACTCATATAACTCATTAAACGCTCAATTTTGACCCCTAAAATGACTTATAAGGACATGTTGGCTAATAAAATAAGTGACAAAGGCTAATATAACATTGTATAACATCAAATGACATATTATAAACCTTATTACCAAACATTAAACACAATAAAACACTTAAAACTCAATTTTTTACCTAGGGGTGACCCAATTTGACGTAAAAGTCAAATTTAGTCAACAAACTAGTGACACATAGGGGTAGTATGCCTACTATACTAACTATAATAGTAGCCTTATTAGTCCATTGGGATTATAGAGTAATATAAATACTAAAACACAAAAATATTATTTTTTAACATTGACCCTCAGGGAAAGACCACTAATTAAATCAACCACACAAAGCAAAGGACACACACAAAATAAGGAAAACACACAACAAGATACACATATATTAAAGGCACTTAATGGAAACTAAAAATAAACTATTATGCACAACTAAATAATAATAATAATACCTCATTTATAGGATCAAAATTAAAACATTTTGAATCATCTTCATGGTGAGTTAAAACATAGTACCAAACATGTTTATCCTTAGATTGAATGTTTTGTGTATTAGACCTATTCCTTAGCACTTTACATTAACTGCCCTTAAGTAAAGTATCCTAAAATATGTCTCTAATTTAGATATATTCCTCGTAAACATGTTCACATAATTCATACTACTTCCCACTCTTCATTTCATGGTAAACTTATATCTCTTTAGTAGGCATGGCTTCAAGAGGAGTAGTTTAATGTTCTTTAGAAGATTGAGGCCAATAGAAGCTTGTTCCATCCTTTAAGAGCTGATGTGTTTCTCCCAATTTATTGAGATTATGATATCCTATGTCAATAACTTTAAACATGTCATCATCAAATGTATATGCCTATTGAAATGATAGATTTGAAGGGTTGTTTTTCCTTTGCATACTTACTTGAGTGCCAAAGTTGCCTTCTCCATTTATGATTATATCATAGCCTATTTTAAGAGGATTATATCTTACTCCAATGAATTCAAAAAATTCATCCAAATTATTCTTAATAACTTTTTCTTTCTCATCCATGACATGTTGGGAAATGTCATCTTACTCATCATCACTTGTAGTCAACTCTAAAGAAGTAGTAGACCCCTTGAGATACTCTAAATCATTAAAAATGTTTTCAGAATTATACCAAAATTCCTCATCTTCCTTTTGATCATCATCATGAAGGAGAACAAAAAGATAATATCCTTCATCTTCTTTATTATAATCCAAAAAGGATTCATCTAAAATTACTTCTTCAACCCAAGGAAGGCATTCTTCATTATCAACCAAACAAGGAGACTCAAAATAATGACTCATCTATTATTCAAAACTTAATACCTATTGATGGATTTAAAATTATGTCTTGACTTTCATAATCTGATATTTCTTCTCAAGGGATGCAATATCTTCCATCTCCTTTGTGATTCTAAGACTAGGCATTTTGAAGTCATGTGACTTAGTCCAATGAAGACCAAGGATTTAGACTGTCTTCAAGCAATATTTATGATTTTTTGTCAACCAAATACTCATATTTATTTTCCCATACCATATTTCCATCAATAAAAATGTTGATGGGTGCATAAAAGATAAACTAGTTGGTGGAGCTGGCACATAGAACTCAATATCAAATTGAGGTTAAAAAGTAGGTGACTCTTTTGGAAGATATTGAGGAAGGGTAGGTATACCTTGGGATAAAACCAATTGATTATCTTTCTTAAACTTTCCAAACACTTAATTCACATCTGATTTAACTTGAGGAATGTCTTGATAAAGGGTGTATGGAGTGTATTTAGGCATATGATCTTCTTTTGGGTCTAAACCTTCCATCACACCTTGAATTAACAATTTCATCTTTTCTTCTAAATATTCAATTTTCTTGGCTAGGTTATCCTAAAAAAATTATTTAATAAATCTCATAGGAATCATCATGAGTATTATTAATACATGAGGGTTGACATGGAACACAAGAAGATTCTTGAGGAAGGGTTGGAGATACTTTCAAAGGATCAACTTCATTCTCAACTTCACACTCCTTAACAATGCTTCTATCTTCTTTCTTTCCCCATGATTCCAATATATTACTCCATATTAGGATTTTAGGATTATATGTATTTTATTGAGGAAGGTTTGGAATGGTTTGTATAAGGTCAAGCTCCTTCTCAACTTCACACTCTTTATCATAATTTTTCTCCTATTTCTTTCCCCGTGACTCCACTATCTTGTTCCAACATAGGGTATTGGGATTATGAGTCTCTTTTTCAAGTGTTGGGAATGTAATGTGATAGGGAAATTAGTTCTTTAAATCCAATTCCTTTCCTATTAATATGGACTAAATCATATGCATATTTTCCAACTTAATCGACCTATCAAGATTAGTTGTAAACATAAGGTTTCTCTTCTCAACTTTCTCTTCTAACTGATTGGGAAAATGATGACTTTGATATCCTTGATTGGGCCATTGAGTATGGGTAAAATATGTCTAAAATTAAACATTGGGAAGTGTATATTAAGTATTATAGGTTTTGTGAGGTTTCCTTTCATAAACTCCTAGCCTATCATCTAAGGAAGAAACTAGGCCACTCATATCAAGCATCTTACTTGTGATCCTTTGCTAATTCGATATCTCAATAAGTACCCACTCTATTTTTACCAAATCTAATGCATCTCTCAACTTATTAATAATATACCTAAGATAATCTTGACCACATCCTCTTAGGGTTTCAAGCTCCAACCTATACCTCTCGTATCCAAAAAGAGTCTTTTTGAAGGTGGAAATGGATTAACTTGAGAAGTGGCTAGGTTGGCTAGGAGAAAGACATGGAGAAGGATAATTGTAGGGATGGTAAAATTAATTACAAGGATGATTAATAAATTTTTAATATTGATATGGAATGACACAAGCTTGAAACTTCTCACCAACTTGTGTAAAATAATGCTCAACACCAAAATTAGCCATGAAACTTCATTGAAATAAAGAACATAAAGGAAAGTGTTACCAAAAATATTCAAAGGATAACCTAGAATAATTTTACAGCTGATATGTCTTTGGATTCTCCATTTATCCTTGGATATATGCCTCTAAAGGCTAATTATTAAGAGACAACACTAAAAATCTCTCAACTTCTTAGACCAAGAATCCCATCAAGCATGCCAAAAATTGTTAGAATTTGATTTTAACCCTTTAAGGAGATGGAAAATCTCTCCTCATCCAAGTGACACAATAGAAACACCTCTAGGCTTGTGGGTAGCATAAGGATGAGGTGAATCTCTAGATAGGGCTAGCTCCCTTGACGTACCACTTTAGATTGCAACTACACCTAACTTTTAGGGGGTGAAAAGAGAGAGATAACTAAAAGTAAACTAACCTAAGGGAGGTGATAAAAAAAAATATATGATGATATACAAATTTAAACATGTTACACATGACATTAAGAGACAAACTAAACATACACTTCTCCAATCTTCATCTTCTCACATCAATGTTACATTGTGAGGTTATGGATAAATGTGCAAAGCTAGGAGGACTAGACAAGAGGACTATGAAGGAAATAATGAATAGAATAAATAAAACAAACTTATACATATATTATAACACTTCACATGCCCTGAAAGAAGATATTTTCCATCTCCTCAAAGGGTGAAAATCCAAGTGGCAAAAAGCTCCAAAATCAATAGATAATTAATCTAGTTCAAGTGTAGATATAATTAACATGAAAATGTTAAGGTCATAGTTTAAATTAATTATCTAAAATAATAATGATTACATCAAACTCATGATTTTATGTGAAAACTATATTCCCAAAATAAATAATCCATGGATAACTTCTCTTCTACTTAAACTAGAGACAAAACACAATGAGTCATAATGAGAAAGTGACACTAACATATGCACTAGTAGTGAGATTATTAAAATGAGATGGAAAAATGAAAATTAATAGTTATGATAAAACATGAGTGTCACTATTTGAACTCATGAATATGGGGTGTGTTAGGACCCAACACATGATCAAAGAGGCTTAGAATTAATAAGAGATGTATGTGAAGTAGAATATAGAATGAACTCCATCTCAGACTTATGGACATCAACCAAATGGGTGATAATGTCCACAAAATTGGAAGGAGGGATAGAGTGAATGATATAAACTAATTTTATGCTAGAATAAAATGTATATTTTTCATAAAAGTATTGGATATAGGAATGATAATGAATGACTTTTGCATATTCTAGTTGGGCATAACCAAATAAGTATGGGTCATCAAGGGTATAATTGTCATCATAGTCATGGGTACTAAGATTGATGTTAAGGGATTTGACCACTATATTTATAGAGGATGAATGGGATGTAGTTAGCTTTTTATGAGAATGATACCTCAAGGAGGGTGTTACAACCCCACTGAGGTTTACCTAAAATTGCATTTTTTTTAAACATTTTACATCAGCATAATTAAAGTATAATCCTCTACACTATGAAACATAAATGTTATATTTTTGAGGGTTAAATACAACTAAATAAATCATGTGCAAAAATTTTATTAACCCATTAGTTGAGTCATGTTTTATTTATCTTATAAACAACATTTCAATAGTGTAAAAGATAATGATCCATGTTGTAAAGAATATACAATATGAATGGTACCAATATACACTAAAATAACACATTCCTAAAACTAAACAAAAATACACATCCACTATTTTTATCATCTAATATGATTCATGTACAAATACAAAACCATTACTATAAAAAATTATAATAATATTAAATGTGTAAATATTATAATTTTCATTATATGTCATAGTAATATATGATAATAAGTGCATTAATTCAACAAAGTTTCATATTATAGCTCAAAATCAATATAATATCCATGAGTATGAATCCAAACATGTTGATTATATGAATAGAGTGCAAGAATCATTTGGATGATTTTCCTCCAACCAAAAAATTTTAGTCTTGTGCACACCTCCCCACTAGTCCATTAATGGAGGGGAACATAATGGCTATATGGATATACATAAATCAATAAAAACTATATCTATTATAATCACTAATACATGCACATGCAACAAACATATAGACCATGGAAAAAAATTCTCTATCAAATATGACTTCAAGCACACACATGTAAACTATATAGTGTAGCGAATTGATAATATTTATATCTATAACATTACTTTGGTCAATTAATTTTATTATATAATTCACATTTCTCACAAATCTGATTCAAATACACATGATTCACACTATCTACTAATGTAACATAGTCTCCTTTATGTTAACTGATGATAGGAATGTACACTTTGTGGCCTCAACCCAAAATACCTATCATCCCTTAACACAAGAGATAATTAAAACTATATAAATTCATAAAAATATCTCAAGAGATATTATATTCAAACTTTTAGCATATTATTATCTAATATTTTTTAGAATATTTTCATAATTATTTTATACAAGTTCAAAAACATCTTTCACCCATAGAAAATGAGTTTAATTTTACCACAAATGTGCAATTAATGTCACATCCAATAATTTAAGGAAATATAAACATATTTCTAATGGATTTCATAAAAAAATTCCAATAAAATACTTTCCTAATATAAACATTATCATACCAAAGAATCTTAGGTAAAAAAATTTCATTATCATTAACTTGTTCAATTCACAACTCATAGTGTTTATATAATAATGATAATATTACTATCAATTTTTCCCTTAACACCCTATAGGTTGAGTAATTATATGAATATAACTCAATAAAGATTATCATATTATCATATTCATTGTAACCAATATATATTTTACTATATTGAAGTTGGAAAATCCACTCAAGTTTTTATAAGGGAAATTGTTCTTATTTAACCTAATAAACATGTCTCCTCTTAGAATTATATTGTATATAATTATATCTTATTAATTACTTAATCATTACAATATTCATCTCATGCCACTATATGTATATATTGTTCAATCATACACACACACACACACACACACACACACACACATACTTTGTCTAATAATCAATTTTATATATATATATATATATATATATATATATATATATATGGACACACACACACACAGAGACTTTGTCTAAAAATCAGCTATGTAAATAATAGGATTAAGTAAATAGTCATCTTCTAAACACTCTACTAGGGACATATATATTTGATCATAGTTGATATTTACCAATAAATTATCTTTTTGATCACTTCAATGAATCTCTCATTTCAATCCCAAAAAAAACTATTAAATTTTGATAAAAAAAATTTATCTACAACTTAATTCAATGAATGACTATCTACATTTCATATGTA
This sequence comes from Torreya grandis, assembly GCA_037957365.1. Lineage (NCBI taxonomy): Eukaryota > Viridiplantae > Streptophyta > Pinopsida > Cupressales > Taxaceae > Torreya > Torreya grandis. The sequence goes on along the minus strand of JARHVA010003614.1, from coordinate 664,779 downwards.
TGTGTGTGCGTGTGTGTGTGTGTGTGTGTGTATGTGGACTTTGAAATAATTATAATCAAATGCAACCCAGTAACATATTATATATGTATGATGGTAAAAAAAATTGATCCAAATACATTCTTACATTGTATGGTTATCAAAAACATATTAAAAATACATACCTAAAGGTTGTATATGTATATATAACTATCAAAAACTTAATCAAAATACATACCCACAACTCATGTGTGTGTTTGTGTGCACATGCACACACACACATGTGTGTGACTATCAAAAACATCCAAAATAATACTAAAAATCACATTATATATACTAAAACATGATTCAAATCCTTTTAGAAGTTCAAAATCTTGACTAGATTTAGTTTCTACAATGAAGGTAAGACTAAGGTAAGATATCACTAAAATAGCTATAAGTGAGTGTCACTATGAAAAATAAACTATTAAACAAAATGCATTTCTCCTCATTTTCCTAAATTCCAAACTCATCATAACCAAAACTAAATAATTTTTTTTGCATACATTCTCATAAGCAAGTCAACTAATAAGGATATTCAATTGTAAACATGAATGCACTAAATCCATTTATTCATAAAAGGTTTCTGAGTTTATATGACCACTTTATCCTCAATATTATGGGCATGTGTATGGAATAAAGTTCCATCCCTAGGTTTTTAAGAGTGATATATATTTAAAAACATAAATGGTATTTTATTCACAATATCAAAACCAAAATGAAACCCTATATATTATTTTTCTATTTGGCTATGGGACAGCCACAAATGGCCAAATGGGGATACCATTATATGCTTTCAAATAGATATATATCATAACCCAGGTAAAATATGGTTCATAATTTATAATTATATTGAAATAAATGAAACAACATGGTTCATACATATTTAGGAAAACCCATGATGTTATATAGCTTTAAAATTATAATACACCAGTTGCCTAGTTATTGAAGATAACAATGGCCATCAGTTAATAAATACAGATAATGGTAATGAATCCTCTTTTCCTTTATAATCACTTCAAATTCATCTCTTTCCCCCCCTTATATCCATTACCCCTCATTCTCTTCTCTCTTATTATGTTTTATTAATTTTCTTCATGTGTTTGCATGCCCTCAATTTTCTCTTAAATCTCAAAAAACTATCCAACATAGAACTCAAATTCCATAAATTTATAACCATATTACTACCATTAATTCAAATTTTATATAATATCATTTATCATGATGGTTAAATGAAAAAAACCATGCACTATGATCTCAACCAAAATGGTTAAGTCAAAACCCTCATGATAGTAAAATGACCTAATCTATTACCAAGACTTCTAGATAACCCTAATTTTTGGTTTGAATTTTTGGATGGGAATTATTCATTCCAATTTCACCAATTATTATCAAAACTAGAACCTTACATTCCTTTTAACCACCATTTTATTTATGTTTTTAAGACTTTAAAAAATAATGAAACTTTCTTAGGTGTCTTTTGTCCCATATCCCCTAGGTCACAGAAAAAACGTCAATTAAAACCAAACAAACATTTTCATATTTAGATAATAGGAAAATGGATTAAATAAATTCCTAAACCTTTATAGATTTAAAATGACTAAACTAGATCAATATTCAATCAAAACTCAAAAAACCACCATTTTCATAGATACACTAAACAAATATTCATAGCAAGGTTAATAAATAAAATTAACAAGAGAATCAATATCATAGAAAGCATATGACCCATAATCAATGTATATAATTTAATACTAACCATAATAACAAAAAACTAAAATCAATCACACAACACATTCACAAAATACCAAAAACACTATCATATCAACATGTAAATGTGTAACTTTACATGGGTTCAGGTTTCATTCTTTATATCCCCATGATACTATAAAGATGTATTGCCCATTTGTTTTTTGGATGGTACAATGTAATAAAGTTTAGTTGTGTTCCAAATGTTGCATTAAGAGTTTGACAAAACTTTGAGGTCATCTAAGGATCACTTTTTGAGATGATATTTTCTACCAAACCATGTAATCTATACATATCTTTGACAAACCTACCCATTCAATCTATACAATTCCTTTACAAACCTATTTGTAAGCATTGTGTATCTTTAATGAAATTACCTACAATGAAGTGTGTTACTTTGGTGAGTTTATCACTAACCACCAATATCATGCCATGGTGATTAATTAACATAGACAAGCCTTGGACATTTTCCATATTGATGAATTTCCATTTCCATTCTATTGTGTAATGTGGGTACAAAAACCCAACATGATGTATGTGTTCAACGTTAAATAGATGAAATTCTAAGAATCTTGACACAAACTCTATCGAATATTTCTTGATTCCTTTATATTAAGTACTATGTTTTTAAGATATTAATTACACCAATATGTCTTTATTATGGAGTATTATGTAATTCCTTTATCACATTCACCCTTAAATTTTCTTTATCGTACACATAGGTCCTTATATTAAATATTTAAATTCCATAATTCTAAAAATGGAATCCTTTATACCTAAGGTACTGAGTATTATCTGATATAACTTTATTAACATAATCAAATAATTAATTTCCTAGTGATAACTTGAATTCTTGATCTTGGAAGGTACTCCTAATAATATCCAAAGATGTAATATACCTCTTATGACTAAGGTCATCTATAACCCTATTTTACTTGATATTAATGTAGCTAATGTCTAAGTAATAATATGATAATAATTCCACCCATTATCTTTGTCAGGAAATTAAGTTTGGTTGATTAAATATGTACTTGAGCCTAAAGTTGTTTATCTTGAGCTTAAGGGTTTACCCATCAAGTAATGTCCCCATATATTTAAAACATGCACTATGGAAAATAACTTCAAGTCATGTGGGGCATATTTATCCTCATATGGATTCAATTTCCTTGATTCATAAGATACAACTAAACCATCTTATGTAATAAATCCTCCTAAACCACCCCTTGAAGTATTAGTTATTACCACAAAATAACCATTTGGATCTAGAATATGTAATATTGGTGTTAAAGTAAGCCTCCTTTTTATAATTTGAAAAGATTATTCAAACTTATTGGTCCAAAGAAAACACTTTATATTTATAGGAAAAGTGATTATTTGGTTAGCTATCTTAGATAAATTTGGTAAAAAATTCCTATAATATCCCGCTAAGGCAATAAATCTATGCACATTATGCACATTCTTAGGTGTTAGCCATTCCATGATGAAACTTATATGGGTCTATTGATATTCCCTATGCAAATATAATATGTCCCAAGCATTTTACTCTTCTTTTAAATAAGTCACACTTTGAATATTTCCCATAGAGATCATGTTTTCACAAATGTTACAAAACCAAACACAAATGCTCAATATGTACCTATTCACTTTTAAAATAGATGGGGATGTAAACAATGAATTAAAATTACATTTCAAGAGGTAAACGAAGTAACTCTTTTAGGAAAAAAATCTTAAAACTCTTATATAAATGGGTAGTCCTCAATAGAGGGTCCCTTGGTTTCTTTTATTTCATTGACTTTAATTAATAATACTTGACATCCCTTACATTGAGATTTTTTCAACTGAATGTTTGAAATCTATCTTATTTTTAGTTCTCTATTTTTCTCTCTAAATTTAGGATTTAGTCCCCAAATAATATAATCATTAAACCCTATTTACAAATAAGACAACATTTGATTTATTCCTAGATAGCCAATTAACTCATATGATAATGTGATATGTGTATGCAAGCAAACTAAGATAAATATACAAATTATCCTACTAAGTAATATCCAAGCTCAAATAAGTTAATCAACTAAAAATATACTTAGAAATATTTTTTTATATCAGGTTCATGACCAATGATGGATCTGTTAAACCTAACTAAGGGATATCTTTTTACACAATAATAAAGGAAAGGTTTCCAAGGCTTCTAGTCAAATGCCATCATGTAATAACCCTAGTTAGGTCTTATAAATTGATAATTATAAATTAAATAATATATTAAACAAACATAGAATCTAATATATTAAATAAAAATATAATCTAATATAGTGCTCACCAAATATTGTGACACAAATGGGGAAGATAATAAATAAGAAAAGATAATTATATTCAATAAATATAGAAGTAATCTAAGGAAGGAGAGATACTATTCAATTTGTTAATTATACAACATCTATTTATTAAGAAATGAAGGGATAGGAAAATACTTACCTTATTGAAGTAATCCTTTCATGCCTTAATCTCTCCCTTGTCCAATGGTGTTTGGAAAGAGGTTGTTATGGCTTGTAAGGATCATAAAGATAGATTAGATCTAGGATACACTATTTCTCCTATACATCCAAGACCTCCACAAGACAAGTTTTACTACTCAAAGGTAAAAACCCAAGTAATGAGACCTATAAATGATAGTATAATAATATTTGTGAGTTGTAATTATATGTAATTAAATAATCCTCTATTTTGAAATGAAGTGATTAGGTCATTTATAGCCAAGGATTGACCCTAAACCCTCCCTATAATTTACTTGACAAGATCAATTGGGTCGACCTTGTTTGGTGGGAAATAGAGTTGTTATGACTTGAACTAGGTTAGATAAGAAAAAATAGTTCTGTAAGATGAGCTAAGTCCCAAAAAGGTCAATCAAGGTGACGTAATATGAAAATGAATAAAAGGGGGGTTACTTAGGTAAGGGATATTTTTTATAGTGAATTGATTAGGGGAGTGTATAAATGAGATTTTATTAATTATGGAATTAAATAAAGGTATAATGTAGTGTTTTTAGGTAATGTTCTATGGGCCAACAATTCTATGAATCACCAAAGCTATGCCAACCCCTTTCCTAATGCACCCTTTAAAACATTCACTCAGAGATATCGAGACTCAATAGGTTCCTACAAGAGATAAAGCATCAACAACTGATAGAGTTTAAAAATCTTGTTTATATACATATTCTCCAATCAAATCTCATCACGTGTCATATATTTGTAACATGAGATGGTGTTTTAAAAATAATGTAAAAACACACAACATTGAGCTAACAAATAATAGTAAATAGGTGAAAAAAATGAAATAAAATATTTTAAAAATGCATACCTTCACTTACCTTATATAATAGAAGTTGTGTGAGAATCAAAAAGAGATGTCCAATATACAAAACATTAGGTGGACCTAAAAAATAAGATTAAACTTGAATTTTTTGAAAAAATATGATTTAAGTTTAGAAAAATTATCTACGTCATCAATATTTTAGAATTTTTTCTATTTTAAAAAAGATCTTGTATAAACATATTTATGAGTAAAACAATTCTTTTTTGAAAAATAATTGATAGCTAAATATTTTGTAATTTTGAAATATAAATAAGATTTTAAACTATTCATTTGTAAATTTACTATTTTGAGAAAACCAAAGCTTTGTGTGAACAAAAAAGAGTAATGAGAGAGACTATGGCATGAATATGAGGGACACAAGGTGGAGGACACGTAACAACAATGGATAACATGACCTAGGTATGGAAAGTACTAAAATTTGAATTTTCATTAATTTTAATGGAAAAATGAGGTATATTGAAAAAATTGGTTTTGAGGCAAATCCATGTAGAAAACTTTATCCTAGAAAATTTTAGGGTAGACTAGGAAGTAAGATGGTCAATGGGTAGGTGGTGAAAAGGGTCATTAGTGCCTAAGGGATTATTGAAAAATAGGTGAAAAATCATTATGTAAACTATATGAGCTTAACTAGAGTGATGTAATTAAAAATGAATATGTTAATAAAGGTGGATGATTTTGTATTTATGGGATAATGTAGTTTGTCAATAGCTATCCAAATGTGTATAATTGGCTCAATCTAGTTGAACATTATTTAGGGGGAACCTATGTACATCTTGGTTGATACAATATCAATTGTAGGTAACTGATGTAGTTTAAAGGAGTACTCAACTTCCTATGAAGTAGCTGATGTAGTATAATTAACTAGTTAGTGTAGTATATGATGGCTAACATAGTTATACTAAGTGACTAACTTCATTTGAACTAGCCTATTTATCTAGATTTATAACAGTGGCCAACATAGTTCAAATATCTAGATGACTTAGTATAAAATTAGTGTTTTTCTTACATAGTTATTTTTGTGGTCAATGTAGTGTAAAATGTAGATAAAATGTCAAAATAGGTTGATGAAGTAGTTAATTTTAATATATTATTAAATTTTTATGATGTAACTTGATTATTATATGTTGTGCAAGATTAATACATGCTTTGTTATTTGACAATTTGTAGAGGTGATAAAGAAACTAGTATTTAGTGGATGTAATGTGGTCGCCATATTTATTAGAGAGACTGAAAGTCAATGATCAATGTTTGGATTCATTGGGCTTCAGAGGGGTCATGAAGATGTGGCATATCCCATTTAGTGTTAATTTAGTTATCATGTTATTAGGATAATGGGAGTGACTAACCAACACTTTCATATTGATTGTGGATGGGGATTTTATTGAGATAGGTATCACCATAAAGGATGCCCTTGAGATTCTTAGACTTCTTATTGTAGTCACTCCTATAATTTGTCAAACCTTTGAAACAAATCTAAAGAGATGATCCCTAACCCTATGGGTGATTGGTTTTGAGAGGTATTTTAATGGTTTATGAGTGTGTCTATTGTATGTTTATGTATCAGTTGTTCTAGATATCTAGGACATTGTTGGACTTGTCACAACTCATGTGATATGTCACAAGTTAAATGGAAAGGTTCCATTATATATGGTCACCTTGTGTTAATTTATACTAGAGCAGGGTAGCATGTATGACCTAGGATTGATTATTTAGGTGAAATTATTACATGATATGTATAGTATTTTATCTCATGGGTAGATGAATATGGGTCATGTGATTTTACTTATTAGTTGGATTTAAGAGATATTTCCTATGTATTATCTAGTTATATTTCCCCATGTTATAGATGATATTTTACCTCATGTCTTGAGATGGTAACAAGACCATGTATTATGAGATATACCTCATATCCTAGTGTTTTACACTATCACATGAGCATATATTATTTGATAGCCATATGTAGGTAGTACAAGTCATTGGTCTTCATGTTCAACTATTTATCATAGGATCACATAAATTTGGATTGTCATAAATTATACTTACAGGTAGAGCCATATCATATTGCTCACCTACCTAGTTATCTAGGGTTACCACCTGTAGTGTAACCTATAGTTGTGTTTGTATATTAGGCACAACATGCAAGGGAAAAGAGAGATATTTGATGTGTAATAATACATATATATGTACATATTAATTAACCATGTTGAGCTATACATTGGATAAGATGATGATGATGATGATGAAAGTAGAGAGAGGCTAAAGTGACTGAGGAGGAGGTAGTGGCTATGGTAGTAGATGTGGAGGTGGTAATTATTATGCCACAACATTTGTTTTAGTTACCACCATGGGAAATATGGTGATAGAGACATCAGTGGGTGCATATGTAGATGTAGGTATAGGAGAAGTTAGATCTATAGGTAGAGCAAGGTGATTAGGAAGATACTATTGCACAACCTTCATAAAATTATTATATAGAGTGATATATTTAGATTGGACCATGGTATGATCACATTCTCCATCTTGGTATTCTATCACCTCATAAGCATTATTCAGTAGACATGATGATGGGGAGACCATTTTTGGGAAGTGTTGTGTTTTGTTATGTAGCTAATGGTACCTTAATTTTGATAGTTTAGATATGTATTTATTTTGTTAGATGTTATACATACATACATACATACATATATATATATATATATATATCTGTGTGTGTGTGAGGGATATAATTTACATTTGGTTTTGTGTTTTGTATATATTATAGAGGAGGAGTTAAGATGGTCTATGGCAATCTAGGTAACACATCAGGATACTTTGGATGATGTGTTACTACATCATGATACTAAAAATGTGGTTGATCGTATTGTTCCCTCTTGCCTAACATATGCTAGTCGGTTCTAATTGGTTAGTGAGGTAGTATCAGATCTATGAAGATGAGGGCATACATCATAGTTACCACTAGGAGTGGTTTATTAGGAGCTATAGGCTTGGTATATGGTGGAAAAGGAGTGGGATGCCCATATGGTGACATATATAGAGTTGGGATGTGTTCAATCCTAGGTGGCTAATCTATATGCATAATTAGAGGCCATGCATTCATGCACATAGTGACTACATCATACTATTCATAGGGGATAGTCCTAAGCTTTGATGGGTAGTGTGGCCCATCTATTAAATGGATAGGGTGGATGACAACCATAGTGTTGTTTATTGTTTATGTTCATTTCATGTTATGTTATATGAAACATTTGATCTATTGATATATACAGATCTATATTTATTTATTATGACTCATGGATGTTATGTATGTATTTATTTTCTGTTTATATTATGTGTTTAAATTTTTTATATATGATTTGAGAAAATGTATGATGTATCTTGGATTCTTTTCAAGCATTTTGTGAACAAATACATGGTTAAAAAGAATGATAATAAAAGTAAATAAAAAATGTAATGTATATAAACGTAAATTAAAATATAAAACACACTAAATCATGTTGGGAAACATGTAAAATGTTTAAATAAAACTATTTTTAAAACACACTAAGTCCAATGTGGAAAGCATGTAAGACAGATGTAAATGGAAAAAAATATAAAACACACTAAATAAATTTTAGGAGTATGTAAGACATATATGAATTGAAATGATAAAATGTAAAACATAATACATACCAAATCAAGTTGGGAAGCATGTAAAGTGTAAATAATACTATAAAACACACTAAATCAAATTGAGAATAATGTAAAATGTAAATAAATGTCAAAAATTTAAATGAAAAGTAAAACACACTAAATCAAGGTTGAGAAGCATGTGAAACATAATAAAATGAGATATAAGTAAAAATAATTTCAAAATTTAATAATTATAGTATTTTTGTGACTAATCATGGTGTGAATATTTGAGTATACTTTGTCAGTAAATCTTGGTCCTATCCAAGATATTACATTGTAATTCATAAAGGGGAAACTAATGAGGTAAATTTTAAAATGGGAAATGGTTTAATGGATGATAAGAGGATGTTTGTGAGGAAGGCCTAGTCTATCCAAGGTTTTACATTAAAAAATCATAAAAGATAACAAAAATTGGGCATGAATATATAAAAATAACTATATTCATCAAAGATGAGTATTGGGAATGTTGTAATGAAATAACTAATGTAAAAATATTGATGTAAGTGTTTAGAATAAACCTTTGTAGGCATGAGGCATACTAAGTAAATAAGTAAGTGCTAAAAATTTTGTGGATGCCAAATTAAAAAGATATTTGTTCACTATAAACACAAAACTTTGTAGGTAAATAAGTGGAGTACTAAAATCATCTCATGAAGGTTATATATACAATAAATGTAATATGGACCTACATTCCCACAACATGTTACCTAGTCCTCGTGATCCATTACAAAGTTTTCAGCCTACTATGAAGATTGGGTACTTTTGTGAGAAATTAGGTAAAACTATAGAAAATTTTGAGATCTCTTATCCCAATATACTAGTATATTACTCCCCAAAGGACCTCATCTCTTTCATGAATCTAACTGTGGAGTTTGATCTTCAACTAGGAGTAAGAGATGTGCTAAGATATGAATCATGTCTTTTGGTGTGATTTTAACTTTTGAATGTTTATTTTTTCCTTTTGTTTAAAATAATTTGTATTTTAAAACTTTATGGATTTTTTGATTCCTTCTCCATGAAAATTTAGAATAACCAACTTGATTGATAAAAGTGACAAACACAAATAAGTTTTTGGGTTTACTTTATAAGATACAAAATACCTAGAGATTTTTTCATGTTACTAAATAATTAGGATTTCCTATCAACCAATATGTGATCTCAATACTAACCATATGTGTGATTATTATGAAGGGAAAATAATGGTAAAAATGGAGATTGAAGAGATTTGTGTATGTAGTGATGCAATGAAAATATGCTTTCTAACTGATCATATGGGAAAGATAGGGTATTAATGGGGTATGGACTTAGAAACATGTCATAAAAATAAATAACATTAAACAAAATGACATAAAAAACATAAAATATAAAATCATCAAAAAATACATGATGATGAGATTAAACCATGAAATAATAAATTAAGCCATGAAGAAGAAAATTAAACCATGAAACAATGTTAAATGATAAGTAAAATGTAATATCAATATATTATCATAAATAAAATCCAAATCATGTAGTAATGTAATAAATAATCTAAGGAAACACCATTATGTATTCACTAATAATTATAAATCTCATGGATAATATCATCCATAACATATGATACATCTTTATGTAGTTGAATTCTAATGTTAATTAGAGTCATATCAATCTTCATAAGAAGTTGTGAAAATACATTTTGATGTATTATCTCTATAGAGAAGGTAGGTATGATAGAAGAATAATGATGTTCATGGGGAATCTCCTAGATGGGATACTTAATGTAAGGAATTGATGCTGAAGTATGATGAATATACTCAAATCTATGAGGAGATGTATTTTATAGAAAAGGTGGAGGCTTTGTCCATGAATGTCCTAGAGAGTGACACTAATATGGTGAAGGCATGGGATGTGTAATGTCATGAAAGTGATACTTAAACTCTCAAAATATATATTTATGGTGTGTAGTAAACTAATGCTAAAGATAATATAGGGATGTATGTTGGAAGTATCTTAGGAGGTGGTAAGATATTTTCTATAGATTATGCCTTATATAGATGAAGTGTATCAATGTATTACTAAAGCTATGGTAATGATATAAGAATGATTACATGTACCATGAAATAAAAAATTCCATCTAGTAAAATATGGTTAAGGTAAGATATATATAGTATAAGTAGAGTATAAGGCTTGTTACTATTGGTTTACATGAAAATTCTTGGCCCCATGACTAGAAAATATATGAATTTCACAATATGTCTAATTTTACCATTGTGATGGTAGAGTACAAAGCTTAGGAAAAGGTAGTATGCCCTCTCCAATAACAAAACTCAAAATTAAATCATATCTAGCCTAGGCCACATCATGATATGAACTCATAGTTGGTTGATATAGTGTAGCTAACATTTTTCGAGGAAGTGTTTAACCCTAATTTGGATAAGGGGATATCATACCTTGATTTTATAACAAGTTTAATAATATAGAAATGATAATTCACAAGGATGATAATCAAATCTACAATAGGACAACTAAGTTCTAAACTCATATATAAGCATACGTTAAATTTATTATGTTGTGTATATGCTAAATATAGAAAGTAAAACTAAGTTATGCATGGAAATGAAAAATAAGTGATATACTAAGTTTATTATGATGCTAACATAGTTTTGAATCTAGAACATGTAGGAAATAGACTAGATGATGGTTTTAGAAGAGTCATCTGATTCTAGATCTGACACTTTTGGTGCTTTGGATACTAACATTAGCCTAAGATAGTTGTGTCAACACTACTTTCTAAGTTCAACATAAGTTTCCTAAATAGAATATATATGATAAAAAAATGCACTCACATAGATGCTTTAGGTTTTACTTTGTCTTTACTCTAGTGTATTCAAATATAGGTCATGGATTATCACTCCTCATGAATCTAAAAAACCCTAGTTCTTTATCTTCATAATGACCTTGGTGTAAAATGGGTTAGTGGGAAAATAGTGTCAAGATGATCCAAAAGTCCCTACTACCATTGGAAATTACTTACATAGCCAATACTCCAAAATAAGGCATTAGACTCATGTATTTTTTCTCTATGTGATGGCTTATGTGGGAATAATGTAATATGTGGAAAGCAAGTACAATAGTGACATAACTTGTAACTAGGAAAATTATGCTCTTAATATTTACATTTAGTAATTTAGACATGTATATGTGTTGTGCCTATGACTGGTGTGGAAATAGAAAATCTTTTTCAATCGAATACTTGATAGAGTGATTTTGATAAGTTGCCTTGGTCTCTTTTGTATTTCAATAGGTGAGGAATGAATGAAGGTTGATCTCGTATTTATATCAATCCTTTTGGAGTAATGAATCAAATTAAATCACTTAGGCTAACCATTAGAATATGTTTCATTTGTGAAATAGATTACTTTAGGGTCTAGACACTTTCTAGTTGGGTCATGACACTAACATCAATACTAGTGTTTATCCTAGATGTTAATGTTTAGGGAGTAGGAAAGTATGTACAGGTTCAAAACTTATAAATATGGAATATAAGTATATTTTAAACATTATGAGAATTATATAAATCCTGGGTCATCAAAATAAGAATTTTTTTACTAAGAGATATAGTCAAAGAGACACAAGATAGAGTGGATGTTAGACTTGCAGAAGTGGGAAAGGTCTAGATTTAAGAGGAACACCCAAGGTCTGATTTTTCCAAGTGAACAAGACTAAGGTGTTATATAATCTATAAATATCATCTAAATTTACCCTCATTTTAATCTATTATTTAAATTACTAGTTTAAAGTAAAATAATACATAGTTGGATGTGTAGAACACACCTTGTCTTTACATGTGCACATCTTGAGTGCTTTGTTGGTGACTCACCTACAACCATGAGTATGTTACAATTTATAATCAATACATATAATCTAGGATTGAAATTACTTGAAATATATTTAAATTTAAATAATAATGTTTAATACTACACCTATGTGTTGATGTAACTTCCTTACCTATTGACATTTTATTTTGAAAAAGATGTATCATTATAAGGCTATAAAATTGAGATTAGGATAACTATAGATAAATATTCTAAGTGTTTATAGCCAAAGATATATATATATATATATATATATATATATTATACACACACACACACACACACACACATACATACATACATATATAAGGACCTAATATATATATATATATATATATATATATATATATATATATATATATATATATATATATATATATATATATATATATATATATATATATATATATTTATATATATATATATGTATGTATATATATATATATATATATATATATATATATATATATACATATATCTATGTATGTATGTATGTATGTATGTTGTATGTATATATATATATATATATATATATATATATATATATATATATATATGTATGTATGTATATATGTATGTATGTATGTATGTATGTATGTATGTATGTGTGTATTTATATATATATATATATATATATATATATATATATATATATATATATATATATATATATATATATATATACACACACATACATATATACATACATACATATATATATATATATATATATATATTTATGTACATATATATATATATATACGTACATAAATATATATATATATATATATATGTATGTATGTATATATGTATGTGTGTGTATATATATATATATATATATATATATATATATAGATATATATATATATATATATATATATATATATATATATATATATATTATAAGGTCCTTTTCCCAACCTTAAATAAAAAGTGAGTTATCACATGTAGCTGAAATTAACTCAAATAGGTAACCCAATGATACTTATAACCTAGTGAGGCTAGATGGTAGAATCAAGTCCAAACTAAAAAATGTAAATATTGATTAATTTAATCACCTTAACCATAAAAAAAATAAAATTAACCAACTAATATAGTATATTGGATCAATAAATTCAACAAATTTTCATGGGGTATTAGTATGAAAAAGTTTGTGATGTGGTAATAGTCCATTTAAGAGTTTTGGAAAATGATTTAATTTTTTCAATATTAGGTTCACATTGCATAAAATATTCACTTTATATATGTATCATGCTAAAATTACGTATAACATTGGTACCAATTTATATAATTAAACCACAATTATGACTTTGAATCATATAACTATGTGCTTTGGCCAATTTGGAAAATTGTGTAAGTGTGGAGAACATGCTTATAAATCATTCCCCTAAAATATATGTAGAAATATGAAAATTGATATAACTAAAAAAGAGGATAATAATTTTCCAAAGCATGCCCCCACTATAATATGGAGGTAGTGAATACTAAATAGGTGTAGATAACATGTTTCCAAATTGATGCCCATATGACATGCCCTCACTGAATCTAAAAATTGTGCCAAGTGTGGAGAATATTCCTCTATGACATTATACCACTAATAATCTCTCCATTTGAGGTGAGGTAAATATATTAATTGGTAATTACCTAACCTAAAGAGAATAATATAACTATATAATCTATGATGAAACTTTATAGTATATAGAAGGAACATGTATAGATTGATATAACATTGAAGTGTATGGAATCAATGTGATCACATGAAGCTTAATAATCATGATAAGGATAGTGTAAACATATATATATTAAAAATATAATATCAATAATCAAACAAGCGCACACATAATAAAATTAAAAATCAATTCAAAAGGAAATGGTCCAAGGAGGCTATAAATTGTAGACACTCAATTTTAGCCACATTCATGCCTAAGCTAGGATTCATTTCAATTTATAAAAAAATGATACATCTAATCCTATAAAACACCTAAATTACTTAATTTAATTCACATAAGGGATTTAATTACCCATAAACATGATGAGGCTATCTTACTTAGTCTAATATCTTGTATGAATCACTAGCTTACTTTAATTCTAACCCTAGTCAAATTATAACCTAGTAATTTGACACTTTTGTTCTATCAATCTATTAATTTAATAAATTTAAAATAATTACCAAAATAAAAAAATAACTAAGATTAATTACATTTCAAATCCTAATTAACTTGACTAAATAAAAAATCTAAATCAAATTAGTAAATTTTATTGACCCAAAAAGGAATTTTTTACCAAATATGAAGTCAAAGGTAAAATGAACTAATAAAGTGAATTATTATCTCCTAAATACTCAAAAATATAATTCACACCTCACAAAAATCAAAACTCATTTTTCATGCCTAAAAAATATATGAACCCAAGGTGTCAAGATTTCATAAGTGCCTTAACCCAACCCAAAGTTAGACTAATTTAAACTAGGTTAATTTATACTCAACCCAATTTAGAATTTGATCTAACCTCCCTAAGGTTAAATTTAGTTCTTTGAGATATAAATACAATTACCCACACAATTTTCCAACAAGCTTTTATGTGTAAGTTTATTCTACTGGAATACCTTCTTGAAGATTTTGTGAGTAGTGTTTGTATGCACTTAAAATTGATTGCTTCATTATTATCAAATAATATTACTATTAGTTGGCACTAATTCTACTTAACCTATTTCATTTTGATAATATATTCCCCTTCTTATCCACTTATCTAATATCCCCTTCTATTATCACATATTCACTAACCTTATTCATCACATTAATCCATTAATTATATCCTAGTCCCTATTATCCTAATCTAATCTTAGTTATCCATTATATATGAATTTTAAATTCCCATAAACCCACCTAACCACCTACTAACTTACACCCTAGCCTTTCCTACATCCCTAGTCCTTAATAACCTACCTAATCCCTATCTAACCCCCACCTAATTCTCCATTATCCCTAAGATAATCAAGAAGTCTCTAGAATTGGAAAAGCTCCTCCAATTCTCTATAAGTCTCTAAACTAGAGACTTATAATGAATTTAATATTCCTTGAATAATCCATATCCATTGATCTCATCCCTCTAACTTCAAATTTTAACCCTTGATCTTCCCTAAAAAATCCATATAAGTAAGGCCACTCCTCCATTGGAGACATATACCAAGATTGTAGTGAATGCATTCCAAATTAGTCCTTGAATCAATCCTTCATCCATTATCAAAACCCTTTCATCATGACATAACTATGCCAAAAATTTGAGTCTAATATGCAATCACAAGTCCATTTGAAAATCCTGAAAGGAGGTTATATCAAGTAAGGAATTTAGTAAGTCTCATATCATTATGATTTGTCTAATTAATCCTTCCCAATAGGTAGTTTGAGTTTGAATAAGCCTAACTAAAATAAATAAAGTGATAAGATGCTAACAATACATTGACTAGATATAAGATCTGACTGAATGATAATGGACTAAGCTAATAGGGTTGTGTGGATAATAAGACTAGCTCAAGATCCTTAGACTGATTTGCTCAAGATGGGATGGAGTAATGACTATGTGATGAAGGTGAATAGGATAATGTGATGAGGGTCAATATAAATGATGATGAGATGGGGTTGGTGTTAGACTTGAGTGTGACCTAAAAGGGGAAACTAGGATTAGATAAGATGAGGTTAGGCTATATGGGTGATGATGGAAAGGTAAGGACAAATAATTGGTTATAAATAGAGTGGACTTGATGTAGATGATGAGATGTGATTATGATATGTAATGGGGTATGATGAATGACTAGCGAGACCAAGATAGGATATGACTAGAAGAATGTAAAAGAGAACAAATTATGATCAATGTATGTGAGTGATGGGGGATGATTAATGATAGGTGTATATGTTTGGAATAATAAGGGATGAAGTGACTAGATGATGTACATTAGAGTAAAAATATACAAGAGGGTAAGACTAGGATATACAAGATGATTATTAGGATATAAGTGATGGGGTGATGACTAAGGATTGGTGGGTATGGTTAAACCAGGAGGAGATTAATATAATGATATACAAAAGGATAATGGGTGAAAGATGATATGTTGGTTATGGGGGGTGTAAATGGTTCTAAAAATATGAATTGGACAAAAGGATGTGTAAAGGATTAGTCTATACTATTGGATAATGAGACAAGGATGTACAAGATAGTAAGATGACAAGCATAAGTATAAAAGGATGATGTGATAAGGATATACAATATGGGTCCAAAGTTATATGTACAAAAATGTAATGGAATAAGGATATACAAGATGAAATTTAGGTGATGGGATAATGAAACAAGATGATGATTATGATTTATGGATGTAATGGACTTAGGTCAAGATGTGGACGACAAGGTGCACTAGGGTATGTGAGAATGATGAGTGGGTTATGACTAGATTAAGAAAGGGGATGAGGTAAGATAATGGTAAAGGATATACAAAGACAATACACAAAATGGTATGATGATTAGAATACACAAGATAATGATTAAGTGATGAGGGGAGGATGACTAGTCTAAGACAATATGAAGACAAGATGATAGGCGATAGGATAAATGGATGATGTCAAGGGTATATAAGTTGATAGGCTGATATGTACAAGAGGAAAATAGGTTAAGGATGTATAAGGTAGAAGGTATAGGTTGATGGGGATGTGACCTAAAATGGGATGAAGACAAGATGGGAGATGGGAAATAAATAATAGGTATAAGGGGATGATAATACAGATGATGATTAGGATAGGTAAGCATATGGGGTGAGAACTAATGATGAGTGGCTATGGTTAGAATAGTATGGGATAGGTACAAGATGATAGATGGGGGATAATTCCAAAGAAAATATGATAAGGGTGTAGAACGTAAGTTGGGGGTATGATGTATAATGTGGGGGATATGATCAAGTTGAGGGATGGGATAAGGATATACAACACAAGATGTGGGTGATGGGAATGTGTTTAGTGATTAGTGGTTAATATGAGAGATGAGATGGGATAAATAAAATATGTATAATGATACAATGATAAGGATAATGACTAGGATATATAGAAAGGATGATGAGATGGAATGATGTGGTAATGATAAACAAGATGGTACATACAAAGGACATAGATAGATATGGATAGGTAAAGGATAACATGGCTCACAGATAGTATGGGTTTAGCATAACACATACCCAAACAAGAAAGATAAAAAATTTATGATTAGTAAATTGATGGGTGTGTAACCTAATGCCCACACCATCTAATGGATTTATAGGTGAGGTTGTAGGCCAGTGACCCATTAAAAAATATACCAAACCCACTCATATTCTAGGTATAAACAAGGATTCTAAGTGAGTCCCCTATATACATGAAGGTACGTTAGGTCAAAAGTCTATATAGAGTGATGTATAATTCCTATTTTAAATATTTAACTCTTTTTCTTCATGGATGACCTATATAAGGCCAATTTCTTAGCCTAACAATAGTTGTCCTTGATTTTTATACTCCACCAAAACATAGAGTTTGGTCAGTACATAGTGATGAAATACATAGCACTAACCCATAAATATTAAGCCCATGCATGGGTGTAAATTCCACATCAGGTGTTATCCTAGAGGGGAAGGGGTTAAAAACAAGCAAAACATATGATATAATTAATTAACTGATTTAATTACCTATGTGTGATGGACATGATACAATGATTATTTACAAATTAACACACACACACTCACAGTTATATATAAGGAATGATTTTAATAATATAAAATAGATAATCAAAATTCCAAATGGATTCTTTGATAGGTGTCCTACAAGCACATGGTTATTAGTTTAGGTGGCACTCAAAAGAGGTAACCTACAAAACAAAATGTTAGACCCAAAATATGACCTATAAAAAGATAATGTTAGATAAAATAGTTACTAGATTTTCCATTTTAAGAAACAAAGTGTTTTTACTTAAGAGAAACACCTTAAAAAATCATGATTTGGCTCTATAATTTCCTTTGGGTGAGTAGTACATGACATGGGGGTCTGGGGGTGCCAGCCCCCAACGGGGTCAAGGGGTAGTGCCCCTTGTGGGTTTAAAGGGTAATTTGGGTTGTGGGAAGCTCAAAATGACTTAAAAATCACAAAAAATGACACAAAACACACTCAAAAAGGATAATTTTGAAGGAAAACATGCCCACAAAATTACAACTAAATAGTGTAAAACCACAACTTGTAGGACAAAACCATAATTCATGAGTTATGAAATTATTGCAGTTAGCTTTACGATGATGATTAACAATAAAACCATGATTTTTTAGACAATGCCATGACTAAAATAGATAAAATTATTATTAGATACAAATTGATAATGTGTGGTTTTGTCATAAACCACAAAACTATGACTCAGGATAACAAACTCGCTACTATGAACAAATCATGAGTTGTGATATTATATAGAATGACAAACTTTTTAGATTTTGATTTTGACACAGATAAATTTATATATGATATATTGAGTTAGATGAAAAATTTATTATGTAAATATGGTTAAAAATAGATTAAAAACTAATGTTATGTTATAGCAAATTGGCATTTAGGGTTTTACTAAGATTTTGACCAAAATCTAATTAGTAAAATTTTGCTTATGCATAGATACATTATTCAACCTAAACAAGATTAAGTTTTAAAAGACAAAATAATAGGTAATAGTGAAAATTCTAATAATTACAAAATCATAACTACAATTGTAACATCGTTACTCCACAGATCAATCTTTTGAGTCTAAATGTGTTGATAGTTATGGTATTGTCAAGAATAAGGAAAATGGGAAAAGGTCTATGTTTTATCTTTGTCTCTTCCTACCTTGGCCTTCTTGGGACCCTGGACAATACACAAAAACTAGATATAAATTTGATATAAAATTAGGGTTAGTTAGTGGATATATGTTTAAAGTAATAAAAACCCCAAAAGATTAGGTAGAATACTATTATTTGATAATGAAAAATCCCTATAGAGACATAGAATGTTAGAATAGACCCTATTGATTGGAAAAGAGGACAAATGTCAATGATTTTATGTAAAACTAAAATATTTCAACTATCATCAATAATATTGTGACTTACAGGGCAATTTTGTGATTGGGAGAGTCATGGTATTGTCAGAAATAGACCTATAGCACAAACCGTTAGTAGTTTACAAAATCATGACTAGGTTACGTAAACTCATGACTTGCTTTACAATATCACTAATCATGAGTCATGATATTTTTGAAGTTCAAAAATCCTACATATTCAAACAAATAGTTTACAATCAAAGGGATGGTTAAAGCAATATCGTGACTCACGGGGGCAATGTCATGATTTACTTGGATAATATCATGACTACCAGTGCAAACCCATGACTGTAACATGTACATATAAAATTTATAAATTTATAAAAAATATATTGATTAAATTGACCCTAAAGGATATCAAAAACATAACTAACAATAAAAATGGATTAATTTGGAGCTATAATCCCACCATAGTCGCTAGAATGTAGTAGGATTTTGATCACACTATGAATTAATCAAGATAATTCAAACTCAAACTAGAACTACCTATTAGGAAGGATTCATGAAATAAATTAGAATGATATGAGACTTACCAAATTATTTTCTTCATATAACCTTCTTCAAAGATTTTTAAATGGACTTGTGATTGAAAATTAGACTTAGATTTTTGGCATAGTGATGGCATGACAAAAAGATTTTGATGATGGATGAAGGATTGATTCAAGGACTAACTTATAATGGATTCCCTATAATCTTGGTAGATGTATCCAATGGAGGATTGGTCTTGATTATATATATTTGGGAGGGAAGATCAAGGATTTAAATTTGAAATTAGAGGGATGAGATCAATGTCTATAGATTATTTAAGGAATATTAAATTCCTTGAAAGTATCTAGTTTAGAGACATCTAGAGACTTGGAGGAGCTTCTCCAATTCCAGATACTTATTGATTATCTTAGAGATAATGGAGGATTAATTGGGGGTTAGACATGGATTAAGTAGGTGATTAAGGACTAGGGATTTAATAAAGGCTAGGGTGTAGGTTAGTAGGTGGGTAGGTAGGGTTATGGGAATTTAAAATTCCCATATAATGGATAACTAGGATTAGATTAGGATAAAAGGGATTATGATAGAATTAATGGAAGAATGGGATGAATAAGGTTAGTGAATATAGGATAATGGATAGGGATATTAGATAAATGGCTATGAAGGGGGGTATATTAGTAGAATAAAATAGGTTAAGCGTAATTAATGTCAACTAATAGCCATATTAGTCAACAATAATAAAGCAAGTGATTTTAGGTGAATATAGTGTTATAATGCCTAATTTGTGCCAAGCTTCACACCAAGCCATAAGTGACTATTGGATATATGCTACCCCGATGTAAGAGCATTGCTAGAAGACTCAAATCATCATAGGCTAAGCATGAACATATTTATGCCAAAAATTAAGCATAAAATTTGACAAAGGAGGTAATAAATTTATAGTGTATTTATCTATATTTTATGATCTTGCTTATTATTTTATGCTCTCCATAGTTCTTATGCAAGTGTGTTTAGTCCTAGTGTATTTTTATACTTGATGATTTATAATTTGGACTAATAAGTGACTAATCTACATATTATTTACTCTTTGAATACCTAAGGTACATAATGAAATGCTCGATGTGACATGAATCCTCTATGGATAAGGGAAATGTTATAATAATCTTAGACTTACTAATAAATGCATTAAATTCTTCAATTTTAAAGTTTTAGCCTCCAAATATACGTCATTTTATTTTAAAGTTAATGAAAAATTCACCCTATGTAATGACAAGTTTACCATTTCCATGACCTTTAATTTTGAAAAAATGATAGCTTTGTAATGGTACCTTTGACCTATTAAACGGTGGATTTATAGAATTTTTAGCTTTGATCCTACTAAATGGTGGCTTCAGAAGGTGAAATTACTTTGTATTTTAATATTTTACTATTTATTTTGGTGGCTTCACCTTGCTAAATAGTGACTTCACTGAAGTTACCCTCTATCTATGTTTGTAGAAATTAGTAGCTTTGCCCTGCTAAATAGTAGCTTTGCCCACCTAAATGGTGGATTTTATCTATGCTTTTCTAAAAACCAATAAATCTATATAGATTTTTTTATTCACTTTTGGGATTCTAATCAGGAAAACCCCTTAAAAATTTTTAGGACCTAAGGTGGAAAGAGAGAAATTGAAGCATAGTTAAAAACTCACATACATTGTGTTTGGTGCTTAAAATACACTTAATCACCCTTATCTTTTAGATTTTGGAGTTTTTACAACTTTAAACAAGGACAAGGGGACAAAATTTCAAACATACTTAAATTTAGTGTTATTAAAAGGAACACACATTTTAGTTAGAGTTCTTAATAACATTTTCATTTTATGTTTATTTTTCATTATTGGATAAATTTCAAAATTTGTTAAACTAGTTTTTTTGTTTGTGTAAAATTAAAGCTATTACGTATATGTTCTCCCCCATCCCCTTTAGGGAACTTGGGTGACCAAAAGCACTTAGTTTATTGCCATTGTTTGAAAAATTTTGTCACAAATAATGTCACTTTTGTTCTCCCCAAGCTGTGAGTAACTTGGGGACTTAGAAATGACCTCTAAAGTCTTTCCATTTTTCAATTATTTATTTTTATGCATTTGTACTATGGGTAGGATTTCATCACCTCCCCATAATTTTTTTAATGGTATGTTGACTTGGGGTTTCATCTCCCAGCATTGTACTAACCCTAATCCACATTGAGTTAGATAAATTGGGCAAAATATTGGATGAGATATTAGTGAGAGATTATCCTAACCATCCAAATGGGTACCTAAGCCATGTAGTATCTAGACATCATACTCCACTAAGTAGTACACAATTGGAGTCATTATGTAATGGAATATACCCTTGCATAATAAACTAGGTAGTTTAGATTTAACTGACATGATTGTGCCATTATGTTAGCCACACTTGGGACCATTTAGTAAATATGAGATTTATATATTTTAGTCAAAAACCTACCTACCATATAATTTCTTACCAAATGTCAAGTGATCCTCACTATAAGTTCATGCCATTTATCAATACTTGAGAGATAGAAGGCGGTGTAAAAACTCTATGTACACTTATACTTTAATTTTTTTATTAACACTTAATTACTCAGAAGCATTGGTATATCAATGGAAACTTTAGAAAATTCTATGCAGACCCATGTTATTTTTATATATAATATGATTCATTAGTGTTACTTCTATTTTTTTTTTATTTACATATGTGTTTTTAGATTAAAACCATTTGTTTGTATTATCATGTTAAAATAAGTCCAAAATAATCATGTTTTTTTCACACCCATTTAGCCTAAGAGGTGTTACTCTGTCCATCTATGTCACACTTGTTTCCTTAGATATTTATTCTAAAACCATTTATGTGTCACTTTTTTAAATAGTGCATCTTTATGCTTCCTATTTCATCCCAAACTTTTTCCTTGGATATTCTAGTCCAAAACCATTTTCCATGACATTTTTTTTACGGAGCATTATTACGCTTCCTAATTTGTTCTAATATCTTTTAAATTTTGAAACCAAGTTACAAGATATTATTTTACCACTCTTATTTCAAATGCATGGTTATTACATTTCCCATTATTTTCTAAATATTTTTCCTTATAACATTTTATTATTTTTATATTAAATCTGAATCTCAACCTTTTTAAGTCCAAATCCTAAACTAATTAATTTCATGCAAAAGACTCATCTGATTTGGGCTTAGGTTATCTACCTTTTGTGTTTGGATTGTGTTACTTAGGTTGATTTCCTATTTTATCTCAAATACCCCTTGCCTAGACCTAGCAATTTTTGTTTGTTTTGTATCTTGTTTAGAGCATTTTTGGAGCCAAGTTGTTTCCACATACTTTTTTTGAAGTTTATCATGCCAAATTTCAAGTGTCTTAAGTTTTTTTGCTCCAAATGTATATTATCAGTCAAATATCGAGTCTTTGTGAGCCAACTACCAAGGGTCATCTAAGCCAATTACCTTAATTTAGTTTGTTTTTGAGTTATTTTTTAGGTTATTTATTTTTGAGTCTATCTTTATTTTTCATTAGAATGATTATAACCAACTTTGAGTAAATCATTGCTATCTTTGATCCTAGTTCACAATTCTTCTACTTTGTTTAGACACTTTTTCCACTGATTATAACCACCTTTGGGAAAATTATTTATTTATACATAGATGAGTTTGATCCTTTGTGTTACTTTTACTATTGATTATAACTGCTTTAAACAAATCAATATCATTTGTTAGACTGGTCTCACATTATTTTTGTTATACCTTTCCTAGTTTAGTTGTTTATCCTTTTTGCCTCTTTTACAGAGCCAAAGGTATTTTATTTTTAGACCTTTATTGTGTATTACCTTTAGACCCTTTATTTTTCATGTGACCTATCCATGGATCTAAACATACCTCATTACACACATAGCAGAACCATGCATAATCTAGGTTATGATAAATTTGTCACTAATGACCATTTTTTCAAGATTTATATGATAACATAGCTTATAATACATATCTTTATCCATCTTATAACATTCCATACATAGAACAAATTCATGACCCTTTAGTGTAATATTTGGTAAATGTTCCTCCTTATCCAAGCTAATAATTAGATCAAATGGTGCAATATCTTTCTTAAAAGATGCTTAACATTGAAAAAACTAATAATAAGATCCCTAATATGTTATTAACCCACCATAAACAAGATATGATTTATACTTATTTGAATGTCATTTACTAAAAAATAAGGATGAAATGATCATTAGAGTTGTCAAAGTAGGCACCAACTTTTTACTAGATTTACCACATGAAATTCTAAGTACTTTGATTTAAACCCATATTAATATGACTTGAATTCAACCATTCAAACATGCATCAACTAGTTATAGTCAAAATCTAGTCCAAATGTTACAACAAGACCAAAATATGTTTACAAAAGGGAAAGGTATTATGGATGAATAGATGGAACAAGTACAACAAGCATACCAAAACTATCTCAGCCTAGATCACAACCTTAATGCAAGGGATATTTATATACCACTTATTGAGATGGCTCCACCAATAAGGTAATAAATACATGTCTTGCACAATTCAAGCCATAATGTAGACCCATTTAGCCAAATCACATTGGTTGGTGATATGTATAATTTTCATATTTTGATGGAGGATATTTTTTCGCAAATGAAAGGCCTCTCCAAAAATATTATGGATAGCACACAAGTTTATTCCAATTCTAAACAAAGTGGGTCTAACTTACTACCAAACAATACATAGTATATTCCTTTAAACAATGTCACAAGTGGATTGTAACAAGCATAAACCAATATACTTTTGAGGTTAACATACCCCCATTTTTGAAAAATGAGGACACTTATTCAAATTATACAATTTTTTTCTATAAATTGAACATCCCACTTGATTAGAGTGCATTATTTTAATACCATGGTTCTCATCTAGCTTAATTGACATGTTTCCATATAATCCTTATTTGACTTCATCTAATGTTGTTAACATTTGATTCTTATGTTTCCATGTTGTAGGTTTAATGGAGTTCCATTTGAATGAAAAATGTTTAGGGTTTTATGCTTTAATTCTAATTTCACCCTTTTGTTAACCTTTGTTCCTTAGTCTATTGATTAAATCCATGTTTAAATGGTGTTAAAAAATTTAGTCTAAATGCTTTAGTCTAATTTTTATTTTGAAAAGGATTTAAATTTACACCATAAAATTTTATTATATCTTATACTTAGTTTAAATTTTATCTTAAGTTTTAACCATGTTTATTAGCATGTATAAAATGTTAGTCTAAAATTTAACCTAAGTCTCTATGTATCCAAATACTTGCTTCATTTATTTCAATGTTCACAGGAATGAATAAATGATAGATCACCAAGTGGTAAAATATTAGGAGCTTGAAGCAAAGATCAATGATCCATAGGCAAAGATAGAGTAAATACGTCAAAGGAATTGATTGATGGTGTATGTTGATAGTGTAATGAATATCCAACAGTGAGCATGAAATCAAAGGTGTCAAAGGTTTCTAAAATCAAATGTGATAATGATAAGTGGCATGATCTTGTCAAAGTGGTAATAGATCTAATGATGAGAAAATTTCAATAAGTCAAGGACCCTAAGAAGGAAAATGAGAGTGAAAAGTGTCACAATCAAGGTGAATAATCAATTAAATCAATGGTCTACATGTGAGATTATGTATAAAGATGGAGATTGACCACCCGTGATTGATTGTGCAATCAACAAATTGATGGTGTGAGTCTAATCCCATAAAAGAAAGATCAATGGATTGTATTTGATCATACATTCAAGATCAATAGTGTGATTGGAGTCAAAAATTCAAAGAGACCAGATTGAATGTGATGTTGTCATGTGCCACAAGAGCATTTAAGTCATAGATAATGTGTGCAAGGTGCATAAAGAACCCATGGAGCTACCAAGTGTCTTGATCTTGAAAGTTTAAAAGGAAGATCAATGGACAAAAATAAAGTTAAGGCTAGAGGAATTCTTAGGAGAGCAATGGTGCGAATTGGATCAGGCTTCAAGATTGCATGAAATAGTAACACATGTTAAAAAATAATAATAGTCACATTTTAAATAAATGAATAACATGACATGGTAATGACACATAGGTAGAATACATAATATTAGAAGATCTTGTGGACCTGAGCATGTAAAAGGTATAAATGTGCAATCTAATTATAATTTAAGTCACCAAAGCTCACAATTCAAACTTGTTTTCTACCATTAAAGCCTTGTGTGAACCTTAAAAAACCCTAAACCTATGAAAATCCCTATATTATCTTTGAATTCACTATAATTGAGCCTATATGAATTGAACCATTATGTGAAAAAGGATAATTCATTTGGAATTATAGCAATGGAGGCCCATAAACATGTTTTAAAGTAAAAGGTTGAACTATAATTAAAATTAGATGCTGAAGGATGATTTTTTAAGGACACATAATTTGTAGTTTCTTTATTTATTATAGGGGATAATAATTTCTCCAAATTGTTCTAGATAATTGAAAACTAGCTAGTTATCACCAAGGAAGAAGAAATTATCCTCCTATAAAAGAGACTTTATTATGGCATTGTGTCCATCCAAATGATTGGACTTCAATATGCAATAGATAAACAAGAGATAATTCATTACATTGATGTTTTTGGTCCCATTTTCATAGAACATAATCTAAGGAAAATTGATTACATATCCCCAATTGCATTTGAGTCTTACTACAAATTTCCCAAGCATCAGATTGACCTAACCTCAATTAATTCATGGGCTAAGAATCATAATATGATGGATACCCTAGTTATGTTTTTTGAATTTAGTAACCAATCTATTGTGGACCTTAATAAAAATATTCTTGTGAGTCAATTTAGACTTGGAGTTATGATGGTGATGACCATGCTAAACAAGTTGTATGGGTGTGCAACAATAGCTTATGTAGAACCAATGTGGGTCCCCATGGTATATTTCATTATTGAAAAGTTAATGGTTCCTCCATTAGGTGAAATAATCAGTATCTCCCTAAGAATACATATATATGAAATCAAAAATGGGAAGAGGATTGATTTTTACATGATGTCATATCTACTAGATGCCCTATTTACAACAACAAAGACTCCCAATCAAAGAGAATGGTCTCCAAATGTACTTAGACCATTTTAAAATACTATTCTAGATTGCACATCTATAAGTATAGAGACCACAACTAGTTCATTTGTGATTATGTCTACCTTGCATTGAGTGAGGATATATATGGCCTTCCTACGATGAGAGTGAACCCTTTAATCAAAAAGTATATTGAATAAATAGGGGACATATGGTTGAATCTAGATTGCATTATCTTAAGGATTGAGGAAACCCAGAGTACTCCTCTCATATTACCAATTTATGTACCTAATAAATTATAATAACAAGAGGTTACTTACCAACTCTTTAATGAGATAGATGGATTTTTTAAAACTAAGAGGAAGGGTCTCCTACGTAGTTTTTTCATGATAATTTGTATGACTATCTTCAAGTAGTGGGACCATATTGAGGCTACATCAAAGCATATACTATATTTTAATTTAAAAATTGATTATTTTAGATAATGGTATGATTATGGGAGGTTAAAATAACATTTGAAGATCAAGGGTATTTTGTATGCACCATATGAGCATGAGACGAGTTTATTTGACTTCATATACATTAAATCATCCTCAAGCAATGAATTTGATAGGAGATTGAAGGAAAAAAACATAAGGCCTAATTATAGATTAAATAGGGACTATAAAATGGAATATAGATGGTAATTAGGCCTAACACAATATCACTTTATTGATGTTGGTTATTTTAAGTTGCCCATACAAGAGATAGTAACAAACCATGGGCATGAAGAGAAAAGTGTAGTTGAAATTGCTTCAAGTTCCTTAGTTATTGAATCTTCAAAAGCATCAGAGCAAGATCTACCTCAATAGGAGGTACATATGATAGAATTATACCCAAATTAATTCATTGAAGATGTACTTAGGATGTTATCTATAACTTACGAGACAAATTTAGATGAAGAGGCAAATGTTTAAAAAGTTAAACATGATAAGGAAAACTCCTTACACCTGATGGTTATCAACACCCCTTAAAGGAAAGCTAAGATGTCCATTGTTCCAAAGGCAAAGAAACCAAAGGTAACTATTATGCCACCTTTATGTGAAGTCATCTTATTTAGTGAAGAAAACATATAATATGGTCTACCTATTCGTGAGTGGTTCATTTATGAACCAAGGTTAGAAAAGCTTCCCACTTTTCATCATCAATGGGATATGGTGAAGGCTAATAACATACAAATACATAAATAAATTAGTCTATGGATCATTTCTCTATAAGAAGAAGAAGTAATGACACTAGCTACTCCAAGTCAGTTAGCCCAATCATAAATAGAAATATCAATTCCAAATGTGACCCAATATTTATTTGGGGTCAAGTTTGATATAAGTACTACTAATTTATAGAGGGTGATTGATAAAATATTTATGCAAGGTGGTGAAGATATTACATATAAAAAAGTGGAGCCCTTGACTAATTTGACCTAGGAGAAGGGACAAAAACCCAATAAATATCTAATATTTGAGGAGGATGTATTGGAGCTGACTTGATCACAATCAAAATAGTTACAAGATACTATCAAAGGCCTAAAATAATAAAATAAGAATTTAAAGGAGTAATTTATCCTATTATTACCAAGGGATATGGTAAATAAGTTTGAAACAATCATTTATGACACATTTAGCTTTTTGAAAGCTATAAGTTCTAAGCAAGACATGGTGCACAAGAAACATTTTAAGGCTATGCAATAGATAAATAAATGGAAAGCTTAAATAAATAAAGTAATGGGATTGATCAATGTATTAATATATGGTTAGATTCTTGATTTAAAAATAGATAGCTTAACACATTTAAACATGGCTATGATTATCTTGTTAAAGAAGATAAAGGATATGAATAAATGGTCCAAGGTCATGGAGTATATTTCTAAAGACTTCAAGAAGTTATAGATCAAATTGGTACATATATTAGGAGGCTTGATTAAATTCCCAACTACCCTTAGTCCTATCACTTTGATAATAGATGATGAGTTCAAATACAAGGCTAATCAATTCATGTAAGAAGTGAGGAACAAAATCTAGGGCACTATAAGGATAGACAATAAAAGAATCTTGGACATGATCATATCTATAGAGGATAAAATTGGTGATGCTAAGAGTGTTAGGGGAGTAATGGGTAGAGTTGAAAAGGATTATAAAGGCATGGTAAATTTTTTTTAAAAAAATTTCTTCAAGGAACACATCATCAACTTCAACATGATTAATGAACAACATGATAAGGTAATGAAGATGAAGCATAAAAATTAGAAGACTACAACTGGAGGAGCTTCTCAAAGTCAATTTTTTTCACTTAGCATATTATTTTTTTAGAAAAACATGTATATCATTTGAAAAATGGAATATTTTATTTTGTAAAATCATGTTCATCTTATAAAGTGTATTGCTTATAGGTCAGTCCATTTTGTAAAGTATCTATTTCTAAAATGTTGTAAAAGGATAGCTATCCTTGACACTTATTCAATTATCATTTGATATGACTAACCGACATACCTAAAAGTGTTCTATAAAATGGGTATTATCATTTATAAAAGGGAGAGAGTTTTATATAAAAAACTAATTTGTAAATTTGGAGTAAAATAATGAAAGTAAGGATTTTTTAAAGGATTATCTTGTATTTTTTTGTGTATTTTGTTACCATGTTTGATTCATCAAACATCTAGTTTGATGTTTAGACTTGAATTGCTTGTATGAATCTTAGAAGTGCATCTATGAATGAATATTTGTCAATTTGTGCTTATGCTATGTTGATTGAAAGGCTTTAGATTCATTTCATTTCCATTGCTTTTCCTGAAGATGTGTTAATTCTATTTTCTTGTGGAAGAAAATCCTTAAAGTGAATATGAGTTTTATTTGCATTATTTCAAAATCCCTAGACATTTACCTCCTATATGATAAGATTTGTGCCTTTGGCCATTTTATGTCATATATTGGTTTGTGTGCATGTATTTAATGAAATTCAAGATTTGTCATAATGTCTAGACTAAAGATCAGAGATACCTTTATTATCTTCCCTACCCTTCCTTTTTCTCATTTTTTAATCAAATGACTATAGTTTATCTTTCATTGTAAATATATATGCTATATTAGAATTTATACTTTAGGTTTTGATCATAATTCACTATAATTAGTTTAAATTTATATCATATTTCAAAAGCAAGCTTTAAGACCATAGATGCTCCCAAAAACTAGTTATATTATCATTTTGTGAAATAGTTAATTTCTTTACCACTATTTCACCAAAGATCTTAGAAAGATCACAACAATCTACTCATGCAATAGATTCTTTGAATATAGAAATGTGAAGTGTTTGAAAAACTCTGTTAACCCTATGATACAATTTCAAGCATCAACATGCATGTTTCACTTGTGCTAAAAGGAGGGCATTTAGCTAAAGCTTTATGAATTTGAAGTATCTTAGTTAATTTAATTAAAATATCAGTTGATTCTTTGAATATTTGTGTTTATTTAGATTTAATTGTGTAAATATCACTGACATTCATGGTTTTAGACCAATTTTTTGGCTTATTTAGCTAAAGATAACTATTCTTTAAAGATTTATGATAAATTGTTGTAAAGGTAGTTCAAACTTTGTAAATATAATGCATTTGAGGTTAGTGATAGTAATTGTTTTAAAAGATTGGTTGATTATCAAAAAAATAGGTTTATTTGAATTTATAAGTGTAAAGATCACTCATACTCATAAGTTTAGAGGTATCTTTAAGCTAATTCAGTTAAAGATCAATTTTCTTTGAAAATATTTGTATGAATTTGTGCAAAATTTGATTAATGTATAAATTTAATCCTTATTCTTTGTGAGGATAAGGTTTATACATCATATTTTGAATATGATTAAGATTTTACAAGATGGAACTACCAAGAATAAGGACTAGGTTGATGTCTAAGACAAGATTACCTCTTCTTTCTTTGGATATTTATAGGAAAGTAAGAGTAGATAAAGGTAAGCATACAGTTTCTAAATCTCAACCTACTTCACCTATTTGTGGTTCTCTTATATTCAACCCTTATCAAGGTATGTCTTTGTTGGGTGTGTGCCTAACCAGGTACATGATTTACATAGAATTTTTTTGAAGTATTTACCTTCTTCTAGTCCTATAGGTGTGGTTATTGTTGAAGAACATATCAAGTCTTTTAAGGATGCTTTGAGATTGTTGAACATAATTCATGAAGATGTTACTTGAATATTGTTTTCTTTTACTTTAAAAGATATAACATATGATTTGTTTATTACCTTCTTGAGAATTAAAATACCATTTGGAATGATTTTAATAGTATTTTCATTAATCAATTTGGAAATATCATTAGTCTTTGTGTCCTTTATCAATAAATCACTACTGTGGAGAGATATTCAAGTGAAACCATTAGAGATTTTAATGATAGATTCTATAATATGTTTAGTAGAATAATAGCTCCCTATAGACCTAATGAATCTTTAGATTTAGATAATTATAGTGATGCTTTAGATCCAATGACTTTTGTATTTTTGAAAATATCTATTGGAATAATAAATACATTAGAATTAGCCTATGTTGAAGCTATGAAAACTTGCAACCCCAGGGTCAATTATCATAAGTTATTCCTAATGTTAATCCTAATTTACCTAAATTGAATACCATTCCAAATGTTAATCAAAACATGTATGCTTTGAGTCAAACACAAATTTTAAACCAATTGCCTTTGAGTCATGTTCATCTTGGTCAAAACCTAGGATTCAAAAATAACACTGCAAGTGGATCTCATCCATAAGATCAAAGAGCTATGGTGCCAACATATATTAGTATTACTCAAGTTCACAATTCAGAGGCACCTAAGAATGAAAATGAGTCCATACTCAAAATGGTTAAAAAAATGAACATTGATTTTTTCCAATTGCAAAGACAAGTAGGTAATACTGGGGAAATTTCCAATAGAAATTATTCTTATCAAAGGTTTAATAGACCTACAAATAGGTTTCATAATGGTAAAAAAAACAATAAAAATGAGTCATCTACCAATATAAATAGTCTTGAAATAAACATTTGTGATGTAGATCTAATTGAATATTTTAGAGTTCATAACACTTCAAAGCATAATGAATTATATTGTATTAAACTTTGTAATTATTTTGAGTTATTTCAATATGAGTTAGATCCATTTAAATGTGGGCCTAATAAAGATAATGTTATAGGTACATCTAGTTCTTCAAAGGCATCTAAATCTATTGACATAAGTCTTATGGTGGAGACATTTGATTTTCCATTCAAAGATGAGAATGAACCTGAGGATACTCTAGAGGAGATTCATGATTTTAAAAAGTATCTAAATAATACTTATCATTTAATAAATAGAGAACAAAATCAACCATTGACTAGTTCAAATCTACCAAATAACTTTGATACTCCTCCTAATCCCATAGTAGATAACAATCCTAAACCTCCAAAGGGAAGTAACATAGAAATAATGATGAATCATCTAGTTCTTCTACTAGGAGTGGATATAATATAGTGGAAGATATGAAAAATATTAAAGCTAATATCGCTTTACATGATTTGACTCAAATTATGAAAAAAGAGACTTGTTGTTTGAATCTTTATCCAAAAACCCTAATAAATTACAAAAGGTTGAAAATGCCAATGTAGTTATGTATAAAAACAAGGTAGAGGTTCCACCTTTCATACTAAAAATTACATTTTTTGGTAAAAAATTACATAATTGTTTGTTAGATTCAGGGGCCTCTATAAATATCATGCCAAAATTTATGTGTGAAAAACTTGGTTTAACTCTAAGTTTGATAGAGTAGTTAATCAATTAGACAAATCAAGAGTTAAAGTAATTGGTGAATGGTTGAATGTGCATATGTAGTTTGGTTCATAGCCAAGGATACAATAATTAATAGATATTCAAGTTGTATACATTATAGAGACTTATGGGATGTTACTAATCAAATATTTGTCTAATTATTTAAATGGATACATGTTAATTGACTATTCTCATATGTGGCTTCCATTAAAGGGAGTTACAAATCAAATTCAGATTAAAATGGAGCCAAAAATGAAACACATGATCACTGAATACAATGCAGCAAATGAAAAGGTCAACATTTTCAATTTTGATTTAGGAGTTTATACCCTTGGCACTGCTTAGGTATGTGACTCTAAGGTCACTCATGTTATGACTGGACCATGGAAATTATATTTTGATGGTGCTAGATGTAAATTTGGATTTGGAGTAGGAATTATTCTAATCAATCCCATTGGTAAGGAATTTAATACTTCTTACAAAATTTAGTTTCCTTGCACTAACAATTTGATAAAGTATAAAGCTTTCATCTTAGGATTATAATTTTTTATCAAACACAAGGTCAAAGAACTACTAGTATATGGTGATTCTGAACTAGTAGCTAATCAGGTTAGAAGTAGTTACCAATGAAAATTATCTTATCTTAAGGAGTACAAGTTTAGGGGGTGGGACTTGATTGAGTACTTTGATGATTTTAATATTGTTTCCACTCTTAGAGAATAGAATAAAGTTGATGTTTAGATAGCCTCAACTGTAGCTAATATTATGCCAAATCAAGACTCTAAACTAGGAAACCTTAGCATTTTTTTGGTCTCATGTCCCTTAGTTCCTGACAATCTCAATCATTTACAAGTATTCAGTGATGATCAATAGATCCTAGATTTCATGAAACAATTTAGGAGTATTTGAGTCTCATATCATTGATGAGGTCAATGAAAATTATCTTGATGAAGACAAAGTTGATGAAAAAATAATTTAATTGAATGAAAACAAAATTCCTAAAGGCATGATTGCTTCAGAAAGAATTTTTGATCAAGATAAGCTATATGAAACTATTAAAGTTCTCAAAGTGAATGGGAAAGATTATAATGTAATTGACCTTGGAACTCAAGATTAACCTCAACTAGTAAATATTGGTATAAGTGCAAAAATGAATAGTCTAGAAAGACTAAAGAGTTACTGACCAAGTACAAAGATGTTATAGCATGGTCCTATGAAGGCTTAAAGATCTTTGATCCTAGAGTCATTACTCAAACATTTCTATTAAAATAAGCTTGTAAACCTTTTAGATAAAAACAAAGACCTGTCAGCCCTATTTTATAACCATTGATATAAAAAGAGGTCAATAAGCTATTAGATTCAAAAATAGTGTTTCCAATTAGACATTCTACCAAGGTAACTAATTTAGTACCAGTTAGAAAGAAAAATAGATAAATTGGATTATGTATAGACTTCACAAATTTTAATAGACCATCCTAGAAAGGATAATTGTCATTTACCATATATTAAACAAGTGATTCAAATTATTAGTGTTTTTTACATGATGTATTTCTTAGATGGTTTTCCAAGTTATAATCAACTAATTTTAAACAAGGACGATAGAATAAAGACTGCATTCACAATAAAATGAGTCACTTTTACTTACCAAAGAATTCCATTTGGGATAATAAATTCAAGAGCAAATTTTCAAATATCTATGGACCATGCCATTTTAGGTCTCATTTGTAAGTGCATCATCATATATATGGATGATATAAATATGTTTACTAAAAATAGGGAACACCATATAATTCATTTATAACAAGTATTTGAATGTTGTAGAAGGTATGGAATTTCCCTCAATCTTAAGAAAATTATTTTTTGTGTAACTGAAGAGAAATTAATAATACATATTATAAAAAAAAGATGTTATTTATATATATCTTGATATATTTGATGCCATATACAAAATAGAACCCCCTAATTGTAGAAAAGAATCAAAGTCTTTCTTTGGGAAAATTAATTTTGTAAGAAAGTTCATTTCTAGTTTTACAAAAATTATTAAGCCACTTAATGACATGTTTAAGAGAGATAAAAAGGTCATATGTAATGAGGAGATAAAGAAATCCTTCAAGGACTTTAAATAATAAATAGGATAGGCACCCATTTTGATAAGTCTTGATTACATAAAAGATTTTTATCTTTATTCTTTTGCTTCCAAACATATTATAACAGATGTTATAACTAAGAAAATAGATAAATGTGATCATCTAATTACATTTATGAGAATTAATTTTAAGAATTATGAATTACATTATTCTCTAATTGAAAAACAAGCATTTTCTTTGGTTAAGGTAGTTAAAGATTTTAGACACTATATTCTTAGGAATAAAGTGCATGTAATATTGCTAGACCCTCCCATTAAGCTCATGCTTATTCAATGTGAATTAGGAGAGAGAAGAGGTAAATGGATGCCTATAATTTAATAGTATGATCTTGAGATGAAATCTTCCATGTTGGTAAGGTGTCAAGGTTTGATTCAATTAATTGCTAACACCAATCCCAAATTAAGTGTCATGTAGGATGATCAACAACATTTCCAACCAAATGATTAGTATAATGTAGTTATTCATTTACTAATCAATGGTTTTTGTATTTTAGGTATGATAATAGAACAAATAAGAGATATAAGTCTCAAAGAAACACATTTAATGATCAAGGATGGGGTACTCTTTAGAAAGAACTATGAATATATATACTTGAGAAGTGTTTCAAAGGAAGAAGTAGTTGAGATTTTAAGTACTTTTCATGAAAAACTTGGGAGTGGAAACTCTCTAGAATAACAAAAACTCATAAAATATTGAGGGTAGGATATTATTTTCCCACTATATTCAAGGATGCACATAAAAATTCTAGAGAGTGTCATCAATGTCATATTTTCAACATGAAAGAACCAAAAATAGTTATGCCATTGAATCTAGGTTTAATTAACAAACTTTTTTCTCAATGGGGTTTAGACTTTTTAGGGGTAATTCACCCAAATTTTTTAGATGGACATAAATATGTTCTTACTGCTATTGATTATTGCACAAGGTGGATGGAAGCAGTAGCAACAAAGTAATGTAGAACTAAAGATATAATCATGTTCTTAGAAGAGAACATTTGGATAAGATTTGGGACACCAATATCATTAGTTTATGATAATGGATGAACCTTTATATCTATTTATATGGCTGATTGGGACTATGATAACAACATAATTATTAAGTTTTCATCAAATCATTACCCTCAAGGTAATGGAGTTTTAGATTCAATTAAAAAGAAATAAAAGTAAACTATCAAAAATTTTGCAACCCAACAACTGAGAACATGGCATAAATTGCTTAAATATTATCTTTGGGAAGATGAAACTAGAATTTAAAAATATCTAAAATCATCACCATTCCTATTAGTAAATGGTCAAGAGATAATATTTCCAATCACTCTCAAGCTGCCAACCTACAAGTTCAGGTAAGAGTACATGGAAGAAAAAGGAATATGTAAATTCAAGGTTTTTTGATATCATACAAATGGATTATGCAAGGGAAGAAACATTTTTCAACTTTATTAGACATAAAACCACAATCAAAAGAAGGTTTTACAAGTAATAAAAGATTAGGGTGTTCAGGCAGGGAGACCTAGTTATCTTATGGGACAAAGCATCATAAGAAAAAGGAAAACATGATAACTTATCTCCTTTATGGATTGGTCCTTATCAAATTTCTGATACTTTGGGAAACAACACCTTTAAACTCAAATACTTGTAGGGATCAAAGTTAACTTTGACAACTAATGGGCAATACCTTAAGCACTAATTCTCTATTGTACCATCTCATGTATTCATCAAGTAACTTGTCAGATTAGTTAGACTTAGTTTAGGTAGGCTTACATTATTTGATTTCATGTTACATTTTTGTAAATAGTGCTTGTAAATATGTTTTTACTTGTTGTCTATTTTACTTATTGTGTGTTTATTTTTGTTTCTTTTGTTCCTTGCTTTAAACAAGTCTTTTTCAAGACAGTTTTCAAGCTCTAATCCATCCTAAATTCTCAAAAGGAACTTCTCAAATTGAGAATACATGTATGAAACTTAAACATTGGTTGATCATGTTTTTTGGAAATTATAGGTTGATGTTATGATTTTGAGAAATTGGTGAAGATTGATGACTAAATTAATTGTTCCTTGGAAATCTTAAACCTTGTTTTGATCTAAGTATGATTCTAACAAATATTGCATATGTCTGATTGAAAGTTTGAATTATTATAACAAAGTCATGTTAGCACATAAATAAAATTATTGCTTGGGATGAATTTTATAACTAATGATGATTATCTAAAAGTCAAACATTTGACAAAAACCTAAAAAACTAGCTAATTATGGTTCCTAACCTATAAAAATATATTTGAAAAATACCAAAATAAGATCTTTGTTGAAAATTTGAAATTTATTTAAGCAAAGGTGATTTTAACAACCTCCAATAGGGCTATGGACACCTGGATGGAAGTGGATTAAGGACTCGAGTGGAGACAAAGGTATCTCTATCAAGGTTATGGATGCTTGGCTAGTAGTAAATCAATGCCCAAGCCTTCCCTTTTCATAAAATCATGATTCATAATGAATATCTAAATATTATATAAGTTAATGTTAGTGATTAAGGTCATGAAATATAGAAGTTATTATCTAAATTCCATGGAAATTAGTGAAAGAATCAAAACACACACACAACATGACTAAGTTCTAATGTTTGAGCTTAATTTTGTATTTGTAAGACTTGATTTAATTATGAATTGGCCTTAATGATGGCACTTGATCATATGAAATTAATATTCTATTTATTAGTTTAAACCAATAGTATTTTAGTTCTAACATTTTGAAATGTTTCACCCAAAAGTCACCATTTTTGAGGTTAACATACCCCAATTTATGAAAAATGTGGAACATTGTTAAAATTCTACAAATGTGTGATATAAATTGAATATCTTAATTGATCAAAGTGAATTATTTGAATACCATGGTTCTCATTTGGCTTAATGGACATATTTACATATAATCTTTATTTGACTTCATCTACTGTTGATAATGTTTGATTCTTATGTTTCCATGTTGAAGGTTTAATGGATTTCCATTTGAATGAATAATGTTTAGAGTTTTATGTTTTAATGATAATTTGACCCTTTTTTTAACCTTTGGTTCTTAATCAATTTATTAAATCAAAGTTTAAATGATGTTAAAAAATTTAGTCTAAATGCTTTAGTCTAAGTTTTTTTTTGAAAAAAATTTAAAATAACATTGAAACATTTTATTATATCTTAAACTTAGTTTAAATTTTATCCTAAGTTTTAACCATGTTTATTAACATGTATAAAACATTAGTCTAAAATTTACCCTAAGTCTCTATGTATCTAAATACTTTATTTATTTCATTGTTTATAGGAGCAAATTAAACAATAGATCTCCAAGTATACAAATATTGGGAGCTTAAAGCAAAGATAAATGATCCATAGGTAAAGTTGGTGTCAATAAGGCAAAGGAAATGATTGATGATGCACATTAATAGTGTAATAGAGATTCGATAGTGACCAAGGAATCAAAGGTGTAAAAGGATTCTAAAATCAAATGTGAGAATGACAAGTGTCAATATCTTGACAAAGTGGTATTAGATTTAATGGTGAGTAAAGGTCAAAAATAAAGGACCTTGAGAAGGAATGTGAAAGAGGAAAGATTCAGAATCATGGTGAATTATCAAGCAAATAAATATCCCACATGTGAGCTTATGTATAAATATAGAGATAAATGACCCACACTTGATCATGCAATTAACAGATTGACAATGTGAGTTTAATCTCACAAAAGAAAGATCAATGGCCCACATTTAATCTTACATTCAATATCAATAGTGTGAGTGGACACAATAATTCAAAGATCCTAGATTAAACATGATGATTCTATATGGCACAAGAGTGTTCAAGTAATGAAAATTTTGTGCAAGATACATAGAGAGTTCATAAAGCTACCAAGTGTCTTGATCTTGGAAGCTTGAAAAGAATATCAATGACCAGTGATAAAGTCAAGGCTAGAGGACTTCTTCAGAGATCAATGGTGGGAATTGGATCAAGCTTCAAGATTGCACAAGGTAGTGACATGTGTCCAAAAATGAGAACAATCACATTTTTAAATAAATGAATAGCGTGACACGACAATGTTGCATAGGTAGAACACATCATATTAGAAGATCTTGTGGACATAAGAATGCATAAGGTATAAATGTACAATCTAAATGCAATCTAAGTCACCAAATCTCACATTTAAAACTTTTTTATTGCTATTAAAGCCTTGTGTGAACCTCTAAAATCCCTAAACATATGGAATTACCTATATTGTCTTTGAATTCACTATAATTGAGATAAAATGAGTAGGAATATTATGTGCAAGAAGAAAATTCAATTGGAATTATAGCAATGGCAGCCTGTAAAAATGTTTCAAAGCAAAAGTTTGAACTATATTTTACATCAGACATTGAAGGATTAGTGTTCAAGGACATGGAAATTATATATACTTCTTTGAATACAAGGAATAACAATTTCTCCAAATTGTTCTATAAAATTTAAAACCAAATGGTTATCACCAAGGAAGAAGAAAAGATCCACCCATAAAAGAGAATTTTTATGACATTGTGGCCATCCAAATGATTGGACTTCATTATGCATAAGATAAAATAGAGGTACTTCATTATATTAATGTTATTGGTACCATTTTCAAAGTAGCTAATATAGACAATGGCATGTTGATTAATGAACATAATCTGAGTAAAATTACTTACATATCCCCAATTGCATTTGAGTCTTACTACAAATTTCCCAAGCCTTAGATTGACTTAACCTTAATTAATTCATGGGATAAGAATCACAATAGGATGGATACCCTAGCTATGTGGTTAGAATTTGGTAACCAAGTTATTGTGGACCCTACTAAAAATATTCCTATGAGTTAGTTTAGACCTAGATTTAGGATGGTGATGACCATGATAAAAAATTTGTATGGGTGTGAAACTATAGCATATGTAGAACCAATGTGGGTACTTTGGTGTATTTCATTATAGAAAAGGTAATGGTTCCTCCATTAGTTGACATAATCAATATCTTCCTAAGCATGCATATATATGTAATCAAGAATAAGAAGAGGACTATGTTTTACATGATATCCTATATTCTATATTCCTTATGTGTAACCAAAAATATTTAACATCAAAGAGAATGGTCTCCAAATGGTACATAGACCATTTTATAATACTACAACTTCCATATCTATAAATATGGAAACCACATCTATTTCATTTATGATTGTGTCCACCCTACATTGAGTGAGGCTATAGATGGCCTTCTTATGATGAGAGTGAAACCTTTAATCAGAAAGTGTTTTTAATCAATAGGGTACATAAGGCTGTATCTAGATTGGATTGTCATAAGGATTGAGGGAACTCAAAGTTCTCTCAAATTACCAATTCATGTACCTAATAGATTATTATAACAAGAGGTGGATTACCATCTCTTCAATGGGATAGATGGATTTTATAAAACCAAGAGGAAGGGTCTCCTATATAGCTTCCCCATGATAATTGGTAAGACTATCTTTACGCAATGGGACCATATTGAAGTTACATCCCAAAATAGACTATCTTTCAATTTGCAAATTGATGATATTAAACAATGGGACCCTTATGGGAGATTAAAATAACATTTGAATATCAAGGGTATTTTGAATGTACCATATGAGTGTGAGCCTAGTTAATTTGACTTCATATACATTAAAACATCCTAAAGCTATGAAGTTATTAGGAGATTAAAGGAACATGACATAAGATCTAAGTCTAGATTGAATAGGGACTATAAAATGGGAGATAGATGGAAATTAGGCCCAAGGTAGTATCACTTGATTGATGGATGTTCTTGTAAGTTGTCCATATCAAATAATTTAATAGAGCATGGTCATGAAGAGAAAATACCAGATGAAATTACTTCAAGTTCCATAGTTCTTGAATATTCAAAAGCATCATAGTAAGATATACCTCAATAAGAGGTACATATGATATCATTAGACCCAAATGAATCCATTTAAGATGCACTTAGGATGTTATATATGACTTATGAGGTAGATTTAGATGAATATTCAAAGGTTGAAGAAGTTAAACATAATAAGGAAAGGACCTTGGACTTGATGTTTATCGACACCCCTAAAAAGAAAGATTAGATGGCCATTATTCCAAAGGTAACTATTGAACCACCTTTAAGGGAAGTGAACTTATTTAGTGAAGAAAACATACTATATGGTCCACCTATTCTTAAGTGGTTCATTTATAAACCAAGGTTAGAAAATATTCCCATTATTCATCATCCATTGGCTATGGTGAAGGCTACTAACATCCCATTATAGATATAATTGAATACATGGATCATTTATCTAAAATAAGAATAAGTAAGGATATTAGATACTCTAAGTCATTCAGCCCAATCACAAGTAGAAATCCCAGTTCCACATGTAACCCAATCTTTAGTTGGGGTCAAGTTTGGTCTCAGTACTACTAGTTTTGCAAAGGGTGACTAAGAAAATAGTCATGTAAGGTGGTGAAGATATTACATATCAAAAGGTGGAACCCTTGACTAATTTAACCTAGGAGAAGGAATAGAGACCTAGTGAAGATCCAATATTGAAATAAGATGTAATAAAGCTAGCTCGAGAACAATAAAAATAATTATAAGCTTCTATCAAAGGCTTTAAGTACTAAAAGAAGAACTTAGAGGATTAATTATTATATAAATTCTAGGGATATGGTTAATAAATTTAAAACAATCATTTGTGACACATTCAACTTTCTAAAATATATAAGGTCCAAGCAAGACATGGTGAATAAAAAACATTTCAAGGCTATGTAATATATCAATTAATGACAAATTTCAAGCAATACAGTAAAAGAATTGATTAAATTATTGATATATGGTTAGATTCTTAAGTTTAAAATATTCATCTTAGCATATTTAAACATATCTATGATTATATTTTCAAATAAGATAAAGGATATGAACAAATGGTCCAAGGGCATGGATGATATTTCTAAGGAATTCAATTAGTTAGAGAGTAAAATGGTGCATATACTAGGAGGTTTGATCAAATACCCAACTACCCTTAGTCTTATGGGTTTGATAATAGATGATGTATTCAAATACCAAGCTAATAAATTCATGTAAGAAGTGAAGAGAAAAATCCAAGGCACGATATGGGTATACAATAAAAGAATCTTAGACATGATATTATATACACATAATATTTTCAACTTTATCAAATATTGATGCTTTACATCTTGTAGGAACCCATCGTGACTCAATATCTCTAAGTGTACACCCTAAGGGGTGAATTAGAAAAGGGATGGTTAGACCTTTGGTACTTCAAAATATTGTTATCCCTTACTGCCACATTATTACCAATCCATCTAGCTCTTAAAACCATTCCCAAATCTATTACTCTTCTAGTATTTTTCCTCTTTCCATCCCTTTTTTCCTCACCTTGATCCCCTTTCTCTAGTTTATTTTACTAGGTCAACCCTATATAGTTTTCATCCTATGATTACTATACAAGGTTGACTAGGTTGACCTTATACTATTTTGGGTATTTTTCACTTTGAGTTTTGTCAACCCTTTGACTAACCTAGCTCAGGACCTAGTGATTTATCCCTTAAAAACATATAGGGTCGACTAGGTCAACCCTATATAGCCAACATATTTGGAAGGATTTAGGGTGAGATACACCTATAAATACAAGATCATTCCATCACTATTTAAATATGTAATTAAGAGTTATTATTCTATCATGCTTCTTTACAATCTACTCTTCCATCAATCTACTTGAGGAGTCTTAGCGGAGGGTTTTTACCTAGAAAATCTAGTCTTGTGGATAAGTCTTGGATTCTTTGGCCTTTCTTATTTATTCGTACAAACCAAAAAACCTCCTACAAAGCCCCTTTAGCTAAGGGAGAGATTGAGTCTCGATAGGTTCACATTCAGGTGAATATATTCTAACTTTTTTATCCTCTATTTAATAGATAATAATAGTATAAGTATTGGCTTAAATAATATTACTCTTCATATTCCATGTATTAGGTTCTTAATCACACTTATCTTAATTGAGATTCTCTTATACATTTTTTGATCAATTTACTAACCCCCTTTATTGTGCCACAAGTTTTGGTGTACACTAGATTATATTTACTTTCTTATTTATTAGACATAAGTGAAATATCAAAACCTATGACTCATTTAGGGTTGTTTCATGATCATGTTAGAATATAGGATTTTTAACCCTTCCTATCATGGTGTATTATGACAATTGATCCCCTTATTATTTCTAATAGATCCCCATATTGGTCAAACACCTGCTTAAAAATGTACTCCCAATCGGATGTGTAGGTATGCTCTATCTTCTCTAAGCCAGGAATGATTTATAAACATGATGTAATTTTGA
The DNA here is from genome assembly GCA_037957365.1 of Torreya grandis. Taxonomy (NCBI): domain Eukaryota; kingdom Viridiplantae; phylum Streptophyta; class Pinopsida; order Cupressales; family Taxaceae; genus Torreya; species Torreya grandis. The sequence continues at coordinate 621,000 of JARHVA010003614.1, read as the reverse complement.
TTGCATACATTCTGGTGAACCCAATCTGAACTAACCCTTGTAATATTTGTTCATATTATTTCATTTCTTTCATTCTTTCATCATTATTTTTATCATATATTTTCCATGCTAGATCAACTTTATTGACCTAGTATCTAACTTATGTGCATAGGTTTTCAGGTATAGGCTACCGGATCAACCCTATTGACCTAGTATATGTTTTTAGCTTTTTAAAAATCTTGTCCAGACTACAAGGTCAACCCAATTGACCCTATAATTTTTTAGACATCAAGTTTAGCATACTAGGTTGACCTAGTCAACCCTATACATTTTATGAACTCAACAATAGGTTTTTATAAAGATTGATCAGCCCAATAAATCTAGTTAGTAGAATTTGCAAGCATAAATTAAGGTTCTTGAATAATAATCTTCATTCTCTACATCTCTGATCCACCAAGGTACTTTTATATCTCTCTACTTATTTCTTTATAGTCTTTCCTTTCATAGTTTGAAATCTTCAAAATTGCCCTTGCACAATCAATTAGATCAACTATGCTGACCTAATTCTATTTTTTGTGTGTTGTCTTGATAGTTGGGTCAAATTTTCCAACCTTATTCATTTATAGACATTGCTTCTATAGTACAAGATTGACCCTATCGACCCTATTCTATATTCTATGCATACACTATTGACTATATCAACATCAAACCTTATTTCAAATTTGGAATTAACCTTATATGCTAGTAATTAGTTCACACTTTATTTTGTTTTTGATTTCATGCTTAGAATAGATCACATAGTTTAATTAGGTGGTTTTTAATTAATCATTTAGTTTCATTATGTTCTATTTTATCCACACATAGCCAAATCAAAAAATATAAACAAGCATTTTAACATTTATCTACCTAAGTCCAACCTACTTGGATTTAATCACCAAAGGGGAAGCTCACTTGATACTCTAGTCAAGTATAGAGTATGGATAATGGTGTATTATGGTTAAGAACCTAACACCCTTATCATTTTAGTATATGAAGTGAGGGGGTAAGCCCTAATACTAATATTGTATCATTACCACTACAATCCCTTTCAACCTAAACTACCTGAAACCATCCTTATATTGCTATTCTAGTTCCTTGCTTATAGCCAACTTCACATCAAACTTAAAATCATATCTTAATAATCCAATTAACATTTAGGTTGATTAATTAGTTATCTCTTCACTTTCTAAGTTAATTACTGACTCTTTATTCAATTATGTTTTGTATTAAAAAAACTTGCATTAGCCAGCATTGGTACAAGGTTTTACGTTATGTGCATCAATTGGATTGGCTAGTGTTGATCCAATTGATGGTTTGTTTCCCTTCAGTTATTTATTTTCTAGATTACTTGTAAAATTTATCTTGATTCATTTAAAACCTGTTATAGGCTTCTTAAATTTCCCTATATGTCATTCTAGGTTGACCCAGTTGACCCTGTATCTTTTTCTAGCCTCTATTCACTATACTAGATCAACCCAATTGACCCTATACTATTTGTAGACCTTATTTTCCATGATAGGTACACCTAGTTGACACTGTATTGCTTTCTTCCTTATTTGTCAATCTACTTCTCTATTTCTCCTTCTTTGCATTTTATTCATCTCTCTTCAGTCATAATAAGGACTCTTATCATAATATATTTTAGTAGCTTTAATCCATTTAGATACTATATGGGATGTTCATTTCTTCCTCTATTTTCCTCCTAAGAGTACCATGACTTTTGTGGAACCTCTCTTCATCCTTCATTCATGAACTAAAATATTGTACAAATAACACATCAAGATAAATTTGATGGATCTAATATTTTCTATACTTACCAATAAACTTCTCATCTTTAAAATCTTCAAACTAAAGTGGGAGTAATTAATACAAGTTTTCTTAAAAAAATCACTAATAATCCTTCTTCTAGTAATCCTCTCCCTAACACCAATTTTGGGAGTGTTCCTACTAACACTAATCCACTTCTTGATATAACTCAACTCTTAGCCTATGTTATCTAGAAAATGAACATAATTCAAAATTATAATACCAACCAAATGATGAAACTTCAACAACATCTAATCAATGTGGCTAATTGACCTCCAACTATGTATCCTCAAGCTAATCCCAATTTCATTCCTCCACCTCTGTAGGATGCCTTAAGCAATGTTATTCCTCAACCCATAATTAATAAAAATATGATTTAAACCATTCAAAATGAGCCTTTAGTTCCATTCATTATATCCAATAATATTGGTAACATATCTCCAACTATCAAATATTATGGAACCAAAGACCTTGCCTCATTTGTCAAAGCCTTTGGCAACCTTTACAAAGAGTGGATCCAAATTAATACCTTTTCCACAACTAAACTCTTAGTGAAAACCTTCACCGGTGATGTATTATAGTGGTATATTCAACTTCTCTAATATTATATTTGGTAACTTGAATATTTGGTGAAAGAGTTTCAACACAATGATCTTCCTGAAGATTGTCTTAGCCACTTCATTAATGCTAAACAAACTCTCACTGAATCAACTCATGAATTTATCAAAATATGGAAATATTTATCTCATAAAATAGACCATAACATGACTGATGATAATTTATTCAAACTCTTTATTACAACTTTAACTCCCACTTTCCAATATAAGGTTCAAACCTTTACTCCCCAAACACTTAATGAAGCTGTTGATCAAGGTAAATGGCAAGACTTTCTTTTGAAGCAATTCAAAACTAATCCTAAATTTATTAAAGGATATTTAAAAAAAATTAATGCTATCACTAGTAATACTCTACAAACCAAACTAGGATTTGCCAAAACTAATATTCCTTTACCTTCTCATACACCTCTCTCAGTTCATTAAATGAAATAATTTTTACCGCACTCAAAACCATTCATCTATCCCAATATTCCTCCTAAGTGGTATGAACCCAATATATTTTATTGGTTCCATGTTGATAGTGGGCATTCTCATGAATCTTGTATAGGGATTACTATATTTTTTGACTCTTATATGCTTGGTGATTCATTCAATCATGAATCTATGATCAATATTCATTGATAAGAATACATTGCTACTTTTGAAAAATGAAAAACTTCCAAAGCTTCTAACTCAAACAACAAAAAATATTCTTCAAAAAATCAATCAAATACCAAGGATATTTATGCCTTTGATGTTGATTATGAATACTATTCTAACAATTCTTAATATTTACATAATGTTAAGGTCATTTATCATCATAAACCAGCTCACAAAGATCTCGTTATCAAGCCTAAAAATCCATCTTTAAAGGAACAACTTATAAAAGATACTATCACTAGTAATGTTTATTCGAAGCCCAAGAGGAACCATCTCCTCCTTCCAATCCTCCAGCCACATTTATCCCTCTAATGTGTAATTTATCTTCTAAACCTCATGCTGGTTCTTCTAAGTCTCATTGGAACTTTCTTAAATGACTCAACTCTATGCTTGATAAGATTCCACTTATGGAGTTGGTTCACACTCCACCCTATCACCAAAAGTTACTTATGTAATAAATTCAAGAAATTAAAGATCCATCTTTCATCAATGAAGAACCAAATTCTATTGAATCTCAACCTACCAATGTAAATACCATTGAAACTATGTGCCCTTGTTCCAAGCCCTCTATTGAATTCCTTGAAGAGGACATGATCAATGATGAAATTCTTTTTCATGTTGATGATCCACCACTTTTCATCAAAGTAGCCATTGATACCACTGTTATCCATAAAGGTCTAGTTGATGAAGGCTATAGTTTTAATGTAACATCTTTATGGCTCATCCAATAACTTGGTTATAACAAGGATCATCTTAAGCAAACCCATCTCACTTGTGGTTTTGATAAGACTAATCAAAATCCACTTGGTTGTATTTGGATTTCATTAACCATTGGACCTAATACTATTCAAACCAAGATTATAGTCCTTAATCTTATTGTATCTTATAATATACTCCTTGGTCATCCATGGAGTCATCAAATGAGGATCATTACTTTTTATGGTAGTCAATGTATTAAATTATTACATAATGGAAAATGGTATAAGAATTAAGTTGATCCCAACCCATAGAGCATTCAACTTCCTAATCCTAAATCATAATATCATATTCCTACCATTCCTAAAATTAATAATGCTCCTTTACCTTAGCTCATCAACATGAATCTTGATTTATAAGTTACTCTTGAAAATTTTGATGATGATGAGCCCAATGATTTTCAACATACTTAAAATACTACCAAGTTACCTTCCTACATTTCATAATGTATTCCTCCTTTTTTATTAACCAAGGATCATGCTATTCCTCTCATTGATGAGATTACCAACTTCCCCCTCCATGTAATGCTTAGGATACTTCATTACCTGAATATGCCTTCACTTACAATGATTTTGGAGAGGCTAAATTATTTCAAGATCCTCTCATCATGTCTCCTCATACATTCAATAGTATTAGGATTTCACCCTCTAAAACTCCCCCTAATTATCAAGCATGTACAATTTCTCCAACATATGATGATAACTATATAATCGCCCAATCTCAATTTAGATACTTGAATGTCTAGCATTATAAAAAAACCTTAGCCCAAATTCATGCTTTTAATTAGGATGCTCACACCATTTATGTGGATCATTAATTAGATCATGAGGGTCATATGCCTTATACCAATCCTCCTCTTATCGATACTCCTTAGGTGGTAGAGAAAATTATACCTTCCAAACCTCTACAAATTCATGCATATCCATTACCACCTATTGATCAAATAATTGCATCTAATCCTTCTCCCATCATTGATCCCATTGATATTTCAATCCATTTTGATCTATCTACTTATTATACTCTTTAAATTACACTAGATGCCAAGGTAATTGATGTTCAGTAGATAAATTTTGAGTATGATCACCATGGAAATCAAATTCTAGATCTTGAAGTATATGTCAATTATTATGGTCTTCTTCCTACCTTGCCTAGTGACGAAGCTATATTTGAGTTAATATATGAAAGAGAACTTCAAATTCCTTGACAACATCATAAACTTGGAAATTTCAAGACTAAAACTGTATGCTTCAAAAACTTTGTTGTTAGTATTGATCTTAAAACTAATCCAATTTATACCTTACCCAATGCACCATACCACTTTAAAGATGACAATGCCATGCTTATCGAAGAAACCACTCACATCAAATATTGTAATCCATATTTTCCATGACCAATTACTATCTCTGATGAGCTCTCACCTACTGAACATGATAATTTTAGCTTATTATTTGATAAATATCATGAAGCTTTCTCTTGGTCCTATGAGGATATGCCTAGCATTAACCCTAGAATTATGGTGTATAACATCATTACTTATCCTGATGCTAAGCCTATGCATCAAAAACAAAGAAAATTTCCACCTAAAATTTCCACTTTATGTCATAAGGAAATCATCAAATTACTCATGCTAAATTTATCAAACCAATGGATTATTCGAATTGGGTCTCTAACATTGTTCCTTTTTAGAATAAAGTCACTATGGTCATTCCCATCTGTATTGATTTCTATAATCTTAATATTTCTTGTCCCAATGATAACTTCCATTTACCTTCAATAAATGTCAATATTGATTCCATGTTTGTTTAAGAAATGTTCTCTCTTATGAATGACTTCTCAGGATACAATTATATTCATATTTCCCTTGAGGAACAACATAAGACAACTTTTACCATGGAATTGGGTACTTATTGATATGTTAAAATGACCTTAAACCTCATAAATCCTAGAGCCACTTATGAATGAGTGATGACTCCCATATTTCATAATCTCATTCATAAAATTGTTGAAACCTATGTGGATGATCTCATTGCTAAATCTAAACATCATAAGAATCATATTTTTGATCTTAATATCATCTTTGACCATCTTATTAAATATAAAGTTAGGATTAATGCTTAAAAATGTGTCTTTAGAATCACATCTAGAAAATTATTAGGATTATTAGTCTCTCTCCATGGCATTGATGTTGACCCTACAAAAATTAGTGTTATCATCAACATGCCCATTCCTCATTATATTATTAACATTCATACGTATTTAGGTAATCTTGGGGATATCAGATGATTCATCCCCAAAATGGCATATCAAATTCACTCCATCAATTCACTTCTCAATAAAGATACTAATTTAGAATGGATGGATCCCTGTCAAAAATAATTTGATAATATGAAAGAGTCATTGCTTCATCCACCTACACTTCATCCTCCTTCCAATGATAAACCTTTGATTCTATATACTTATTCCATACCTATTTAAGTTGGGGCGATTTTGGCCCAACAAGATGATATGGGAATAAATTATGCTATCTACTACATTAGCTGAGGTTTCATTGATTATGAGACATGTTATACCAAAATTGAGTGTGATTACCTCACCATATATATTGTAGCTAAAAATATTTACCACTACATGCTTTACCAAACTACTTATGTCATTGTTCGTTATAAACCTCTTCATCATTTATTCTTTAAAGCATTTCTTCCAAGAGCTAGAATTGGTAAATGGATTGTCCTCATGAAATTTGATTTTTGCATCATCAGTCAAAAAGTTGCCAAAGGGAAAATCATAATTGATCAACTTGTTGCAACTCCCATTCCAACCATTAATTTTCTTTAAGATAATCTTCTATATGACAATATCATTTACATCAAAGGTCTTAATCAATATATTTCTCTCAAAGATTATTTTCATAACTTTACTGCCAACCTTGAAACCAACACTTTTTATGAATCCACTACTCCCTCCAGTACTACTAAACTAAAATAAGTTATCAAAGAGCATCCTAAAATCATTATTGAATTGCATGAAGATACTTGGACCCTTCACTTTGATGGTGCTAAATGCCTTCAAGGTGTTGGGGCAAGTTTCATTCTCACAAGTCCTCTTGACAATGTCATTCCTTTAGATTTTTGCTTCACCTTTTATGTCACTAACAATATGGTCAAATACGAAGCTCTTATCTTAGGCATGCGAGCTTCTCTTGACTTAGACATTTAATACCTTCATGATTTAGATAACTCTCAGCTTATTTACCATCAAGGTAGTGGGGATTATAAATCTAAAAGTGATAATCTCATCACATATCATCAACTTGCAACCGTTCTTGCTAAATATTTCATCTCTTTCACTATTAAGCCAATTCCTAGAGATCAAAATTCCATTTCTAATTCACGTGCCTCTTCAGCCTCTCTCTTTAATCTACAATAAGTCCTTTTTGAAACTAATTTTCTTATAAAAATAATAAAATATCAATATTCTACTCAACCACTAGATTCACTTATCTATCCTATTGAGGTTGTTACCATTTGACAAAACCCATGGTACCAAGACATCATTCAATTCATAGAACATCAAACTTATCCTCATAATTTAGACTCTCATTAAAATACATGTATTCATAAACAATATTTCAAGTATGTATTTAGACACAACATCCTTTACTATCATAATGCTAAAGGTACCTTGCTCTGTTATGTTATGCAAGATGAGGTTGATTCTCTTCTTGAATAAGCACATGGGGGCATTTTTAGTGGCCACTATAATGGACATGCTATAGCCCACAAATTCTTACATATGGGTTACTTTTGTTATAATATTTAAAATGTTATAATTGAATATGATAAAAAATTTAGTCCTTGTCAGTTTATCATGATCTAATCCATTCACCTCTAGCTAAACTTCAAACTATGAAATCTCCTTAGCCATTTTCCATATGGGGATTTGATCTCATTAGTAAAATACCTCAATCCCAAGATGGGTATGCTTTTATCATCACCACTACCAAAAATTTTATCAAGTGGGTAGAAGCCATGATCCTTGTTAACATCACTAGTTCTACCATTTACAAATTTATTCTTAATAAAATCATTTACCACCTTAGTGTTCCCCATACCATCATTTCAGACAATGGTGGTAATTTTACAAAATATGTTAAACAACTTTGAAATAAATTTAAAATTAATCACAAATTTTCCATGCCTTATCATCCACAATGCAATGGCCAAGCTAAGGCCACTAGTAAAATTCTCAAGAAAATTTTCCAAAAGATAATTTATGAAACCCACATGGATTGACATATTCATCATTACCCTACATGTTGGGCCTATCAAACTAGCATACTCACTACCACTAGAGCAACTCCATTCTCTCTAGTCTATGGTTCTAAGTTAGTTCTTCCTTTAGAAGTTGAGTTTCCATCTCTTTTTATATCTCTTCATGGTATTATTCCTAATGAATAATTGAGTGAATCTCATCTTCATCCCCTTGATCTACCTAATGAAATTCATCTTTTTAATTTATAACATAACTGCCTATATAAATCTCATATTACTAGATAACATAACAAATATGTTAAAGTATACACTTTTAATGTTGGTGATCTTGTCCTTAAATTAGACTAAACATATGAAAAATAAGGTAAATACACCCAAAAATGGTAGGGCCCATATTATTCAAATATATTCTTGGTCTAAGTACATATCGCCTTCAAACCAATGAAGGCCATGTTTTCAAAGAGACCACCAATGCATAATTACTCAAAAACTACTTTGCCTAATCATTATCTTATTTTCATTATTTTTATCTATATCTAACACTTTTTGTAGGTTACTGACATGGGTCTCTCCCTCTGCATCAAGTTCTATCCTTTCACAAACCTTTAGTCCTCCCTTTTGGTCTTTTAGTTTTTTGATGTACCCTAGTCTTCTTTATCTTCTTACATTTTATCTTTTTGGCACCCCTTGGGTTTTTATTTTGTGAGTTGCATTATAAGACCATAGATAGGACCTAGCATTCCTCACAAAATTACCATATTTTTACTTATGCCACTTTATATTTCACTTTCTTTTTGACAACCCTTGGGTTTCTCTTTTATGAAGTTGAAATTGAAGATCATGGATATGACCCAACCCTGATAAAATTACCATATTTTCACATTTTCCTTTTCATCTTTTTACATCCTTATTCTCAAACTTTAGCTTTTGTTTCTTTTGTTAGATGGAATTTCCACAAATAATCTATGTTAACATGTTTTTCTCCATTTCCCTTATTTTTATGAGAAGGAATCACACTCTACTGTCATTGTATCCCTTTTTTCCCTTTGTCACATTTTTTTTGTAATTTGAAGAAATTCAAATTATTCTATGTGCCATTATTCTTGATTTACCCTTTATTTCACTCCATATTAGATAAAACAATGTCAATGTCAAGATAACACTTTTATTTCACCTAGATTTACAAGATTCTTAAACCCCATACTATTTGAAGTTCTTTCTTTTAGCAACCTTATCCCAAGTGTTCAAATAGAATTCATCTTTAGCACCTATGTTTGGTTTTCCAAATATATATAGAGGAGGAATGGAAAAATCCATCAAGAAAGTTAAACTCCAAATCATTTTAATTAAAAGGTAATGATATCTAAAAGGCAACATACAAATCTCAAAAGTCAACATCGCACCAAAAGATGTGATTACAATCACATCTCTTATATCCAATCAAAGCTCAAACTCCACAGTTGGCCTCACATAGATCTGAGGTCCTTTGGGCTATGCTAGGAAGTAGATTGGAATAAGGGAATTCAAAAAACTCTATGGTGTTACCTAGTTTCTCATGTAAGTACCCAATCTTCATAGTAGACTAATGGATCTGTAAGGGGTCCTAAGGAATGGGGAACATGATGTGGGAAGGTAGGTCCATTTTAATTTTTCATGCATATATCCTTCATGGGATGATCTATATACTTCATTTATTGACCTAAGACCTGTGTATCTAAGATAAGTTCTTCATAGTCCTTAAGGATCAAAGTTCTCTTGTTTTCACAAACCTAATCTAAGTGTCTTGACTTCAATAAAGAGTTCCTCTACCTTGGTTTTTCCTTCATTATTCCCTCCACCCATTTCATTTCCCCCCTTAATAATAAAATTATTATTCTAAATATATTTTTCATTATTCATTAATTCCTTCTTATTCATCTCTTAAAAACATGCTAGCACTACATTATTTTAGATTTATTTATCCTTATAGAGAAACAACATGTTTGAGTACCTATGGATTACTTCTTTCTTTTTCACCATAATTTTACAATTCTAGACTTACTTTACTTTCCTTTTACCATTTACCAATTGTTTTACTATCATGTTATTATGAACACTTGAGTTCGTACCCTTTTTCCATTATTGAGTGAGTTTGTCTTGTTACTTCTCACTCATCAATGTTGTTTTCCCTTTTATGCATCTATTTCCATTATTGAGTGAGATAAGGATTGTTAGTGCTCACTCATCAATATTTTTTTACCATTTTTTTTCTTCTTTTACTAATGATTTACTTTATTACCATTATGTTTGACATGTATCCTTGGTAAAACTTGGTGATTTTGTCTTTGTTACTTAAGGATAGCTTATTTGAGTTTTTTGGTATTTAGTAGCCTTGGATTTTTAGTTACTTGATTTAATCTTATTTTTTACTTCGTCATTTGGTCTAACATAGCACTTATCCCCCTAGCTTTCCAAATTTCCCAAGTATGTCCCATCCTCATAGCACCATTTATCTTGGCTTTTATTGCATTTGTTTGTCTTTGCTCTTTATTTTTTTATTTTTGGATTTGTCAAAAGTAGTCTTTGAACCATACACAATCAAAACTAACAACATATAATAAAACCATCCAGTGATAAAGGCAAGTCAAGGTATGAATTAAATTTACATTTTAGTTATTTACCTTTTAGTCATTTAATTTTAGTTATTTTTTTTTTAAAATACTATAATTTTTTCCTTAGCCTCAACATTATGTGTTCTTATGTTCTTTCTCAAAGCACCATCCCCTATCTCACCTTAGTGACATGTGATGATATTAGAGTGGGGAATATGTATACACATTTACTCAACTTTTATCAAATAATATTGCTTTACATCTTGTAGGAACCCATCAAGACTCAATCTCTTTGAGTACATGCCCTAAGGCATGAACCAAAAAAGGGGCGGGAAGACCTTTCATGCTTCTCAAGATTATTGTCCCTTATTTACACATTATTACCAATACAACCAACTCTTAAAACCATAACCTAAGCTATTACTCCTCCCTTGTACACTCCTCTAGTCTTTTTTCTCTTTTCATCCCTCTTTTCCTCTCCTTGATCCCCTTTTACCATTTGAATGTACTAGGTCAATTGGGTCAACCATATATAATTTTTAGCCTATGATTACTATACAAGGTCAATTGGGTCAACCTTTTACTATTTTGGGTATTTTTCACTTTGAGTTTCATCAGCCTTTTAACCAACCTAGCTCAGGACCTAGTGATTTATCCCTCAAAAACATAATGGGTCAACTAGGTTGACCCCATATAGTTGACATATTCAGAAGGATTTAGGAGGAGATCCACTTATAAATACAAGATAATTTTTTTATTATTTTAATATACAATTAATATTTATTATTCACTTATACTTATTTACAATCTATTCTTCCACCATTTTACTTAAGGAGTCTTAGCTTAGGGTTTATACCTAGAGAATCTAGTCTTATGGTTAAGTCTTGAATGATTTGACATTTATTATTTATTCTTACAAACCATGAAAACCTCTTTCAAAGCTCATTTTTCCAAGGGAGAGATTGAGTCTCAATGGTTTCACATTTAAGTAAGTATATTCTAACTTTGTTATCCTCTCTTTATTAGATAAAAGTAGCATAAGTATTGGCTCTAATAATATTATTCTTCATATTCCATGTATTAGGGTCTTATTCATACCTTAATTGAGATTCTCCTATACATGTTTTAATTTCTTTACTAACCCACTTTATTGTACCAAAAGATGTGGTGTGCACTAGATTATATTTACTTTCTTGTTTATTAGACATAAGTGAAATATCAGAACCTATGACACTTTTAGGGTTGTTGTGTGATTGTGTTAGACTATAAGATTTTTAACCCTTCCTATCATGGTGTATTATGAAAAATTATCCCCTAATTGGGTCTAGTGGATACCCATATTATTCATGCACCCACTTAAAAAATGTATTCCCAATCAGAAGTGTAGGTATGCTCTATCTTTTTTGAGCTAAGATTAATTTATAGACATGATGAATTTCTAATTGTATACAGATCTTATCTATAGAGGATAAAATTGGTGATGCTATAAGTATTAGGAAAACAATGAGAAGAGATAATAATGACTCCAAATAAATAATAGATCAATAATAATAGCTCTTCATGAAGCCTATCATCAACTTCAAGATGATAAATAAACAACATGATAAAGTAATGAAGATGAAGTAGTAAAAGTAGAAGACTCCAACTGGATCAGATTCTCAAAGTCAAATTTGTTGACTTAGCATATTCCTTTTGTAGAAAAATATTTATATCATTTGAAAAATGGAATATGTTATTTTTTAAAAGCATGTGCATCTTGTAAAGCATATTGCTTATAGGTTAGTCTATTTTGTAAGGTATTTGATTCTAGAATGTTGTAGAAAGACAACTATCCTTGACACTTTTTCAATTATCATTTTATATGACTAAACAATATACCTAAAAGTCTTATATAAAATGGGTATTATCATTTGTAAAAGGGAGGTAGTTTTCAAGAAAAAACTACTTTATAAATTTGGAGTAAATTAATGTAAGAAAAGGAATTTTGTAACGATTTTCTCATATATTTTTGTGTATTTTGTTATCATAGTTTCTTCATCAAACATCTAGTTTGATGTTAATACTTGAATTTCTTGTATGAATCTTAAATGTGCATGTGTGAATGCATATTTTTCAATTTGTGATTATGTTAGGTTGATTGAAATAATTTAGATTCATTTTATTTCCATTGATTTTCTTGAATATGTGCTAATGCTATTTTATTGTGAAATCAAATCCTTAGAGTGAATTTGAGTTCTTATTTACATTGTTTCAAAATCTTTTGACATTTTCTTGGTATATGATAGTATCTATGCCTTTGGCTATTTCATGTCATATATTGGTTTGAGTGCATGTCTTTGACAAAATTCAAGCTATGTCATAATATCTAGACTAAAGATCAAAGATAACTTTCTTCTCTACCCTACCCTTCCTTTTTCTTATTTTTAATAAAAACATTTTAGTTTGGCATTCATTATTAATATACATGCTATATTAGACTTTAGACTTTAGGTTTGATCATAATTCACTATACTTAGTTCAAATTGCTATCTTTTAGAAACAAGATTTAATATCATGGTTTCTCCCAACAACCAATTACATTATCATTTTTTGAAATGGTTAATTTCTTTGCCACTATTTCACCAAAGATCTTAGGAAGATCATAACCAGCTACTCATGTAATAAATTATTTGAATCTATAAATGATAAGTGTTCTAAATACTATGTAAACCCTATGATAAAATTTTAGGCATAAACATGTACATTATCAATTTAAAATGTTTCCTAACCAAAAACATATTCCTATTATTCAAAAAGTGCTAATTGGTCAACAATAACAAATATTGAACCCCCAACACTTGTCATATCAATAGTTACCAAACCTCCAATAAGTGCCATTTAAACAAGTGTCACTTCAACAAAAATTACTAATCTAACAATATGTGTTTATACAAAAATAATGTTCTTATACATAATAGGTACTAGGTGCTAGGAAACAATTACCCTTCACCCAATGGGTATCACATGTGCAACAAGGATTCAGCTACCAACACCTCCAACAAGAGGGATCTAGTCAGTAATGTGTTCCTTATATATAATAGGCTTTAATCAATAGGTAGAAATTTCCCTCTCAAACCCAATAATACCAACACATTTTATAGATCCAAATGCCATTATCATGGCATTATTTACTAGCCAAGATTATGTAGCCAACTTGAACTAGAACGTGCTTCAATAAAAAAAAATTTCATACCCATAATATAACCCTAATTCATAGATACACATACTTGGTAACTTAGGTAAATCAATTAGCATCTCATAATATACCTACCCTAGTCAAATTAATCCACATTTGACCACACAACCTTCACAACAACATGCCACTCCTTATGATTTCCTTTCCTAAGAGTTACAACAAATGAAAATTGTAATTTAAGCTATATAGGTTGGAAAACAAATGAAGAAATTAAAATTGGATGAGATATGCTCTTACCAATTCAACATGGAGTATCTAAAAATACCATTTTTCCTAGGTTATGAGCTACCTAAATTTAATAATTACAAAGGCAAAGGTGAACCTAGAGATAATTTAAAGGAATTATTTTTTTCCTACCAACTAGTGGCCTATAATGATATATAACTACTTATATTCTTCCCAAGGAGTCTAGATAGACAAGCCTTGGAATGGATATTGAAATTTCCAAAGAATTATATGCTTGAATTTGATGATATCTCAGATAAGTTTTTAACTTTTACTATAATCTCAAGCACAAGATTAATATTGTGTATTTAGGCCAAGCTAAATATAAAATTGGTGAAAGCTTCATTACATACTTACAATGTTGGAGAGCACTATTAATCTAGTTTACTCACAATCTACCATATAAGTAGTTGTTTGTAATATCTACTAGGAGATTACACACCAAGATATCCTACCATATTGAGTTGTAATGTGTTCATACATTTTAAGAGGTTATAGTGAAAGGAATATAGATTTAGAAATCCCTTGTAAATAAGGGAATAATCAATCTATCCTCTTTTAATCATAACCAAAACCAAAATTAAGTTCATAACCATAATGAAAACTCAACTCAAACATTTACTTCAATTCCTCCTTAAGATAATAACAATGAGATACCTAAGCCATACAACTTCAATACAAATGTTTTTAGCAATGGGGTTATTAAATCACTCCATGTGTAGATGGTGTAAACACTAGTTGTCTATTTACCTCCACCCACTCAACAACCAATTCTTCCATACATTTAATTAACACCTTCACAAAATTAACTACCACAAAATCAAAACTAATTTCGATCCCCTCCTTTGAGAAGAAGACCACCCATTTCCTAATAGTTTAATGACCTTGGTGAGCCTATTGAGTTTGTGTTTCAAATATTAGTTCAAGAAAATATGATAAGTTGGCTGATACCAAAGAATTTTTTTGAAGGGATTCCTTTTCCTAATTGGTACAAGGAAAATGAATTTTGTGAGTACCATACATTAGAGGACATTCCATAAGATGGTGTATCCAACTTAGACATCTAATTGAGATCATGTTGTAAAATAGAGAGACATAAAAATACACACATGCTCTTATAAATAATCATAACTTTGGTATCTACTAGAATCTATTTCCCCAACATAAAAATAATAACAATTGGAAATATTAATAACAATAAAAAAATAAAAACAAAAACAAAGAACACCAAAAATTCACTAACAACAATGCCAGCCACAAAAACAATGGAATGGTTAGAACCAAGGGCAAAATGATCAAACCAATAAGGGAGTTCATCATGCCATTATATATACCTATAATAATGTTTTAGTATATGTGTTATTTTTTCATGTTACCACCATCATTATTGACCTTAGAAAAAATACAAATAGATCTAGACCTTTGTATAATAATGACTATTTGCTAAATAATACACACCAACCTCATTATGCTTATGACTATTCTATGGGCCATGTTGATAATTAGGCACCGTACTGTCTAAGAATCATCATTCCAAGCCCCATTACCTACCTATCTAACTACCAAATCCAAGTTACAGATCAAGATTATGTAATCATAATTTAGTGAGCTAGGGTCAATATCAAAAGACTGCAACCAAATACTACAAATGAGCCTAATCAAACTTTTATGCTTATAAAAAATAAACCAACTAAAATAAATAAGGGGAAGACCTATGATATTGTGTAATGATTGACTAAGACATCTACACACATATCCATCATAGATTTTTTGTGCACATATACCATCTATAATGACATCCTAAATGAGTATTTGAACCAATCCCTTGTGCCAAATGATATCACTCTAGAGCAAATTCAATCCATGGTAGGACATTTTTCCCATACACAATGTCTCAACCTTGACCAAAGTGATATGTCTTCTTTGGTATCTCTACATAATAACCCATTATACATTGAATTTAGTATAATGAAGCATAGAGTAAAATGTGTCCTTGTTGACAATGGTTCGAGTCTCAACATTGTGTCTTTGAATTTAGTCAAATATCTTAGATATATAATATCTGACTTGCATCTAGATACCATCATTATCAAAGAATATGATAATTAAGAACAAGAATCTCAATGTACCATTAGTCTATTAGTAGTCATTGAGTCATTGACAATGACACTATGTACCATGTTTTAGACCTAGAACTATATTACAATATTTTATTGGGCTGATGCTAGATCTATGAAATTAGGGATATACTTTTTACATTGGAATAGTGTATAAAATTTCAATATTGAGGAATGGAAGTGACTATACCTAATTATATTCATCCATATCAGTATTATAAATGTCTTGAGGCCAAGTATAAAAGATAAAACTACTAATTTGACATGAATCATATGCCTAAATCAAATGGAGAAAAATCCAAAAAGGGAAAATCCATTGAATTAGGCCATAATCTAATTGCATTGACTATAAAATATTAGCCTCTACCTCCACCATGCCTCCACCAAAAAATTCTAACCACTTCTATGTCATTGACAAAGGTATTAGATAATATAGCACTTGTAATGCATTCCATATTTCTAAATTACCTAAAAAAATTAAATCTTATGGGAGACCTAAGGCCAAGACTACTCATATGGAGTTGTAAACCAAAGGAAAATATTAGTTAAATAAGCCAATTATTTTTAAAGCAATCTCTAGACTAGAATAAGACCCATGAATAAAAGATGACTCATGACTCTACACTAATGAGTTAGCAAATTGTTACCAAAGCATGAAGTATCTTATTCTTAACCAGATTATGGATCACCTAGCTTATGAAGGTAGAGGACTTGAGCTACATCAATAAGGCACGATTGAACCAATATTAATGACCAAATAAAAGGGAACCCATGGTATCAGATTTATACTATATAAGGGTGACCTTGCATACCTTATTCACGTTCCAACACCAAATGTTAGTGATAATGATGTCAATAGTGATGTAGGATTTGATTATAGCATCTATGATGACATTTATGCTACAAATTTGTTTAACCCCCATGCCATTTGAATCATTAACCTTAGTTATCAACCTTCACATTCAACCCTTAATCATCTACAATTGATAGAATATGACCAACAACAAAAGCAAATGTCATTATATGATTTAAAAAATGATGAATCCATATATGAATTTCTAGGATTGAGGAGTCACATAACTCTTGGAGACAACAAATATGGATTTTATATTAGATTGGATCTTGTTGCCTACTTTAAAGAGTAGGTGAACTTCCCTAGCCAAAAATAAAAAATATCAAACATTGAAGTCTAAAAGTGAAAACCTCTTTGGGTCACTTTTTAAATAGGGAAAAAGTAAAGAGAAAGGCATGTCTCTTGGTGAAATTTTTATTTCAAGACCAATAGAGGAGGATGTTCTCCCCTCTTCCTATGAAGGATAAGAAACTTATAGACCATAATTTATTTATGGATCAAATATCAACATTCAAGAGTGATAGGCTTTTATACAAATTATTTGAGAGTGCCCTGAGGTATTTGCATCATGCCCAATGTCAGCATTAAGAGATTCTAATTCTTCCTATTTAGGATAATTAGATGAGATAGTTTATCTATAGGGTTTTGCCATTACCAATCAGTTCAACTCATTTCAAACTATTCTAGATGATGATTTCAAACCTATAGTGGACACTTCAGAGGTAAATATTGGGACTCTAGAGGACCCAAAGTGGATTAAACTAGATGTGTCCCTCACTAAGGAGGAACATGAAGATTCTACATTGGTTTTGAGGGAACTTATTAAAATTTTCATGGGCATATTTAGACATGCCAAGTTTGTACCCCACCTTGGTTATACACCATCTCATTGTAGATCCTGATTCTAATCTTTTTAAACATAAGATCCATAAGATGCATCCGCGTATTATTGTTTTAGTAAAGAAAGAGTTAGAAAAACTGTTATATGTAAAATACATTAAGATGATTGACTATTGAGAGTGGTTTTCAAACATTGTTATAGTGAGAAAGAAACTATAAGGTAATAAGATTTGCACTAATTTTAAAGATATCAATAAAGCCTACTTAAAAGACAAGTTTCTTTTGCCTAATATTGACATGACAGCTAATTCAATGGATGGATTTTTAGGGTATAATTAGATCAGGATCACACCATAAGACCAACATAAAATAACATTCACTACTATGTGTGAATGTTTTTTTATCAAGTAATGTCTCTTGGACTTAATAATGTTGGAGCCACTTACCAAAGAGACATGAAAGTGATTTGTCAGGACATGTTGCATGACATTATTGATAACTATGTCAATAATATCTTGGGTAAATCAAAGACCCAATTCAACCACCCAACCATGCTACAAAGAATAATTGAGAGACTTCAATAATACAATGTCAAGATTAATCTAAATAAATGTGTATTTAGCATCACTTCTAGAAAACTATTAGGTTTCATTATCTTTTGCAAGGGTATTGAAGTCGACCCAGCTAAAGCTTGTGCAATTATAAAAATACCACCACCATCTACTTTGAATAAAATTCATAGTTTATAAGTAAAGATTTAATATATTATATTTTTCATCTCATAATTAGCTAATAAATTTAATCTATGTATGAACTTGTTGAATAAAGGTGTTACATTCTCCTATAACGAATAATGTCAAAATGAATTCAATTTGCTTAGATAATATCTTTCCAACCCACCTTTTTTACTGCCACCAAATCCAAACAAGCCACTAGTTCTTTACCTATTAGCAATTGAGAATGCCATAGGGGAACTTTTAACATAGCACAATTTATAGGGAAAGGATCACATCATGTACTATCTGATTTGAACATTAGTCATGTATGAACATAACTATACATTGATTTAAAAGGCCTATATTGCAATGGTGTTTGTAGCCCAAAAATTACATCATTATATGCTAAACAATAAGACCATTTTTATTACCAAAGTAGATTCTCTAAAGTATATACTTTATAAATTAACTCTATAGGGTCATATAGAAAAATGGATCATGTTATTAATCAAATTTGAAATTGAATATGCTAACTAAAAGGCCATTAAGGGAAAAGTACTCATAGATCACCTTGTTGAAGCTCCTTTTCAAGATACTCGACCTCTTATATTAGGATTTCTAGATCAGGTCATTATGATCATTGAATAATTATAAGCACTTCCTAAGGTCAAATAGTGGAATATGTACTTTGATAGATCATTCATGACTCATGGATTAGGGGCCAAAATATTGTTTTTTATCCCATAAGGGGATCTCCTTCCCAAGTCCTTTCATATTGGATTTCCCTATACCAATAACATGGTCAAGTACAAATTTCTCATTTCAAGGCTTCATCAAGTATTATAAAGGAACATTCAACACTTATATGTGGATGGTTATTTTTAGTTAGTCATTAATTAGGTCACAAGCCAATACTAGGCCAAAGATGAGAAATTGGTATCTTATAATACAATGGTCAATATTCTCAAGTAGTAGATTTTTAATATCTAATTTGAGAGAATATCATAGGCCAATAAAATAATAGTGGATGTTTTATCCCCAAATGGTTCCATGATCTAGATCACCCATAGAGTCAAGGTTTATCAATTTCTTGTTGAACATATCTTAGCTCTTACACATGAATAATTAATCATTAAGATGGTTTATGACATTATTGGTCCCATGTATCCCTAGTACTTAGAGATATACCTATCTTTAAACCAAACCATGTCTCTTGATTTATCATGTAAAGAACAAAAATCCTTTGACCACAAAACCACTTACTATACCTTACTTCGACCAACCTTGTATAGTCTAAGTTATGATGGAACTCTGCTTCATTGTTTAAATTTATTATAATTTATAATAATGTTGAGGGAAGTCCATAAAATTCAATGTGGATCCCACACCAATGGGGAAATGTTATCCAAAAAGTTACTATGTACTAGTTATTATTGGATAAATAATGAAGTATGTAGAACTAGATATGTAAAAAGGTGTGTTAAGTGTCAAAAGTATGCCAATATGATTTATGCTCTAGCTAAGATACTTAAACCATTGACAACACATGCTCATTCTCAACATGGGGAATTGACCTTGTCTAAAAAATAATCCAACATCTTCAGATGGCCAGAAACACATCATGACTACTATTGAATATTTCACTAAGTGGGTGGAATCCATTCCCCTTACATCATTAGTAAGTAGATCTCCAAGTTCATATTCAACAATCTCATTTTTCACTATGGCATACCCTCTAACATTTTATCTAATAATGGTGGGTCATTCAAGAATAAATATGTGAAAGCACTTTATTATTAATACCACATCAAATAACATTTTTATACCGCTTACTATTTGCAAAGCAACAACCAAGTTAAGGCTTATAATAAAACCATTATTAATATTATTAATAATATTATCAATGACACTAGTCCTAATTATCACTTGTAGCTATTTAAAACATTTTGGGCATACCATACCACATTCCACACTCCAATAGGAGCTATGATCTATTCAATTTTTTATGGATCTAAAGCCATTATTCTCATTGAAATTGAGTTTATATCTCCTAAATTTCATTAAAGCACATCATCGATGATGAAGACTATAGAATGGATCACTTGTAAGAGATATACCTACCTGATGGTAAATGTTTGGCTACCCTAAATAATCTATAAGACAATATAATATTCATGTTAAGCATCATGAATTCTATCTTGGTGACCTAGTACTAAAGGAGAATCATAAGAATGTTAACACTAAATCCAAGAAAAAAAGAAATTTCTAACCAGACTAGTTCGGGCCCTATGTGGTTATTACCAACTATAATTCTAGATCATACATGCTCACTACACCATAGGGAGATGAAATTAGTGAACCAATGAGCATAATGTACCCCAAACATTTCTATGCTTGATAGAGTTGGATTATTGTCTACATGGATCATCTAAGGTATGCCACATTATACCTATTATTTGTACTATAAACCCTTACCATTATAGATTACCCCTAACCCTTTACCAACTATTTATTTTTTACCTGACCTTACCTATCACCTTTGACCTTTATTTTGATTCATTTTTACTTTAGAAAAATTTAGTGGTTGATGACATATTTAGTTTTAATAGTTGTTTAAAAATTACATGTTCAAGTGGTAGTATATGAAAGTAGTATAACATTGGTCCTGGTAATTTCATCCTTCATTTGTTGTTACATTCCCACTTCATGTTACTACTTATAACCACATATGCTAAAATTATTGCCACTTACCATTTGTCATTATTTCCTAATTATAAGCACCTATAAGTAAATTAATAGAAACACCTTCACCATGCATTATTGCATCACCTTGCCACTTATGTTACCATTTATCTTGCCTTTTGCCTTTATCTAAAACTTGTATGTACTTCATTGGATGAATTTTATGTAGTTAGAACTAACTATAGTGACTTTAGGTCATATGGGAATATGTAGGTAGTGGTTGATTCATGTTGAGGTTAAATTACTCACCCCTTAGCCATGCTCTAACTATTTTATGAGCATTTTAAGTTGAATGCTTTCACCATTTTTTGAGCATGTTTAATCTACACTCTCACTATTTTTTGAGTTGGACCATTCTATGTCTCATAATTTATGATTGATTTGATATTCCTATAAAATTATAAAACATTTCAAATAGTTTCAAAATCCCTAAACATTTGTAAAGATTTACAAAATTTAGTGGGTGAAGAAAATAGATAAGTAAAGTTACGTAGGATATTCTTTAGATATTCATGTGTTATGTAAGTAGTTGTTAGCTATATGTATTTTGTCTTATTCACCATAACTTGAAAAATGATAGAAGGTGAATAGTCTCCCCTTTTGGTTTTAAAGAATTAGAAGAATGTGAACAGTCAAGGACTAAAAATGACTATATATATGTATACTTATATGAAGAAGATGATGAACTTTTGTTGAGATCAATATAGACTATGTGGTTATGGTTACCTATTGTATTTCCTATGTTGGTTCCTTATGTGAAATGTATTTTTAATGTTGAAGTTAATTCCATCTAATTTACTCTAAATTCTCTATGCACTTTCATGCAGTACTGATTAATTATTAATCCTTCCTATCGTATGATAATTTTTATCTATCATGATTTGACTAAATATGAATTCTCTAATCTATCCTGTGCACTTAGTTAAAACTTAGCTATCCTCATCCTTAGCATGTTATATTATATCAGGAACCTATGCTAACAATGGTGTAGTGAGCTTGGAACACTCCTAGAGGAAACTATACTAAGATGGCTATTGTGATAGAGAGACATTGAAACATGGTTAGACTAGAAAGTATGGAAATTCATAGAAGAGGAATCTAAAAGGATTGGTATTACCAAAAGTGAAATTATTTAAGAACATATATACAGAGAAATATATGAAATTTTTTGGTATGAGCTACATGAACTAATAACTAATTAGTTGACAACACTGAAATACTATTGCTTCAATCCCAGAATGAAAGAAACAATTACCTAGACCAAAGAGAAGATAAACCAATTGTCAAAACTAGAAACTAACTAGATGAAAGCAATATATTGTTGGGTCATCATCAATATAGATAGATACATCAAAAAAAATTAGTGCAAGGGTATATAGCATTCAAATCTATGTAGGACAATTTTGTCTAAGGAATTAGAATAATTTTTTTACAGTGACTACCTCTCCTAATAAGGATGTGGGTTGTGGATAAGGACATGGTGCCTACTCCATCCAATATTGGAGTAGTCACTTAAAGCATATGGGTGTGTGTGTGTGTGATAGTGAATTATGGATAGATGAGTAAGTAAATATTCAACTAGAATCCATAATGGAGATGTGAGGGAAGAAGAGTTAGAATAAAAGTCTAGATTTAGAATGAGAACTATGATAACATAATAGATGTAATAATTAGAAGAATACCAAAGTAGTTGTGAGTAAAGGTAAGAGTAATAATAGATTAGATAATAAACAAGTGAAAAGATGTGATGAGTGAAAGGATAAATGAAGGATCAAGAAAGAGGATGATGAATGCCAATAGATAGAATGACAGGATGAATAATGAGATGAATATGATATGTGTGAAGAAGAAGGTGATAAAATTTTAAAAGTAGATCAAATAGATGATAGGAGTCTAAAGAAGAGTAATTATGCAAAGAAATAAAATATTATAACAATTTAAACATAGGTTCAAGCATTGTAGAAGAATAAGACACATGAAATAACCATTCACCAAAAGAGAACACTTCCTCACAACCCAATATTTTATATTCTAATAGAAGCTTTCAATTAGATAGACAGGAAGGTGATAGCTGGGAAGGACCATTTTTAGAACACGTGAACCATTGGGGTACTAAATCCATTATAAATGCTTTTAAGGACATAAAATTAGTTGAATCAAAATAAAAAAAGAAAAAAGTGTAGGTAAACAAAGTGCACACAATAATTCTCCTAGTGTGTGAAGTAATACATAGGTAGGATCACTCAAAACGTAGCCCCCTCTGATAAAATCTATACAAAAGGCTCCATATATACCATTTAATATGAAAACTTATCTAGGAGGATTCATAAACTTATCCTATTATAATGGGTCCATAAATCCTGAAGAATACTTGATGACTTGCAAAATGAGATGGTAATCTAAGGGCATCACTGATGAATTTATTCAAAAGTGCAAATTAGTAGGGGCAATAACTAGTAGAGCAATGAAGTTTATATACCAAAGAGAATTTTAATAGGCAAGCATAAAATATGTTTAATATTGGCTTGTCATAGAATCCAAGGCTAATAAATGCACTAGTCAAACTATATATGACATGAAGGAGATATGATAAAATTTTGAAGAACTAGTATATGACTATGACCATATATTATCTAATGTAATGAATAAGGTAGAGTTAGATTTAATAGATAAGGACAATGTTGCATGATTCATCAAAGTATTACACCTTAGAATTAGGTTTTCCATGTGAAAACTCAATATGCTATGAAATTAGATTCTAAAGCTGCTACCATGCACATAAAATAGATTGAAGATTATGGAGAAGCTCCTATTGCCAATTTCATGTTTGAAAATACACTATAAGATTTCATGAAAAAAATGGAGTAATACCATGAGTTAGATAAGCCTAAATTTAATTTATTGTCTATGGAGTATGGAAAATAAGGACACCATAAAAATAATTGCCCTAAAATCAATATAGAATTTTGTGAACTCTATCGACTAGTTGGGAACACCACTATGTAATGCCATCTTCTACAACAATATATCAAAACCCCACAAAACCTATATTGCAATTTCTACAAGAAAACTAGCCATTATGAAAATAACTATATGTATTCACAAGAGATAAAGTAAGGAATCACTAAAAATGTATTCACCATCATTACACATAAAATTTCCTTGACAAACCCAGTGATCCCAGGCCAAGAGGTAGATAAAGGGTGTGTGACCTAGATAGGTCCACAATGGATTTTAAGTTTACCATAGTATCAACCTCAAGGCTTGGCTAGATGGACCCATTATTCACCATCCCCTTAGTACTAATATGCATCACCTTGAATCTCACCCATAATGTAATATCAACAAACAAGTTGGGCCCCACCAACTATACACTAGTAAGTCAACATTGAAAATAACAATTAACAACACTAGCATTGGAACACTATGTAGCCATAAGGAGGGTATCAAGGTAGATATAAATATAATCAAGGAGGAGCTTGAGGTGGATATAGATGAGGATACTAGGGTAGTTAAAGTAATAATTATCAATGGACTCCTATACAATGCTACCTATGTAGAGAATTTAATCACATTCATTGAAATTTCCCAATAAACCCACAAAAATAGTCCTAATTCACATATTATAAAATATTTGACCAACATGACGTAGAATATTTCCTTATTTTATTAAAAAAAAGTAAGTATAAGGCTATCTACAACATGAATATGGTGAGTGCATAGCCAAAATAAAATACATTCTTGAATGACATGGCATGACAACAGCACATAGACCAAGGTTTTCCTCCACTTGAGATGCCACAAGATTAGGGGGTCTAAAAAGATAAACAAGATAAGTACCCAGATATAGCTATATAAAAGAGGCACATATATGAAGCTATGCAAATGTTGAGAAACATTCAACATTAGGAGACTACTTATGGCAATGTTATAGAAATTGATGAAAAAATGTATGGCCAAATCATGTACATTATTTATCAAGATTGAGTTATCACTATGCTCATAAATTACATTACACAATGAAGATATTTTATAAAACATCATGAACCTATTTTATAACCTACTAAAATATGCATAGTATGGCCAATCAAAGACAAAACAAAACTAGTCTGGTATGTCAAGATGAATAAGCCCTAGGATGTTGATGCATGAATTTATATTGAGGTTGTCATTTATGAAATCCTAAATTCTATCTTTGATTTTGGAAACATAGTTAATATGATTCCTAAATTTACATGGGAAGCTATCGGATAACCAACTCTAAGCTACAACCTAGTAACTCTGAGCTTGGCTGATTATGGGAAGGCTAAACCTTTTGGTAGACTATAAGATGTCAAGATCAAAGTCATGGACTTATCTCTATGGGGTGAATTTGAAATAATCAACATGAAAATTGCAACAACACATTACCTTATGATGATATGTAAGAAATGGATATATGATGGTCAAATGATTATCAATACAATGCAAAATCATATCAAGGCACATCAAGGTGATAAAGTTGTTGTCATTCCTATCAATATACACACAAGCCTTACATAATTCTAGCTAAACTAAACTCTCCATATGCTATGCAAGAAACTATTTAGATGAAGGTGAATTCTAAGGAAAACCCAAAAGCTTTGCATGTAGCTAAATGTAATTATTTATACCAGCATACCAAACCATAGGTATAATTGTTACTTACTCATCAGCTAAATACATCAAAATAATGGAGGCCCAAACTAGTAACTACGTAGCTGGTAGTAAATTATTTTATCATCAAAGAGTGCATATATGTCTATAAAATTGTATACTTGATCAGAAGTTGATTTCCTTTATCAATTTAAAGAACACATGTAGGACTACATAGATATAACAAGGGAAGGCACTTTTCCATGGGAATCAACTTCATCTATCAGTGGTGACTTAGACACCCACCTCCTCAACTAGGCCTAAGGTAACCATGAACTATGATTGATGTGAATGGTCTTTGTGTATGAGTGATAACTTCTTGTGTATTATTCAACAAAGGACATCAATGATTTCATTATGTGATTATAAGTTCATAAAGCAACCATAAACCAATGAGTTAAAACTCTAAATTATGCCTTAAAAGGAGTTGATATGATATGGTGGGCAACTCATTAGGATAATCAACTAAAGTGGGATGATGCTTGTGAACTCATGATCAGTAGGTTCTAGCTATCATAATTTATCCACACCAATTATCCATTCTTTCAAAAAAGTGAGCACCCTAAAATTCATAGACATAAATGTGTTGAAGTCTAAAATGAGGAATGTGTGGCACCAAAGTATTCGGTTCACTTTTTTCACTATACACTTGCTTCATTACAATCATCATGGTACATTCACCAAAAACATAGAAGGGAGACCAAACATTGGATATAAGCACAGAGTGATTTTACATAAACCTTTATGTTTGAAGATGAAAATTTGCTAGTTCACAATGTGTTGTACAAATTTAATTATTTTTTATGCCAAGGGTACGCAAAGGACTTGAGTACCACAATAAAAACTAATGTGCACAAGAATGCAACCTTTAATTTTAATGACGTATTACAAAGGTATATAGTTTCCAGGAATGAAGAACAAACTATGACACAACCATGTCATCACATATAAGATTAGATACAATACATTAAAGAATTAAATTTTGATGGTGACTTAGATTTTAAGGATTTATTTGAGCATGAGCAACCTATAGAACTACTCAAGAACACTAGTACAGAACCCATTGAAGAAGACAAGTTACGTAATATCCAAATTCCTAAACAATAAGGGAAATAGAGGCTATAAGAATATTTTTATGAAGAAAAATTCAATATTTATCAATAAACCATCAAAAAATCATGTCGTAAACATCAAGACATAGGAGGTCCCTGAATTGGCAAACATCAATGACTATTAGATGGATGTTGTGATCTCTAAAGTGTTGTAACTTATGAGGTATTATCAAGATGTTTTTTCCCAAAAATTTCTCAAAAGTTTGAGGTGTTAATCAATCTCTTGGAGAGATGCATATTTAACTAAAGGAGTCTACACAACCTATAAAGAAGCATCCAATAAGCTCAATTTAAATATGAAGTTGAAAGTAAAGGTTGAGTTGGATAGAATGAATGATGAATGAATCATCTATCTATTAGAAAATGTAGATTAGGTAAGCCCATGGTAGTTCATCCCTAGAAAATAGGAGAAATGTAGGTAAATGGGGACTATCACATCTTGAATGTTTCGTACATAAATGATCCAATTCTAATTCCTTTTATAGATGAAGTTTTGTAGTCTATCATAGGATATGAAGTCTATTATTTCATGAATGGTTTCAATAGATATCATCAGATACCAATCATAGAAGAAGATAGAGCCAAAATAACATTTGCAATAGAATGGGGCTCTTTTTCATATAAAATCATGCCTTCTGGCCTGAAGAATGCACCTATGGTGTTTTTTCATGTAGTGGTTACGATATTCAAGGATTTCATTCATGACTTCTTAAAAGTTTACCTTGATGATTAGGTATTCTTATCCTTGTTCAAAGAGCAGTTGTCTAAGTTGTGTTAAATGTTGGAATGATGTTGAACCCTATACATTGATTTGAATCGAAAGAAATTTTTACTTTTCACACCATTTGGTGTTTTGCTAGGATACATAGTTTATAGTGAAGGCATTCTAGTAGATCAGGCAAAAATGTAGTCATCTTAAGTATGCCTCCACCTATTAGTTCTAGTAAAGTGAACTCTTTCCTAGGGCATATAGGCTACTATCATAAATGTATCAAAGGCTATGAAACTATTTCATCTTTAATGGAAACTTTAATGCACAAAAATGCAAAGTTTTTTTGGACATAAAAATGCCAAGAAATGTGTATTGAGCTGAAACAATGACTAGTTCTTGCTTCCATACTTATCTATCCAGACTAGAGCAAGCCTTTTCACGTATATTTGGATGATTTACGTATCGCATTTGTTATTGTTATTTTGCATCTTATAGATTGTGGGATTGACCATCCTATTTATTTTTCTAGATGGAAACTATCTAACATAGATAAAAACTATACAACCATGGAATGGGAAGCATTAACCATTGTATTCCCACTTTAGAAATTTTGATACAATCTACTAGCAACACCATTCAAAGTCTTCACAAATCATCAAGACCTATAATAATTTGTCAACAAGATGATTCTAAGAGGATGAATCTCTTGATGGTTGATATTGTTTCAATATTTTCAATTTTGTATACATGCAAATCCAAGAAGAGGGAATGTAGGACCAGACCATCTCAATGGCATACCAAATGGGGAAGAGCCAAAATAATTACAAGAAGACTCTCCTAATGCTCATATTTTTCATGTCTCTACAATTACTAAGAATTTTGAAGCCATTTCCAACTATATAAAATAAGGATTCTTCCCTATACACTTTTAAGAGTGTGATAAGATGTAGTTAGTGACTAGATTACTGCATATACCATTATTAATGGGTTTCTGTATCACTTAAGGAATGATGAAGTCTTACAAAAGATTGTTATGGAACATGAATGACCTTAACCCTTGGAGGAAAATCATCAAGTAGTTACAAGAGGACGTTTTTTGGGAGAAGACATGACCAAAAATATACTACAACATGGATTATGATGGCCAAATTTATTCCAAGATGTGCACAAAGTTGCATAGCACTACGATGTCTACCAAAGTATGCGTAAACCATTACAAAAAGATAAGATGCCTTTACAGCCTCTGTTAGATGAGTAACCTTTCAAAAAATGGGGAATTGATTTTGTTGGACTAATGAACCCACCAAGTAAACATAGTAAATCAAGGTACATAATTATTATGACCAACTATTTTATAAAGTAGGTTAAAGCTATTGCAACACCTAGATATAATGTGAAGGATGTAACAAAGTTTGTATATGAAAATATCCTTACAAGGTTTGGATGCCCTATGAAATTAATCAATAAAAAATTGATGACATGTATAAACAATACCATCAAGGCTCTAATTGAATAATTTATGATCTTTTATCACAAAAACACTGCATACCATCTGTAGACCAATGGCTAAGCTAAAACATCAAATAAAGTAATAGGTAAAATGATGATAAAAATATGTGATGTCAAGCAAGATGAATAGAAAGATCATAATCATATGATATTTTGGGCATATCACACACATTACAAAATGGCTAAAATATTTACACTATTCTAGTTGGTGTATGTTCTAGAAGCAGTCATGTTGATAAAATATTTAATTCTCAGACTATGCATGGCCATGGTTATGTGACTCAAAAATCATCAGTCTCTTACTAACCATCTCCTTAAACTAAATAATATGGATGAGTCTAGACATATATTATCCTAGACATAGGAAGTGAACAAGCAAATCAAGAAATCATGGCATGATAGAAACTTACAACAAAAAGAATCTCACAAGGATCAACTAGTCTTATTGTATGATAGTCATTTCAGATAATTCCTAGGCAAGCTATAAATACAATGGAAAGGGCCCTATAATATACATGACCTAAAATATCAAAGAATCATGATTTTAAGAGATAATTAGGGATCCATGTTTCTAATGTAGGTAAATGGCTTTAGGCATAAGACCTACTACAATAGTATATTAATCTCATTCTATAATCGGAGTGGGTGCTAAGTAGCACTATGTATATTAGGATTTCCCTATTTTTGTATGTTTTTTATTTGTTTTTTATATTTTGTTTTTTTGTAGAATATCTCAATAATGACATATGTGAACTATAAATACGAAGCATCACATGTACTATATGTGTGCAAAAGGATCCATGTGTGCCATCAAAAAATTTAAAGAGGAGAGACTAAAAATTTTTAAGTTTGAGAAAGGTACAAAAACATCACATCAGCAAGATATCCATTAAATAATGTCCAACCACAAGAATTAATTTCCATATCCAAGGGTCAATAGACATGATCTTCAATAAATCTATGGCTAGTCAACATCAACTACTTATACCCATATATAGACACCAAAGAGCATAACTATGTAACTTCACACATGTACTAATGATTAATTATTTTAATGGACATATCAAATATCTATTTTCCACATCCACCATTACATTCAAAGTGAGTGGACAACTAAGTGTGGTTTTGATGTGGACCCCAATAGGTGTGAGTTCTATAAAATCTAAGTTTGAATACTAAGTTGGAATTTCATCCTTGAGTATACTTTTCATGAGCTACTAATATCAAACAGTCAATTTATTTTATTATATATAGAATAGAGAGAATTTTAATTTCATCCTTCATGTAGCTATGAATACTTCACTACTAAATACAACTCTCACTAATGCATAAAAATAAGCCATAGGTGTTGACATGGCACTCTAACAAACAAAGTATAGTGATTAAAAGCCATTTGATTACCTCTATCAAGCTAAGTAGAAGCTCTTCTACCCTAATCCTATTGATGCTACATAGCTAGTCACCTCATAACTCCCCATTAATTCTAGAATACAGACGTTGAGTACCTACTTCGTATGCCTACCTTTGACAATCTAGGGAAGATAATGAAAGTATTTATTTGGGCCCAGATGAAACTATTATCATCAATAAAAAAATCCATGGATTGATATCTAAGCATGCCTACAAGTAGTGATTCAATGCTTCCATATAAGATAAAAATGCCTCCCATTTTGTGAGAAGTGTGAGATCTATATGTGCAGAGAAACAAAGGTATTCCCATTAATTAAATTATATAAAATCTAGTGTATATACTTGTAGAGTGTATAAATACATGATTTTGGTAGATGACCAAGTTCACCAAGTAAATTCCCAAGGGCACCATAGAAATCACTCACTAGGTGATCCACCAGAATTAATAGTTCAATTGGATAGAGTACTTTGTCTAGGAACTACTCATAAATATTGAGAAATGTTACACCTCCTACAAGAAAATATTATAATATAATTTATTTATTTTCCTACTTGGCTTCATGCAATGGAAGTCAATAGAGGGCAATGTGCACCTAGATAAAGACTATTGGCTATTACAACAATTCTAT
This sequence comes from Torreya grandis, assembly GCA_037957365.1. Taxonomy (NCBI): domain Eukaryota; kingdom Viridiplantae; phylum Streptophyta; class Pinopsida; order Cupressales; family Taxaceae; genus Torreya; species Torreya grandis. The sequence goes on along the minus strand of JARHVA010003614.1, from coordinate 589,528 downwards.
AATCTCATCTAGATGTAGGACTATAGAGATCTCACACATGAGGGAAAATTCAAATATTGGTGGGAGGAGTGACTAGACCTAATCTCCACACATCCTTGAGTGTTAACCAATGTCACATAGTATTTATCTTAACATGTCATAGTCACCTTACTATCCAAAGTATTTTTTAATCACCATTTATGATCTACCATGATTTCCTTTCCTAACACTTCCCTTCTTCATCACAATTGATATAGCATAGGCCAAATTAGCTCAATAAAAAGCATTCATAGCTAGGTGTGTGTGACCCATTGCAATCCATACCACCCAGCGTAAATATTCTTACCACATAACAACCAAAACTATTAACCAGCTCACAATAAAAGAAAAGAAAGCACAAAGTAGATCCTCATTTGGCATCCCCTCCTCTAAAGTGAATGACACATAACACTATTACATGGAAGGATGATTCAAAGGTGATATATATTATGAGCTCATGTGACCTCATCTAGATGAGCAGAAATGAGAAATAATTCTATATGGTTATGACGGAAGACATGGTTAGAGATTAATATGAGAAGGAGGAAGAAAAATAATTCTTTTTTGAAAGGTAGTGTGCCTAGTGCAAGTCCACAAGAATGTTCCTCTAAATCTATGGGCGGACCTCCCATCCTACCCATCTTCCATCATCATATACATAATTCAAGAATAAGCATAGTATCTCCAACATAGAATGTACTTCTTCTAGCCTTGAATTTCTCTAACATTCATAGATGACATCATTTTTATACCCCTATCAAAGAGTCCACCTAAAAAATTGGTGTGAAATCCCCAAACATGGAGGAAGGCATAGGTCTCCCCTACCTTGGAAGAGTTCACATTTAGACAACCATCTATTATGTAGGAATCATAAATTACCCTTAAATCTATTGCACCACCACCTAGATGTAGATTGGTCAAGATTGAGAGGAAGAAGCCATAGGTTTCAAGTTTATTGGTGAGACCAGTTGATTCTCCACTATTACCATAAGATTAAGATGTTGAGGATATAACACCAAAATATGTAACACTTGAGGAACAATAGGCCACTAGGGAATAAGCTGATTTCACAACTAAATGTAGACTCGAGAAGGAGGAAAAGAAGAGAAAGAAAGAAGGATCATAGTAACAACATGAAACATAGAAAGGCAAAGAATTTGAGGCCACACAAAAGGCCAAAGATGTAGAGGTAGACATTTAGAGGGCTACAGATGTGGCCAGATAGGCCCAAGAAATAATCGATATAAAAAAACATTAGTAGGAAGAAAAGATAAGAAGGAAAAGGAAGAAGAAGAATAAGAAGAAGAAGAAGAAGAAGAAGAAGAAAAGAGGAAACAAGACACAATAGTCTAGGTGCAATAATAGGTAGAGGAATTTAATATAAAGAAGAAGGAAGAGGATGATGAAGTCTTATGGAAATAATAAGAGTAGTTTACAATCTCAAGCACAGGTGCAGTCTCAAGTTTCACAATAATAAGACAAGATTATAGCCATGGTAATGGAAGAGAAAAATAAGAAAGAGAAAGAGGAAGGAAAAAAGAAGAAAAAAGAAGAAGAGTAGATGAAGAATAAATAATAAGAATAATAGTGGAAGAATGAAGAAGAAGAGAAAAATTAGAAAGTAGAGGAATAAAATAATAAGACACAAGAGTAAGAGAAGAGAAACCTTTGCTAACATATTCAAAATAATCTCTAACATTTCCATTATCTGTAATTTCCATATACAAGCTTATAACTACCTATTTAGGCTTATTAGGCATAAATATCATGTTAAGGCTCTCCTTAGCATTCAAGGAACCAAATAATTAAAATTAGACTAAGATCATTTAGAAAAAAATTCAAGGACCCTTCTTTCACTCTTGTATTTCACTTCTATGTAGGGTTCAAAACTTTCACCTTCTTTGGCGCTTTGCCTATAGGTGGAAATTAGGTATACTTAAGTTATAGGTGTAGACATCCCCTTTATTATTTGGCACATTGAGACCTATATAATAAATTAAATTATGATGTATAGGGTCATGATACCTATTCATACCTTATAAACCTCTTCAAACCATCTTCTATCAATGTATCTTCCACTTTGTAGTCATAGCCCTATTTTCTCATGATTGGCATGTGGAGAGTAGTTTGTGATCTTGACTATGTGAGTGGATGCTTTCTTAAATTTTATCCTCTCATATTTTGATTATATTCTCCATATTTGGGAAGTATATATCCCATTATTATAGTTTTCACTCATAAAAACCCTGGCCTTCTCACATATTTACATATGGGCCTATGGCTATCTACCTAGGCCTATTATTCCTAGTTAGACCTTCTATTCATTATATATTGGCTTAAAAATGACCTTATAGTCCTCATTTTCACTTTAAATATATATTTACATGTGTTTTGATGTATGGAGGATGTCTTTACTAGTTAAGTCATTCATTCTAGTGTGAAATACATTTAAACAAAATCCACACCTTGACATAGGTATGTTAGGACTTCTTAAGTTTACTATTTGAGTTGAGTACACTATAAAATGAACATTAATGGATTTGAAACCTCTTGGATGAATTATTTTTCATTATATCATAGCTCTCTCTAAATTTAATTACTCTTTGTAATCCCCTCCTTGAAAGCTTGGTTGATTGTCTTAACATCTTTTATATGTTGTTAATAGGGAACTTTCATAAGGGATGGTTAGGAAAAATATTATAAAATATAAGAATTGAAACTTAATATTTCAAAGGCTACCTTAAACAATTATAAATTACCTCAATCAATGCTATAACCATTATAAACATTGACTAAATGATTTTGAACCTTGCTTGTACGTGACAATTCTTTATTTTTTGACTATGTGAGGAGGTGTGTCTCCTTTTTTTAGCATCTAAGATTATTATCATCATGAAAACCTTTATCATATCTTATCACATCCTCCTTGAACATAAAAATTCCAACTTCTATTTCTCTTAATTTCTTCTCATTTCTTAATTTAAGGAAGAAATAAGAAACTAGTAATAAGGGTGTGGTGGAATAACCTGGTTGGTGATGCATGTGTAATCTAGACAAGTATGTAGAGCTCCTCTCTATCTTGGAAGGAATAACCTGTAGATAATAAATCACTAAAAATATTGGTTATTATCATGATAGTTAGGTGACTGCCTAGCATTAGCTAGATCTAAGAAGCATGAGCTTGCTATGATGCTGTCAAGCCACTCTTTGATAATAATTAAGTTAAAAGAGATAAAATTAAGATACTTGCATCAAATAACAAAAAGGAACTAAAATGAAATATAATAATAAATGAATGTTTGTTATAAAAACTAACTAAATATAGTAAAAGTGGGTCAATACTAGTGTTAAAATAGATCAGGTTAGGTTCAAAAAATTAGGTAAGGGTCTCTGAATAGGTAGGGACATACAATGTTAGATTTGGTTGGGGATAAAGGGTTAGAAATAACTTATTATTTCATGCCATTGTGACCATCAGTGTTTAGGCTGACCATCAATAGTTAGGCTGACCATCAATGGTTAGGTTGACTATCGATGGTTGGGTAACCATTAGTGGTTGTAGTGACCATTGGCAGTTATGTTGATCATCGATAGTTGCTTATATAATTTTGGAAGTGTTCAAAAAAGGAATTTTTATAAAGGATCAATGATCAATTAAGGGTCTATTAAGGGTCTGGGATTTAGAAAGTAAGATGTAGAAAAGGTCTAATAAGGGAGAGAAGTTAGAAATAAGAATGAAAAAACATAAGAACAAATATACACATTGCTTTCTAAATGGATAGAGGTTGATGGCTGGAGTAATTTTGGTAGATTAAAGGTACTTTTGACTCTAGAACAATTTTGGCATAGATTTGGATCTATATTGATGGTTTTGAATTGCTAGAAGAAGACTAGCTAGAAAGATTGAATACCTATGTGCAAGAATGCTTATGATGATTGAAGGATCTTTTTTACTTCCTACTCCCCTCATTTTATAGGCAAAGAGAGACAAAGGATAGAAGGTTCCCTAGTAGGTTGGATTGATGATTTTAATGCTTAGGAATTCATTAGTAATGGTAAAGGCACATATATTTAATTGTGATGTGTTAGCTTGCACAGCTAGTGTTTGTATAAGAATGAGGAAGACCTAACTATCGATGATTATCCTAACCATCAATGGTCAAGTGTCTAAAGTAAAATGGGTCAATTTTTTTTCAAAAAGGTTGGGTAATGATTAATTTAGTAAGTTAATGAGTTAGTTAGCTAAGTAGCTAACTAGACCCAAGTTTTATGGGTCGATTATTGGGTCAAGAAGGGTTAGGTGGTCCCTAAGTTATCTCAAGGCATTTTGACATTTGGAACCATTGTGTACCATTTTTTAGTGTTTGCATTTTCCCTTTTTTGTTACATAACTTACAATTAACATTCTATAAAACAAAAATGGATTACTTTGTTGAAGTTCTAGTTGCCTTGAGTATGGGAGGAGGTGTTCCCCCTCAAATATAGATTTGATGAGGTGAAACCAAAATTGATTTAGGATTTGATAAGTATTGTATGGTGAGTCATAAGGTTGGTGATAACGAGTGGTTGGGAATTTGAAGCACAAACATATGCATAAAATGTGACTAAGTATGATAGCCAAGATCACACAAAAACTAAGGTTGCCATTGTTGATAAAAATAAGGTCAATTCTAGAAGGATTGGGGATGGGGTAACCAAGACATAGTGTTAGGCATAGTTGATCAGGTTATTCCTATAAAAGTCTCCTATATAGGGTCAATGTTTTTGAAGGTATCTGATGTAGTAAGTGTTCCTTTAAAAAACACAAATTGTTTAGTTGTACATGAGGTGGTGTATATTTCAAATGTTCCACATGTCAAGGTTGGTTAGTGTGGTTAAAAAGTACCAAGGCAAGGTCATTGTATAAATATGTGATAGTTTAGGTCAAAAAATGGCCAACATCAAGGTGAATGTGATCTAATTCTTGGTTGGAGAATGATAATCTCTAAAAATTTAGGTGGTAGAAGGGTAATCTCTAGAAAAAATGAGGCACTTAGGTCTAGGTGAATAAATTTTTTTAAATGTGGGTTTCCTAACCATTGACAATCAAGGGTCCCAAAATTGACTGTAAACAGTCATCTTAACTATTGATTGCTAGGGAGAACCCTAAAATCATAGTATATAAAAAGTGAAAATGAAATTTTCTTTTCACCTTTTACAATTTGACTTCCATGCATCCTATGTGATTTGGTGATTTTTTATTTTTTGTGAAAGGTTTGACTAATCATTTTTTTTGATGTGATGATTATTGATTGGTTAGAGGCATGTGTTGACGTGATCTACTAGGACAAAGGATGCAAGGTGGATGAGGAAGCAACTAAATAGTGAGACATGGGCTCTATCCTCAATAGCAATTGATGAATGAGGTAGGGGTGTTTTAAAATTGTTAGATTAGTTGATTTGGTTATTTTTAAGTTGAATTTGGGTAGTTTATGGTTGTGTTGGATAGGGTTTTTTAGGTTTGACCTAGATGTAGGTTTTATTTGGGATTGGAAAAATTAGCTATTGAAATTTGAAATTGAAAGAGTATTTGGGTTAGGTTAGGGTATAAGATTAAATTAGGTAATTTTTTTGTTGAAATTATGTTATTTTTTTGGTGTTTAGGAAGGTAAGGTTTAGTAGTTTGTCATCAGTAGTCACACACAGTGAGTGTTGATGGATAAACCTAATTGTCGATGGTCAAACTTGACTATCGGCAGTCGTAGTGACTATCAAAGTTCAAATGATTGGGGAAGGTATGTTTTAATATAAATATATAATGAATATTTTAAATTTTTTGAAGGGGTATGGGGTAATTAAAATTCCAAGTGTAAGTTAGGTTAGTGCAATTGTTAATTATAAGTAATGTGTTAAATTGGTTTTTGGTTAGAGTTAGGAGTAATGCCAAGTGTAAGTTAGGTTTAGAGAAGGTGTTGAAACTATTTGGAGGTTATGGTAGAGTTTTTTTGATAAAAGAGTTAGATGTTTGGTTTGATGGGTGAGGGTAGGTATTGAAATGTTTCTGGATTGGGGTAGTATATGAATAGGTTGATTTCAATGGGTTTATGTTGATAAATAGGTTGATGTAGGTAAAATGAATGAAGTAAAAAGAAATGAGGAATGGTTATGGAAAAATAAGTGTGAATGCTAACTTTGATTTTTTTCCAAGCATGAGATCAGATCCAAATGAGGGATCGTGTTCTTAGAATCTTTGTGCAGATCTATGAAGGGATGACTAAAGATGATTGGACACACATGGGTGAGCTTGGCCTCATGTCAATGAGATACTATCAATGCTTTTTGCAAGATGAGGTGATGATCATGGCCCTCATCAAGATATGGGATCCAACCAAGAACACTTTCCTCTTATTGATAGGAAAGATGACCATCCTACTAGAGGATGTTCATAGGATTACATAGGTGCCTATTTAGGGGGAGCTAATTTACCATATTGAGAGTGAGGAGAGGGATGAGTAGATGGATATTATATATGGTGTCGATCAAACCCTTGATAAGTGGTGTACAGATGGTTTTGGTTATGGGCAATTATATGAAAGGGATTTAGATAAGAGGCATTTTATTACTATGATGATGATGTCAGTTTCCTATTTTGCCTTACTTGATTTGAGTAGTAGGTGATTTCCTTATCTACTATTGGCAGTGTTGGTGGGGATGTTACTTGGTAGGATAGTGTTTGGATTGGCATCAATTTTGTTTGTCTAGATATATATGGATCTTTAGATGTTTTGATCTCATAGGAGGTATGGGATCAACATAGTGTTTGTAACCCATTGTTGGGCATATGAGTGCATGAGGCTTCTTAGACTATTGGGGCTACCATGTGAGGGATATGTTTAGATGGATTTTAGAGTGGGTTTCATGTGGTGGAGGGGTGATTATGCCTTCATAGGAATCAGAGAAGGTAAAATAGATAGTGACTTGTTTAGGGATGCATTGGATGGCTTGGTTGTGGGTGATGTGGTATGGAGCCTGTATGTTGGCTTTCTGAGGTGGGGCCTCTATAGTTATCATACATTATCATTACAGAGCTAGAGATGTATCCATGGGAGGAGAGAGAGTGAGACTGAGCTCATCTCATTTATAGATTTTGGAGGTAGTTTGGCATAGTTTAAGGGATTTTAGGTCCATTCCTAAGGTATATGAGCGATGATGCTAAGTTTTTATTACCTAAGCCTTAGCCAAAGGAGGTGGTTCTAGATCATGAGGATCCACCTATAAAGTAGGGATTAATGACGTTGGTTTTGTTAATAAATATGTATCATGGTACTAGGTCCTTTATATAGTAGACAATTTTGGGTGGGATGATGGGGGTTGGTAGACCATGGATGTAGATCCAACTAGTAGAGGTCCATAGGTAAAGGTACAGGGTGGTGGCCCTAATGGATAGGTAGGAGTAACACTAGTTGTTACATAGGTATAGATTATAGGGTTATAGGGATAGGTGGCCATATTACAAATCCATATTGTGACTTTACAAGGTCATATTGCCACCATGATAGGTAAGAGATATCAGGATAGGACCTCATTAGGCTTGGTGATCCAAGAGAGGGACACCTTAAGATAGAGGGTAGGAATAGTGATATCACCAATAAGACCACTGGGTACCATCCCTATAACATATTACTTGGCCACAACAGAGGAATTGAGGTATTATTAGCCCATAGTTTTGGCACAGTGTCTTGAGAAACCTCGATGCGGTGAGTACATAGCCAATTTAGTAGGTGGGGTAGTTTTGGTAACTCTAGGTTAGTGGGATACTTTGATGGGTGGACAAGAAGGCATCTTAAGAGGACCAGCACTAAATGGTAGTGGTATTATAGGTGGGGATAGTGGTAGTGGTACCCCAGAGGCATGATATGATAGGATGTATAGATATAGATGTACATGATTTTGATATTGTCCTACATGTTGATGCAATAAAATATACATGCTTTTAGAGAGAGATGATATACATTATTACATGTATCATTTATTTTGATGACATGATGTATATGATGTTTATGATGTTCATGATGATATCTCGATGTGATTTATGATTTACGCTTATAAGATGTGGACTCAATAGCTTAGGCATATAATGATTATGGATGATGTTTTGTTTTTGTTCATGGATATGATGTTTATGATTATGGATGGTTTGATTATAGTTATTGATGTGATTTGATTATTATTATTATTATGATCTTTTATGATTTTTTTGATTTGATGTTTGTAGTTTATGATCATGGATATGTTATGAGATTTATGATTATGGATGTGGTTTATGATATGATGTTTATGAAATCACATAAAGTAAGTTAGATAAAAAACTAGATGTGGGAAAATAGATAAGAATCATGAGATATATGTCTACATGAACCAATGATGAGAGGATAAGAAAAAAACATGATGACTTTTCATTGGTAAGGATAAAACGAAAATTGAAGTTAATTATCTTAGGGAACCTAAGCCTTTCTAATGATTTATATTATCATGCTTTGGTTGATAAAAGGGTATCTATATCACATTGTGTCAAGTAAGCTCATAATCCCTTGATGTGTAGATGGTATAAAGGGGAGGTAGGTGGTAGGTAAAGGTTAAATGGGTGACAGGTAAGGTAACTTTATGTGGGTTAGTTTTCCCCTTTTATAGATGACCTAATAACCATATTAGATAAATCCTTGTCTTCATGAAAGGTGTATAATAATCGATACAAGAAGTCTACTAATGCTAGCTATGAAAGTTAATTAAGGCTTTCTTGGGATAGCTTGTTATGATTTTGATATAAGGTCCTTTATTGCTTTTGTTTTGATAGGTTTCTAAAGTTGATCAATATGAGAATATTTAAATGATTACTTTTGACAAATTTGACTAGGCATCCTTCAAGGGAGTGGTCTAAGTTTAGGTTTGTTTATTTAGTAGCTATCCTTTAAGGGATAAGTCTGTCTTTTTAAGCAATTTAGTTTTTTTGGGTAGTTTTAATTCATGGGAGAAGTCTACAACTCTAGAGATATATGACCCAAGTGATATTTCAGTATCTAAAATTGTTTAGAGATCAGGATTAGACATAGACTAGTTTATATAGGCTTAGAGGTTTACCTTTATGAGGTCAAAAATTTAGCACATAAGGTTAATGGTAGGTGAAATGGTTTTGATGGACAATGACCATGGGATTTTGTCTAATTAGAGATGAAAAGTATCCATGAGAACCATGCTATAGGTAGAGATAGGGTACCCATATTTAGGATTAGGCTATAACTATGATGGTTAATCACATGGTTTTATGTTGTAATCGGTTGTCCTCAAAGGGACAATGATAGGTAAGTGAAGGTGAAAATCTCTTCAATCAAGGGATGAGCTTAAGTTAGACAAGAAGGTGAGTTTGATCCCTATTTAACAAAAGAAAGGATGCATATATGAATCATTGAGAGACTCAAGTTTTGGTTTACCTTAGAAAGAGGAAAAATGGTAAGCTTCTAATCCATAATTATGGGTTATGATGTAGGTCCAAGCCAATTTAAATCAAAATTGCCTCTTTTGATTTTTTCCATATTGGTTACATGTTGATTTTCCTTTAGGATGAGGTTTTTTATTTTGAATTCTCATTCTTTCAGGTGCTTGTTATAGGTGTGCTTGATTCACTCTTGGTAGACATGAAGATGGTTAAACATTTTGAGGTGATGCTTGTCAAGTAGCTCAAGTCATGTTAGATGTTTTTGATGATAGTCACTCTCAAAAATTATTTCTTTCAAGGATATGCAAAGATAAGGAATCTATACTTTGAGAGGTATAACTGCCTCTACTTTGAAGACTAGAGAGAAAGGTGTAGCATCCATAGAGGTTTGAATGCTATTACGATAGGCCCATAAAGTGAAAAGAATGTGCTAGTGCCAATCCTAACCTAAAGCACTGATTAATTTAGTTAACATTTTATTGAGGGTTTTGTTATAGGCTCTACCTATCCATTTAATAGTGGATAATAACGTGAGGAAAAGCTTAACTTGATTCCAAATGGATTACAAAGACCTTAGAATTGATTTTTTTTGAAATATTTTCCATTATCAATGATGATCTTATGGGGAACACCAAAATGACAAATGATATGATGATTGATGAACTCAACTATTTTATCAACTTTGTTTGATATGAGAGGAATAACTTGCACCCATTTGGTGAAATACTTGGTGGTAGTGATAATGGATTGGTGTCACTGTGAATAATTAGGATTGATTTCTCAAATGAGATCAAGTCTACATTTTGAGAAAGGCCAATAGTCTTTTGATACTTGAAGGCCATGGGTAGGTACATGATGTAAATTTGTGTGATGTTGACATTTAACACACTTCTTTACATAATCAAAATAGTCCTATTTGAGTGTGGGCCAATATTAGCCAAGGTGAAGGATATATTTAGTGATAACTAAACCAATAAAGTGTCCCCACATATTCTAGCATGCATTTATTTGATACCATGGAAAGCTTCATGACTATGTAGATAGTGGAGAAGGAAGCCATTAGAACCATGATTATAAATGATTCATCTTAGTATGGTATAATTAGAGGTACTATGAATAAAGGCTCTTTAGGTATTTTTAAAGAGGTTGGGTGGAATGATGCTGAGGTTGAGGTAGTTAAAGGTTTGTTCATATCATATATCTGATGGAGATACCTCCACACTAAAAATGGTAGGGAGGTTAGAATGGATATAATAGGGTATAATAAAATGGTGAATGGTGATAAAAAGTTTAGAATCGATAGGTGAAACTAGGATTTGGGAATCAATGGAAGCCATTGTATCCATAAACTTGTTGGTCGATTGTGGAATAGACTAGATAAGATAATGATCAAATGATGCTAAGATTACATCTACAAGTTATTTGTACTTTTGAAAGACATCATTATTACATTGCTAGAATTTATTGACTTGGTTGACCATAAGCTATGAATTTATAGAGACACTAATCATCTTGACTCCAAAGGCTAGAGTGGTTTAAAGACCTATTACTAGGGCTTCATACTTAGCCATATTGTTAGTGTACTCAAAATCCAGTTTAAAGGAAAGGGGAAGAGGTTCATAATTAAGGGTAATGAAAATAACTCTAGTACCTCCACCACATTATCATTTAGAGCCATTAAAGTACATGGTCATTTTATAGATGGGGTCCTTTTGAGAAAGAGTCACGATGGACTTATCTAGAAATACAAGAAAAATAGGTTGGTTGTCTGGTATAGGAGATTCAGTGAATTAATCAACAATGTATTTCCCTTTAATCAACTTTTATTAGATAAAATCAAGGTCAAACTTAGCTAAAAGCATCAGCCACTTAGCCATACATTGGTTTTGGTATCATTTAGAGTGCATGTACATCAGGGGGTTAGTGTTAGTGATGATGCAAGTTTTGTTGTTGAGAAGGTAATGATAAGGTTTGGAAGCCACAAAGACTAGGGTGAGGTAAAGTTTTTTAGAATGGGTTCACTAAGTGTCATACTCTATAAGTGTTTAAATTATGTATTATACATCTTGCTCTTTATTTTGTTCATCACAGTGAGTGAGCATTGACCCTAGGGAATGGTTAGTGGTAGAAATACAAAAGCATAAGGCTTGGTTCTCTTTAGGAGGGGTAATAATGGGTGGAGAAAGAAGGTACTCTTTAAGTGAATAAAAGGCTTGATGGTATTCCTTAGTCCACTTAAAATATGTATCTTTCTTGACAAGATGGTGAAAATGTTGGCAATTATCTGATAATTGAGAGATGAAGTGATGGATGGATTGTAGCTTTCCCTGTAGGCTATGAAGTTGCTTAAGTTATGTTGGAGGTGGAATCTCCAAAATTTATTTGAATTTTGTGGGGTATACCTCAATTCCTTGAAGAAAGATGAGAAATCCTAGAATCTTTCTAGATAGAACCCCAAAAATGCATTTCTTTGGATTGAGTCTGATATGGAAATAGATAAGGTGCTCAAAGATGATTTTGAGAATTGCTAGATGATCCTTGTAGTGTTTGGATTTCCTAAAGTGATCATCTACATATTCCTCTATGATTTTATGGATAAGATCATAGAATATGTAGGTCATCACATGCTAGTAAGTTACTCCAAAATTCTTCAGACCAAATGGCATGACCCTATAGCAAAATGTTCCCCATGGGGTGATGAAAGAATTTTTATGTTGATCCTTGGGGGAAATCAAGATTTGATTATATCTTGAGAAACCATACATGAGAGATAACATCTCATGGCTAGATATAAGATCAATAAGTTGTTTAATGATAGGAAAAGGGAAGTTATCCTTTGGGTAAGCAAGGTTGAGGTCATGAAAGTTGATACAAAGGTGAAGTCCCCATATAGGCTTGGTAATGAGAATTGTGTTCCATTGAGTATAATTTATGGCTTAGATGAAGTCGACAGATAAGAGACATTGAAGCTCTTTTTTGACTAGAAGAGTGATGTAAGGGTGCACCTTATGAAGCTTTTACTGAATAGAGTTAATGTCAAGATGGGTGACAATGTTGTGAAAGGATATATAAGGGTTGATTTCAATCATATCCTGATATTACCAAGAAAATTATATGCTTAGATTATGAATAAAATAAGGGTAATCTTATTGCTCCATAGAGTCTAAGGATTGACCAATATTGACAATACGAGGGTTATCCTGACTACCCAAGTTGACATCAATAGTGGATTTATTTAATATGGTTTGATTATTAGGAGGAAGGGGTTTGTGGATATAATAATCCCCTACACCAAGGTAGGTGAGAATGAAATCACCATCTTAATTTTGGATGGTGTTGATGGTAGGAGAATCATTTTCTACCATTTCAAGATGAATGAGAAGAAGGATTTTAGTTTCACCATCATTTTCATAGGTCAGGGGGCCTAAAATAATAGTATTGATTAAAAAAACAAGTTAGGAGGAATGATCTCAAAATCCTTAGACTTTGAGGGAGATTAGGTTGGTGAGGATAGGATGTCCTCATCAATGGTGGTAATGGGTTTTGGTAAATTGGTGGGTTCTTTTGGTGATACAAACCCAAGTCCAAATAGATCATGAGGTTATTGGGTTTTGATATAAGGTAACTCATAAGGTCGATGTTCATAATTACCAAGGCCAAATCCCTTTTAGGCACACCTATGAAGGTATAATTTGGCAAATGCCAGTTTGTTGAGATAAGAGAAGTTAGAGGTAAATGGTCAAGTGGAAGAGATACTGGTGGAAGAAAAAGAGGATGATCAAGTCCCTTATATATTAAGTTGGTTTGATGGTTATCATCAAAAAAATGATGATGGCTATAATGTTAGGGTCATAAATAGGATCGTGTTCAAGGTTCCCATTTTATTGAGGAGTACAGAAAGCATCGAACGATAAAAGATGATACTTCCCTAGGGAGAAATTGAAACATAGGTTCTAAGGGGTCCTCTACGGGATCTAAGAGGAAGGAATAGATGAGTTGGTTGAAGTTTAATCATTAGTATGGGTGGAGTTGTTATTGGTTGGTAGTGATGTAGATGATGGAGGAAAAAGAACATCATTAGGTTGATATGTCATGTTTTAAGATTCGAAGGGACTAGGGTCAGCTTTTATGGTAATAACTTGACCCTCATATTTGAACTTGAGACAATGATGTAAGGTGGATGGGACAAAAATCATGGCATTAATACAATGGAATCTAAGTAAGATGTTATATTGGAAATAACCTTCTATAATGTAAAATATTTTTAGAATTTTGTGAGGTCCCAAGTGGATGTGGAGGATGGTTATCCCCAAGGCAGTGTCCATAGTATCATTGAAGGAGTGGAGGACCATTACAATTTTTGACATGATATTCTTAGGAAATTAGATTTGGTCATAATCATGAGATAATATAATGTTAATACTATCTCCTCCATCAATAATCACCCTTTTGATGTGAGTTTGATTGATTTATACAGTGATGAAGAGTGGAGGATCAAAATCTTTAGAATAAACAGAAGTTATCTCTGAATCTTGAAAGGTGATGAAGGTATAAAGTTGAAGGGAACTGAAAAAGGATGCAATAGGTTTAGGGTATTTTATTTTAACCTCTATTGATTTTAGGGCCTTTATCAATGCTTGATAGTGATGGAGTGAGGTGTTGATTAAGTCATAAATTCTCATCTTCAAAGGTGTCTAATGAAGTTGTTTTATAACCACTCATTGGATGGATTGAGAAGGGTTGGAAGGAGAGGCATCCAAAATGGATATTTTGGGTTTTGGTGATGGTGATGGTGAAGGTTTAGGGTGAAATGGTATGCTTATGGTATAGACACTTTGGACTTTCCCTTATCCTTTTATTGGGCTTGAGATCAGGTAACCATATAGATAGTTGGATTAGGGGCTAGATGGTTGCTTTGGTTCCTCCTCACCTTCAGATGAGAGTGGATGAGTAGGTAAATGTTGGGTAAGTGGTTGGGTTGGTAATGAGATCAATAGAGTTTCATTTGGTATTATATCAATCTCATCCCATAGGTTATAGACAAGGTTTTGGAGAGCTTTTCAATTCTCTATGTTGTGTCCAGGAGTCATATGGTATAAACAGATCAAATTTTCATTGAACCATGATGGTTTAGGGTGTGAAGGATCAAATGGTTTTATATGTGGTAGGATTAAGGAGGAATTTTTCAACAAAATTTATAGAATGGTAAAATAATATTTGAGCAAAGGTGTTGGGGGTGTTAGGTTTTTTGTTTTAGGAGTGGGAGCCTTATTAAAAGTAGGCTTCACTTCAAAAGTTGTAGGTGGTGGAATGGTTTTAGTAGGTGGTTTTGGTTGATATTACTTGATTATGATAATTTTTGAGGTGGAGGATGAAGGTTTAGAAATACGTGGGAATAGGTAGATAAGTTAGTTAAGAATGATGGTGAATTTGATGATTTGGTGGAGGTAGGTATAGGTAGAGTAAAAGGAGAAGGTTTAATAGATGAGGAATAGGTAGTTATGGGAGGGATTTTTTGGTAGATAGATGATTTTATGGGATGTTAGAAGGAATGGGTTGTAAGATAGATGGTAAGAGAGAATGAGGTGGTATAGCTTTGGTTCAAGGTGGTAGTTTAGGTGGCTCCACCTTCTTATTTAGTTTGGTTGGGGTTTTATTTGGTGGACTAGATGGGGCTAAGTATAACTTCAAATATGGGTGAGCAAGGCTGGGTGTAGGAAGTATTCCTAGATTATTGATGTGTTTGGTTAGAGAAGCATAAGGTGATTTGATAATTTTATATGGAGGTGGTTTGAATGGTTCTCCTATAGTTTTGGATGAATAAGTGTTTAAGGATGGGGTTGAGTTAATGATAAGTTTGATGATGGATGCAAGTGAGGTTGAAGATTTAGGTTTGTTTTGATATGAGAGCCCAAGATGATGCCAAAAAATGGCTCTATCTAGATTGGGTTGAGAAGTAAACTCTATATTTTAGACCAATCTAGAGAAATTTTTATAAATAGGTTTAATTTATTGGTCATTGGTTTCAAATATTAAGCCCATGGGTTGGGGTGAGGGAATGGTTTATTCACATTTACCCTTTATGGAAGGTTCCATGATTTGGGAGGATGTTTCTTCCATGGAAGGTGAAGACAAGGTAATCTCTTCTTTTGGGATGGTTTCCAAAGATAGAATGGGTGGTTCTAGGATAGGGGAGGAAGGTACGATGGCTTCATGTGAAGGAATGGAGATGGTTGTTTCCTTTTTGGGGTGTCTAAATGAATGGTGGATAATTCCACCACATCAATAAGTGGAGTAGGTACAGAGGTAGTTGAAGTAATGGTTACCTCCTTTGGTATTTCTATCAAAGGAGAGGTGGGTAAGCCTATGGTCTCATCAAGAAAAGAAAGAGGGATGGTTGTTTCCTTTGTTTGGGTGTCTAAAGGAATAAAGGGTGAGTCCACCACTTCAATTAGTAGAATAGAGGAAGAGGTAGTTGAGGTAATGGTATCCTCATTAATATATTCACTAATAATGACTTTAATTGTATGGATATCATGAGCATGAGATGATTCTAGTTTATTATCATCATAGTTGGTAGAAGGGGCATGATTGGGGAAAGGTTTATGAAATATGTCAAGGGATTGATTTGGGTGTGTATTATAAATATAAATCATGTTTTGGAAAATGTTTTTAAAGGTTTTATACCTATTAACATCATGTCTAATGACATAGTGGAAATCACATAGATCATTCTCATTATACCAACCACGTGTAGGGAAAGAAACATCAAATTATTGGGGAGGTTTTATGGGAGGAAGTTGTAGGATGTTGGCTTTGAGAAATTTGTCCAAAAATGAAGAATAAGATTCCCCAAATGGATTATATTATTTTGGGGCAACTATGTTTTGGTTTCAATTTTGTTGGTTGGAAGAATTAGAGGAGTTGGTTTGGTTGGGTTGGTTGACAGTTGGTAGTGGAGTGGTTTTAAAGACAAATGAGTTTGAAAATACTTTTGGTTTGGTATAATAATGGTTATATTGATTGGTGGTTTTATATGAGGAAGGGTCATTAGATTTAAATCTATATTTTTCTTCAATTTCAATTTTCCCTCATTAATGGATCAGATTTCTAATTTGTGTGCCACGGTGAAAGCCTCGTCGGTCAAAGGTTCTAAAAGTTTGAACCTGAAGATTAGGGGACATATGTTTGGCAAAAAATTGAAAAAAAAATTCAATCAACTGAGCTTGGGGTAAATATAAATATATTTGGTTTATGAAACCTCTCCATCTAGTTACAAAATAGACAATTGATTCATCATCAAATTGCCTAATGGATTAAAGGTTGGTAATAGAGACCTTTTTAGATATATTGATTGAGAAATGATCTTAAATGATTTTGGAAAGTTAGGAAAAGGAAAATATGGATTACTTGGTGAGATAACTATACCAATCTAAGGATGGTTCAGATAGAGACATGGGAAAGGTACGAAGGAGAAGAGAATCATCATATGCAATCAAATAGAAAGAATGATGAAATTCTCTTAAGTGTTATTATGGGTCCTCCTTACTTTGGAACTTGGAAAACTTGGGTATTTCCAATTGAGGAGGATAATATCAATTAGGGATAGATGGGTGAATAAGTTCATTGTAGGTTTGATAATAAGATAAGAGGTTATGAGCCCCAAAGATATATGACTCCAAGTTGGTCATTTTGTCCATTAAAATTTTGACCAAATCTGTTTGAGGTTGAGAACCTCCATAATTATGTGGTAAGTTTGGTTGAGGTTAGGTGGAATAAATATATGGATAAGTGGTAGAAGGTTTAAAATATGCCACATATTAGTATGTGGTCATTGGAGATTGGGATGGTGCCACATAAAGATTAATGGGCACAAAAGGTTGGGTAAAAGGTGTTATGTATCCTTGTGGATTAAGAACATATTAGTATGATGTCATGGGTATTTTTTGAGGGATTTAAATGGGTTTATTTGGAGGTATGTATGGGTTTTTATTTTGTTTGAGTTGAGTGGTGAATCTTGTGCTAATAGGTGGAAGGGTAGGAGGTATGAAAAGAACCAAATTTTGATGTGAGGTGGAAATTGGTGGGTTAGTAGTGATAATGGGAATTATGGAAATAGGAGTAGAAGATACCCCCATGGTGGATGTGGTATGGGTAACCAGAGTTGAGTTTGCTCCTATGTTGGAGGTTTTGGTTAGTGTAGGGGTGTTTGGCTATTGGTTGGGATGTTGGATTGAGTTTGGGTGGTGGTAATAGATGGGATATTGGTGGAATAAGATGATTGGGTGATCATAAGTTGGGTAGAGGTATTACCAACCATAAGATTGGTAACATACCATAAAGTGGACCCATAAGAGGAACCAAATCAATATGGGTGTGGTGAGCTAAGGTGTTGAGGTAATGTTAGAGGGCCACAAGGTTGTTATTAAGGTGAGAAATCCACATCACCCTTAAATACTACTCAAGGCATGTTAGGAAGGGGAGAAAGATGATGAGAAATCTCAAAATTAGAATTATACTCCATGCAAGAAGAGGAAGATGGTTCTTGGTTGGTTTGGTTCCTCAACTATTGTCTAGTAAAGACCATGTGAGGAATAAAAAACAATGATGAAAAGCTCACAACTAAAACACAAAGAAATCAAAAGGAAATGAATCTCAAGGCAATCAAAACATACACTAAAAGTGTATTTAAAACTTAGGATTATTTTTAGATCAATTTTTTCTTCTGCCTTAAAAAGTGTGAAGAAGAAATTTGGTTTGTAGATCAGGTACTAAAGAGGAAGTCTAAGGTTGGTTTTAGGTGTTAAAAGCTCTAGAAAAGAATCTGTATTGAAATTTAGTATGTGGTTTGATATTGGGGCCTACCTACTCACTTAACACATCATATAGATAAGGGTTTCAGGTGCTTAGCCAAGATATACTAAATTTTAGATTCTATACTCAACCAAAGAGTTGATTTGGTTCTCCCCTTGGTAATGATCTCCAAGTGGGATTGCTAGAAAAGGGTAAGGTTATTACTAGGTGATGAAATCCTAATCAAGCATTATCTCAAGTTTATTTTTTTGTGTTGATTTATTATGTGGTTTGGTAAAGTGTGTGATAACAAGAGTGAAACTATGATTAATTACTTTTGCTATTAAGTTAACTACATGAATTAAAACAAGCAAGTAATCAATTTATGCAAGGTTTATTTTAAGCCCAAAAAAAATTCAAATTTTGTTATATGAGAATATAATAAATGAAGAAAGGGGAACCTAGATGATGCTATAGTCCCACCAAGCACTCCAAAATTTTTCTCTTAATTTTTGTTCATTTCTTAATTTATGGAAGAAGATAAGAAAATAGTAATAAAGGTCTGTTAGGAGAACTTGGCTAGTGATGTGTGTGTAATCCAAACAAGTATGGAGATATCCTCTTTGTCTTGGAAGGAATAACCTATACATAATAAATAACTAACAAAAAGGGTTGTTATCAAGATATTTATTTGGACTGCCTAGCATGAGCTAGATCCAAAAAGTGTGAGCTTGTTAGGAGGCTATCAATCCACTCTTTGATAACAATTAAATTGAAAGAGAGAAAATTAAGATACTTGAATCAAATAAAAAAAAGGAAATACAAGAAAAATTGAATGATTTTTAGATAAAATAACTAAATATATCAAAAGCGGGTCAATACTAGTGCTAAAATAAATCAGGTCAAGTTCAAAAAATTAGGCAGGGGTCTGTGAATAGGCAAGGACATAAAAACTTAGATTTGGTTGGGGGTAAGGAGGTAGAAATAACTTATTATTTCATGCCAAGTGACCATAAATAGTTGGGTTGACATTCGATAGTTAGGCTAGCCATCGATGGTTTTAGTGGCCATCATTAGTTGTGCTAACCATTGGTAGTTTCCAATAGAATTATGGAAGTATTCAAAAAAGGAGTTTGTAGAATGGCTTAGTGATCAGGTAAGGGTTTGTTAAGGGTCTGGGAGTTAGAAATCAAGATGAAAAAAAGATATGATGGGGGAGAGAGGTCATAAAATAGAATAAAAATATAAAAGTAAAAATATACCTATTGCTTACTAAATGAATGATGGTTGATGGCTAGAGCAATTTTAGCAGAGTAATGGTACTTTTGCCTCTATTTATATTGATAAATTGTTGGGAGAAGATTGGCTAGAAATCTTGAATACCTATATGCAATAATGATTATGATGATTGAAATATATTTTTCACCTCCTACTCCCATCATTTTATAGGAAAAGATAGATAGAGGATAGAAGGTTCCCTAGTAGGTTAACTTGTTTATTTTGATGCTTGGGAGTTCATTAGCAACAAGCAAGGCAGATATATTTAATTATGTTGTGTTAGCTTACATAGCTAGCATTTGTGTAAGAATGAGAAATACATAACCATTAATAGTTAAACTAACTATCAATAGTCAAGCTTACTATCTGCAGTCAAGTGTTCAAAGGAAAAGGGGTCAAGATGGGTTAAAAAGGGTTGGGTAATGGTTAATTTAGTAATTTAATTAGTTAGTTACCTAATTAGATAACTAGACCCAAGGTTTTATGGGTTGGTTAGTAGGTAAATAAGGGTTAGGTGGTCCCTAAGGTATCTTGGGGTATTTTGACATTTAAAACCATTGTGTATAGTTTTCTAATGTCTACAAATTCATTAAAAGGTAAATTAATTTCCTATTTTTCCAATACCAAACCTATATTAGATCAAATATTTTTGTGGTCAAGTGTTGTCAAATTAACCCCTTGTGCTCAAATTATTGATGGAACCAATAGATATTAACATTATAAACATCACTCAATTATCCTTTAGGGTCTCTTGGACATCTATATCTCCTCAGAACAAGTCTCTTTTCTATCTAAACTAGCACAATTCAACTCAACATACATAGTCCCTTAGAGTGAAAAATAGACTACACTTGAGGTTCATAAGTGATTAATGTATTTATATGAACTAAATGGCATGAATACTTAACTTTATTTAGAATTTTACAAGATCATATTGTTTATAAAACTAACTTATGTACCAATAGTGTCCTAGATAACTTGCAAACCTATAGGGTAGCTTCACCAATCTTCATGTGTTGACCTAGAGAAGAGACACTATGACTCCTTTAAGTGATCATTAATTTCAAGTGGGATGATAATGATGCGTATCAATTTCATAGGTCTCTGAGGGTTTAAGAAATAGGTCATTTGAATTATTGATCCCTCCCATTCATCATGATAATGCAAAACCATGTGTACATTTATGATTGGCACCTTCTCACTTATGAGCATGCCACCATGAGTTGATTTGAGAACCATCCTAAATATTGGATGAAAGTTATATAGGATATAAAGGAGAGTGTTATTTATATTATTTATATTATCTATAAATAATCATGACCCAAAATTATTTTAGTGGTTTGGATCTCAACTTCATCCAAAAAAAACCTACTGCCACCTTCCTGTAGATTGACTAAACTAAATATTTCCTATCTATTTATGGATCACATTTATGAATTGAATTTTTAGGATGGTGTATAATTATTTTTCATACCCATGATAACTCACCCAACTTTCCATTACTCTTTCATCATACTCAAAAATGGAGAAAATGATACAAACTTGTGTGAACTAGGAATTTGACTAAGAAGAGGAGATTAGTATTATATTAGTGAATGAAATCAAATCAAAAACACTAAAAACTAACATATTCATGACTATTTACTATGATTATCTTAGTGAAGAAATAAAAATGAACAAAACATAACTAAAATTCAAGAAAACACATATTTCTTACCTTCCTTGATGCTCAAAGAGTATTCTTCGATTGGGTTGCTCAGTTTGTGCTCATGAGGTCCTCATCAATGGAATCTTAGCTACCTCCATATCTCCTTGGAACCTTTAGATTTGGATTGTATTGTCTTGGAATAAACACTAGTTTTCATGAAGCTTTTAGAACCAATCATGTATTATAACTTTGCATGAATTAAGCTTAAAAATGATGTTCATGGCCTCTTTATTTATTGATTTTTGGAATTGATCATAATCAACCTGAACCACCCATCTTGAGATATAAATGTGTGGTTGAGTAGTAATTTAATTTTTTGAATTAATTTTATAATTATCCTCATCATTACATTACAAAAAATGTTAATTAAGAGGCATGGAGGGTTTTGATGAGGCATAGGAGGCATGAATCCTGATATTTGTGGCATTTATGGCCTAGGGATGTCTTCCCAATAAATGAGGTCACCTAATGATGTAGATATTAAATATTAATTTCCAAAACAAATTATTCAACAAGTTTCCATAGAATTATTTATTAGTCTCTAATTTGGTTTAATTAGTTCTTAATCATGTTTAAGTACTTTGTGCACAAATTACTCAAACTGGTCAAAATGCCTTATTATTGGTCCAAACATTGATGAGATTAGAATTAGGATGTGATGTCAGATGTCTTAGATATGTTATACCATTTAAGATGTTACCAACAATAAATAACAAAATCATGTGTCTTGTGCAAGATATTTGATAGGAAAGATCAATCCAGAGCACCTAGATGTAAAATTAGCATTTTAACTCAGAATAATCTGATCAAAGTAGCTAGCCCATAAATTTCATTGCCCTATTTATGGATTCCATAGCTTAAATAGGCACTTGAATATATCAATTTCAACTCTTTTAATGTTTTTTAGTATTTTTAGGCCAAATTGTACATTTTGATGGAAATTAGTCAAAACCTTGGTTGGAGGTTATTAGTGGCCAACTTTAGGTGTCTACAGTTTGCCCCTATTTGGGAAGGCATTACAAGATATAATAATAATATCTTATCAAATAATGAAAAGGTCATGTATGCCTACAATTGTAATGATGATAAACTAATTGCATGATGCCCCCTTGAGGGAATGATTAGCACAACTAAGTCAGCAAATAGTCCCTCAAAAGAAAGAAATGAAATGAAGGGATCAAAGAAAAGAAAGATGATAGGGTGAAAACACAATTATATTTAAAAATTAGTCAAAATCATTTTGAATGCAAGTGGGATGGTGTACAATGGTTTTCCCAAAGGCGGTTATAAGCATTATACCCCGATAGTGGCAACATGGTATGATAACATAATGATTTGCCTAAAGGTGTTATAACCATTAAGAGGATGGAGCTACCCCAATTAGGATAAAAAAACTAAAAACATGCCCTTGTATAGGCAAAAAAATGGAAGTGGTGACACTACAATTATTTACCCAAATGTGGTTATAATCATTGAGAAATGTAGGTGGGATGGTTTGCAATGATTTACCCATAGGTGGTTATAATCATTGGACCCTGATTATGACAAAAATGTTAAACTTGGTCAAGGATGATAATGTAACATAGAGGGTAATGATGAATTATAACAACCTACTAGTAGGGAGATGATCATTTGAACCAATAAAGGTTGAAATTCTTTCATGGTTAATTGCTCTATTTAGCATATGATTGGGAGTGAATCAGGATGTTAGTGTTGAATAGATGCTACCATTACTGAATAGAATTCTTGAAGCTGAGGTTTATTGTATCATGTGTCAATAAGCATCGTGGTATAATATCATGATGACTTAGATGAATTATTCAAAAGTATTGACTCCCATAATCCAATACTCAATAAAAAATAATGCACCAATGATATAAACCATGATGACAATGTAAGAATATGAATATGGATAGATTCTAGTGTAAGTGTGGGAAAGGATTCACCTAATGAACACACATAAACTAAATCAAGGCAATCATGTTTAAATTAAACAAACAAGAACACAAAAAATTACAAAGAAACACCCAATAGAAACCATATGAACATTGCCCCTAGAAAATAGGTGACAACTTAACAAATAAACGAAATGGGGGAAATAGAATAAAAGGAAGGGGGTGTTCGAGCTATCTCCATATGCACTAGGCATTTGGATGCTACCTACATAGTTCCATTCATATAATATCCAACAAAAACTTTAGGCCAAATGTACTTCTCCTAGGGAATGGGAAGAAAATGATAACTGGTGAAAACAAATAGAATGGATGTGATAGAAGAATATGACTGGTCTTGAAACATGGTAAGTGCATGAGAGAAAAGGCCAAAGAGGATGGGGAAACTAAGTGACAAGTTGTTTTCTTGAAAGTTAGTAAGGGTTCCTAGAATCCTTAAGGCAAAGAAGTGGTCCATGTTTTTTGGTTCTTTTCAAGTAGTTTTATAAATGTTTTTGGAGTATCTCAACTCAATCAAGAATGATGAGACACTAAATGTTTCAATCTCACAAAACAATAAGATAATTTAGACTTAGGTTTCTTTTAAAATGGTGATAATTATCAAACTTAAATTGATCTCAAAATGGCAAAAGCATCCAAACTTAGGTTGCTCATAAAATGGTGAGAGCATTCAAACTTAGGTTGCTCACAAAACAACAAGAGCATTATGAAAAGGGTGACTAGGCTGACCTTGATAAGTATCGAGCACTACCTACATAATCCTAGAGTAGCACCTCAAGTCACTATAGTTCCACCCTATAATATAGGAATTTGACTAGTGTAGCAGTCAACTCAAACAAAACAAACATAGTTGGGAAAAGGGCACATCTTGGCAAGTTGGTATGTTAAAGCTTGATAAACTAATGTTGCCCCTAGTTTGCCCATAGGTGGTTATAACTAGGACATAATAGCATAGATCATTGGTACTAATTTTTCCAAAGGTGGTTATAATTAGTACCAAGATTGGTGATAAGAATGGAATAACAAACAAAGGATGCAACTACCAATTTTTTTAATATTACTCCAAAATATGATATCTATCTGAAGTACTTGAAATAATTGATGAAATCAATCAAATTCCTCAATACTAAAAATTCATAACAAATGGCAAAAACCAAGGTCAAATGGGCAAGGATTTAGAACACAGTTGGTCGATAGATCAGAAATGGATGATAGATATGGCTAAGAGGATGGATAAGAATGATATTTGTATAAAGAAGAATAGTAATAAAATGGTATAACTAAAATGGTCCTTACAAACAATACACCCTAGTGCTTAAGCATATTAATACTTGAGGTGAATAATATTAATCAGCTCTAGAAGCTCATCTCCATTTGGTGTGGTGAGTTTGTATACTCCTGATCCATAATCTGAAGTAATGAAGAAAAGCCCTATCTAGTTTGGTTTGAATTAACCTTTATGCTTGTTCTTAGCCATGGTATTCTTTTAGTTTTCTTTAATAACAAGATCACCAAGTTTAAATGTTCTATACTTAACATGCCAAGTATAGTGGTCTTTGAGTTGATTTTGATATGAATGAAGATTATTGATCACAAATGTGCATTTTTCATCAAGTAGGTCTAGCTCTTGTAGGTGAGCTACTCGATAGTCATGATCATCTAGGACATGATTAAAATAGATGCACAGTGAAGGTAATTTAACCTCAATGGGAAGGATGGATTTAGTACTATAAATGAGTATCGAGTGGCTCCTATAGGGGTATGATGATTGGCATAGTATGCCCAAAGGGTGGGGAATATTTACAGGTGCCAGTCATGACCAACATCATTGACAATATTTTTGAGAAGGTTAACAATTGTTTTGTCGGATGCTTTGGCCTGACCATTATCTTGTGGGTAATATATTATAGAAAAATGTTGTGTGATGTTATATTTGGTACATTACTATTCTAAATATTTGTTTGTGAATGATCCTCCATTATCAGATATAATATCAGAGTGGATACCATAGTGATAAATGAGATTGTTGAAGATGAATTTGGAAATTTACTTTTCAGTCATGTAAGTGAGGGGTATAACTTCAACCCATTTAGTGAAATAATCAGTGGTGATAAGGATATGTTAATGTCCATCAAATTAAGCAGGGTTGATCCTCCCAATGAGGTCAAGTCCCTATCTAGAAAATGGCCATGGTGTCAACATAAGTTTTAGATTTTAGGCTAGGGCATAAATTAGATTAGCATGCCATTGACATTTTTCATACTGCTTTACATATACAGCTACATTTGCATCCATTATGGGCCAATAATAACTAGTACATAAGATATTTTTGGATAGGACTACCTTAATAGAATGAGCTTCACATACCCCTTCATGAACTTCTCTTAATGCTAGCATAGACTCTATAAAATTTAAACAATGAAGTAGAGTTCCATCAAAATTAAGGTGGTAAAGGGTGGATCCAAGTAGAGTATAATGAGTGGAATGATGAATAAAGGATTTAGTTTATTTTTGAGATAGGTTAGGTGGTATAAATTGGTCATGAAGGTAGTTGTAAAGGTTTGAGTACCAAATAGAATTAGGACTAACAATATCACAAATCATTGCAATGGTTGAAGGTTCATGAGTTGGTGCTGAAAAATTCTTGATGAGGAACTAAGACTCTATAGCTTTATCTATTTGTAAAATTAGAGAGATGATATTAGCCATGGCATCTCTACTTCTATTACTATCCCTTGGTATGTGCTCAAACTGAATGTTGGTAATTTGTTGCTTAAGAGTGTCAACCATGGCTTTATATAGAACCAACTTGTCATCTTTGGTTTGAAAATGATCTGTGACCTGATTGATGATTAATTGAGAATTACCATAAACCTTGAGATGAGATATATTCCATTATACCACTTGGTGAATCCCTACAACAAGTGTTTCATATTTATCCATGTTATTGGTACAAGGAAAGTTAATTTTGAATGACTTAGGGAGTAGATCCCCATGTGGTGTAATAAATAAGAGGCTTGTCCTTAATCCATGTGTATTAAATGAACCATCAAAATACAAATTCTAATACTTATCCTCAAGAGGTGTGTCAATGATGATCATTATAAATTCATTACAAAAATGAAATGTGAGTGGCTATGTGTTTTTAAGGGGTGCTTCAACAAGTTGATTGACAAGATCTTGTCCCTTAATTGCCTTTTGATTGACATAATCTATGTTAAAATCACTAGGGAGCATGATCTATTCAGACATTATACCTTGTAAATCTATTTTAGATAGTAGATATTTGAGTGGTTCTACTTTTGAAATTGCCATGGTCCTATTATTTAAGATGTAATGGCATATTTTCTGAGCTGTGAAAATTATGGCAAGACAAGCTTTTTCAATAGGTGCATAGTTATGTTCATATGTGACCAAAGTATGGCTTAGGTATTATATGACATGTTATTTTTCATTTTCATCATGTTGAGCCAAGAGTGCCTATAGGGCATTATTGATAGCTGTTAGATATAAAAAGAATGACTTTATTGGCATAGGAGGTAATAAAATAGGTGGATTAACAAGATAGTCTTTGAGCTATTGGAAAGATGTTTTGTAGTAATCATCCTAATGAAATGCAACTATTTTTGTAGAAGATGTGTAAATGGATGACACGTATCTACTAATTGAGAGATGAAGTGTTAGATTGATTGGATCTTACCCTATAAACTATGGAGTTTCTTTAAATTGGTTGGTGGCAACATCTCAGTTATAACATGGACTTTAGCTAGATCAACTTAAATGCCTATATGAGACATGATGAAGCCAAGTAATTTACATAAGGTTATACCAAACACACATTTATTTGGAATGATTTTGAATTTATACTCCCATAATCTTTCAAATATATTACGTAGCACTACTATATGGTCAGCTCTGGTCTTGGATTTTCCTAATATGGCATTGACATAGTCTTTTACAATATCATGCATCATATCATGGAATATGATAGTAATGGCCCTTTGATATGTATATTTATCATTATTAAGGCCAAATGGCATTACCTGATAATAAAATTTTCCCCATGGAGTGGTGAATTCTATTTTATGTTGGTCTTCTAGTGTTATTTTGATCTAGTTCTATCTAAAAAATCCATCCATGAGTGAAAGCATTTCATAACCTACCATGGAGTTGATGATCATTTCAATATTAGGCAATAAAAAGTCATCTTTAGGACAATATTTGTTTATATCTTAGAAATCAGTATATATTCTAATTCCTTTAAGCTTTTTGCTAATAGGTACAACATAGATATTCACTCTGAGTAATTAATGGATCAAATACATCCTATTTCTAAGAGTTTTTACAACTTTTTTTACCAAGAAATAAATGCAAGGATGCATCTTATGTAGAATTTGTTTTACCAAATTAGCATTAGGATTGACCATAAGGTGGTGTAAAACTAAGGTAGGGTCTAAACCTAGCATGTTATAATAAGCCCATGTAAAGATATCTATAAATTCTCTCAAGAGAACTATAAAGACTTTATGTTATTCCTTAATGAGGGATGCACCTAATTTTATCCATTGGGGTTCTGATGGAGTCTCGATGTTTACCTTTATTTTATCTTCGATTAGAAGGGTTAAACCATCTTATATAATATTGGATAAAGACTTGAACTACTAAGTTATATCAAGGTCCTTTGTTAGGACTTGCTCTTTAACATCTCTTAGGCATGATGAATCTGAGTCCCCTAATGGGAGCTCTAGCCATGTGAAAAAAATACCTAGAAATTCTTGAAAATTTTGATCAATTACTTGTTGTTTCACAAAATTAAACTTGGATCCATATGCAAGTTCATCATTGGTGGTCTCTTGGTCTAAATTTGAAGAAGAATAAACACCCCCATCTAATGGTGCCTGAAAAAAGTTTTCACCACTACATTGGCCTTTATCTTTAATTCTTCCCTAGATAGAAAGGACCTCAAAGAGGTTTTCACTTTGGTCCATCAATGTTTTATCTATTTGTTTTTGTTTGAGGGTGTTCACCCACTCTCCAAAATATTCTTCAAGATCCAATGTGATTGAGAATATTGATTTGTGATCTCCCAATAGAAGGTTGTCTTAATGCCTAAAAAGTCATAGAATGCCTCATCATTCTAAAACTAATCAATTAGAAAATTAGATTCTTGTTGGTCCAAATCTATCAATTGGGGATAGTATAATGGTAATGGGTTACGATGAATGACTAGAGTAAGGGTACAAATGGCATTTTTATCAAATAGGTTAGTCTCAGCTAGGTCATCAAAGGTGAGGCTATGATTAAACTCTACTTTGTTTTTAGTATCATCACTAGCTATTGGTGATGGAATTTGAATAAGATATGTGGGGTCATCCCCAGGTGATTTAAATCCAAGTCCATAAGGTCTTTCATATTTAGTTATGAAAATTGGCTCAATGGTTCCTTGTTGATTTAATTCAAGGCCTCTTCCTTCATAATTTGAATACTCCATGATCCTATTAGGAATAGGATACTTTGCACTTTTATAATAATTAACTTGTTTGTCATTATACAACCGTGATTCATACCCTTCAAGAGGGTTTGGTTTTAGGCCAAATGCTAGTAAAAATATGATAGGTCCCTTATCTTTTTTCTTTTATTGCCAATGTATGTGATGGGTGACTTTAGCTCACTAAAGGTCTTTGAATTCTAATAAAAATTAGTAATATGGAAGGTATTATGGATCAGATACTCCCTTGGTCCATTATCTAAAATGGTGAAATGATTGGAAGCTTTAGGAGGTGGCATGTGGGAAAGGAAATCCAAGGTATTAGGATTGAAGTAATTATCCTTTAGTGGATCAATAAGTATGGCCTTTCCTTTATCTTACTTGAAACTTGAATTCATGCCATATTGGTAATTTTAGCTTCAAAACTCAACATAAAGATGTTTTCAGTGTTTATATGGGTGTAAATATCTTAGAATATTCACTTCCATCCCTGAGTGGGAGAAATTGATACATTAGTGTAGCATTGACCAAACTGCATAAATCTCATGTAACCAAAGCATACCTAGAAGCATATTATATGACAACTCAAGATCAAGCACATGGAAAAGTGTATCATGGGTCAAAGGCCCAATGATAATTGGTAAGCTAATGGTACCTTATGATTCTCTTTCTTGATTATCATAAGCTTTGATAGTTATCATTTTTGGTTGGAGGTATACCATTATGTACCCAACAATCTTGATGAGCTTTAGAGACACTATGTTGAGGCTTGATCCATTGTCTATAAGGACACATTTCACTTTATGCCATTTCATATAATCTTATATGTATAATGGATTACTATGGATCAGGCCAAGGGAAGACATACCACTTTGATTGAATGTAACTTATTGGGTTAGAGCTAGGTGTCTAACCAAAGCTTGTAATTTATTAGGAGATATGTCACTAGAAATAGTTTATTGGGTCAACAAATCTTCAAGATGTTCTTATGGATTGTTAACAGTCATAGAAAATCTAAAATATAGATTTATGCTAATGTATTATGCAATTATTCCATAATATCAAATTTTCTTATCTTGGTTAATAGTGAATGGTTTATTTTGAGGTTGAATGGTTGGTTGGATAATAGACAAAGTGGTAGATGGTTATGGGCCTCAGATAGTAATATTTAACCTCTAAGTTATGATTACACAATCAAGATTAGACACTAGACCATAACTGTTAATAAATGTTGGGAATGGTGTGGGACTAGATAAGATAATTCTCAGTTGTCTATGCACTTGTATGTGGTCACGTGGTAAGGGCGAGTTTTCAGTATAAGTTCTAAAAGTGGAAGCCCCAATTTTTTGGTTTACTTGTGCTATCCAAGTCAAAGAAGGATTATAAATGTAATTTGGTTGAGTGTTATTTTTTAGCAATGGTCTAGATTGATTAACACTTAGTCTAGGATTAGTGGAGATGGTATTAATGTTACCCCTTACAATATGACCTATAACCCTATTGTAGTCATGTGTGACTACATGGTAGGTTTACTGGTTGTTACCATTCTGACCTTGGTTTTGTCCATTATTCTAACATTGTGGGTTCTATTATTTATTTTGTTAATTTTTATAGTTTGGACTTTGATTTTGATATTGTTGATTTTGTTGTTACACTAGTTGATGATGTTGTTGTTGGTTATTCTATTTCTACTAATTATTATGTTAGGGAAGGGGTTTTGATAAATATTAAGAGTTTGATTAGAAGTGGAAGCACCATTATCCAATGTTATCTCCCCATTCTCTAACATATTCTTGATTAAATGCTTGATTTTCACACATATTCATAGATTATGCCCATTGACCTGATGATATTCATATAATTCATATTCATGGTACCAATCAGGATAAGGACTGCCTTGGGGATAATGCTTTCATATAGGCTAACTAAACATATTATCTATGACAAGTTTGCAAAATATAGACTCAATAAGCTCTCCAAGGTCCCTAAAGACATGATGAGTAGGCATATTTCTCCTCAGAGGAGGGGTTTATAATGGTAAAGGTTGTTGTATTTGTTGTATGGGTTTTGGTTGTTGTGCTTGTGGTATTGGTTAGATATTTTATTGGGTAGGAGTAAGCTAAAAAGGTGGTGAAGATGATGTTTACACCATTTGGACATGACGTGACTCAGTTACTCCATTACCCACAACATTCCTATTATGGTTAAATTGATTTGGTCTTTTTTAGTTATTGGCCTCTATCGGTTGTGATGTTTGCACTTGAATTGGATGTTGGTTTTGGCAACTTCCCTAATTGATACCTTCATTTTGATTAGTTGATGTAAGCTTGATGATCCCTTTATTAATAATATCTCACTCAATCAACAAGATTTTATCAATGCTCTCTTTAAAAGTATGTGGACATTGTAGTTTTAGATGATAATCTATCTCACTATGCAAATTTTTAGTAAACACAGTCGCTAATTGTTTATCTGGTAAATTATGGGTAAATTGGCTTGCAATGGCTCTCCATCATTTTAGATAACTTGTAAAACTCTCACCAAATTTTTGATTTGTTTGTGTTAAGTCAACCAATGAAATCTCATGTTAAAAATTATAGAAGTTTTTCACAAACTTATCAAAAAGATCATCAAAATCTATTACTAAATTCCTAGGGAAATTTAAAACCCACTCCAAGGCCTATCCAGCCAAGCTCCTATGAAACAAAAACAAAAGGCATATATCACTATATGCCATTAGTTGACATGTGACAAAGAACTTAGTTAAATGGGCCTTAGGTCACCTTTTCCTTTATATTTGTAAAATTTTTGTGGTTTATATCTTGGAGGAAATGGTATCTACAAGTACTCCATGTTGAATGGATAAGAACAAATGTCATCAAACTTAAACTTTTTAGGTTGTTTCCTAGTCTGAATGGTACCAATTACATCTTTCATCTATTATAATTCTTGGGATAGGAAATTGGAAGGAACATTGGTTTGAGGGAGAATATTGGTTTAGGTAGATGGTTGGGAGGTTATAAGTTAGACATTTTAACTAAAGTATGATGGAGATATCTATTGGGGTATATTGGTTTGGTTGGGAAATGGACCAGGGATATGCATACATGGATTAAGATGTACTTATAAATGTATATTTGGTTGTGCAATATTCTAGTTTGGGTTGGTGATAAAGGTTTAACTTGGAGGATTTTATGGTTGGGATGGAGGGATATAACTATACTATCCCTATTGTGGTTGAAAATGGACATGCTATCGACTAATCAAACCTTTTTATTGAGTGGGAACTTATGGACCAAGACCTTGTCTCTAAACTTGTGGCACATTTTAAACCAATTTTTATCTAGTAGGTACTTGAGAAACATGGTAGCCTCCTTGTTACATGAATATTTATGGAGAAGTGAAAGTAGCTTGAAGATTCAACATCTATTTTTGACCAATATTTACACGTTTTTCACTAGTTATTTCTTAGTTTTGGATTGGTACACTAGTCTATGACAGAAGAGGTATGTTTTCCATTACCTGGTGAGGTGGAACGTTAGTTTCCCCTTGCTGAGGTGGCAACACATTCAACCTTAGCTATGTTGGTACACTAGATTGTGCCTGATGTTGTGGAATACTACTCATCACTTATTGAGGAAGTGTAGGATTCATCACATTCTATTATTGAGGCATGACATTGGTTGTTGGTTGACTACATAATCTCATAGGTTTTACGCCTGATGAATTAGTTGGTTTAGGTTGGGAAATAGGTGATGAAGATTGGGGTATAGCTGCTACTATTCCTTGGTATGATGATGTACTCATGATATTAACTATAGGCCTATGTTTTTGATTAGTTTTTTGTGCATTGGTACCACTTTGATTAGGATTGAATGTTGCTTACACATTGTCCACTATGTTTGGGTCACTATTTTGCATAGAAGTAGAAGACACTTATTCAATAATAGGCATATACAACAAGTTATCTACAAATGTGTTTTGCATGAATGGGTATAAACTCTAGTTCTCTTAACTAGTTAACTCTATCAAAACTCCTATTAAAATAAATAAATAAGAGGTTTTCTCACCATGTTCATCTAATTGAAATTGTGTGCTAGATTTAGGTAGGTTTGATATGATGTCAGCATTTGATTAAAGTTTTATTACATGATGTTTTTTCCTCTATTAGGTATATTAGGGTCCTGATGTGTTATTTGGACTAGAGCCAAAATATTTCTAGAAGAACCCTATTGATCATAAATAATATTGTGGGGCATTCTTACTAGACTTGGTAAATTTTCATGGGGGAAGTCTGCTAGAAACCTAGCCCCTAACTCTATGGATCTAACCAAAATATAATATTTTTTCTCCAATAAATGATGCTCAAATAAAAATGGATCATACTTAGAAGGTGCATTAGTAGAGTATGACTGTTGAAGAATTGGTTCATCAGTTGTGGGTATTGTAGCTAGGTACTATGTGGTTTGTTCTTGGTCTTGTTCGAATAAGGTGGTGTGTTAATTAAATAGTTAGCCAATGGATCTTGGATTTATTCCCCTAATTGAGTATTATAAGAGGGATAATAATACATCTCATAAGGAAAATTATTTGCGTAGGGGTCTTACACCATTTCTTCCTACACAACCACATTACTAATCCCCAAATTGTACATGAGTCCACTACGAGTGTAAGAATACATGTTGGGATCTATATTAAATGATTTTTCATAGAAGGAGAGTTATACAAACTCTAAAAAGTATAATGTCTAAAAATATGATGTTCAAACTTGGTCTAGATTAGTTAAAAATATCAAAAGGTTTATACAAATATTTGTGAGGAAACAAGCTAATGTTAAGTATCTAATGTCTCACTATTCACATAAAGATAATTAAGTAAATAGACTAAAAATTGAAATGCCAAACCCTAAGGTTCAAGTGTTTCAAATCAGTCTAATCTAGGTAATTTAAAAGTTGCTAGGTCTTTTAGCCAAATATGGCATCAAAAGCTAGGCTCAAATAAGGCATGTGCTAGGACTCTTGGCCAAATGACATCAAAACTGAGACTTTGAAAATAAAGATGATTTTTAATCTAATGGATTTGAAACACTTATAAAAATACTAGGAATTTGATTTTTGGATATAAACTTGACCAACTAAGTATAAGGTATGAAAAAAAGGCACTTTAGAGATAGTTTACTTTTCTCACAAACAATGGTATAAAGCTTGGTTCTTTTGAAAAAATAAGCCAGACAAAAAGTGAATGAAATAAATTTGATAGAAAAAGGTTCACAAAAATATAATTGGATTGGTTTGAAAATGTAGGAACAAATGTGAACTCTATGCAAGAGGGTCTATGAAACAATATCTTAAATGTTTTGGGTAGCATAACAATGCTAGACTAACCAAAATATGAGATAAAATGTTTGTTTCAAAAAATATCTAAGGAAAAAATAGTTTGCCACAAATTTGATAGCATAACACTATCCTTCTTGACTAAAAATGTTATGGTGCATAGACTCAAAGTGAAAGTGTTTAGCATGAAATGACTTATGTCTATCAAGTGGTGATAATGATCATGAGTCTTAATGGCCTTCAACCCAAATTGGAAATTGAACCTAAGTTCCCTCAAGTTTAGTACAAATGGAAAATCCACTTAACACATCAATCTTATGAACTTATAAAGGTGAAATTTAAAATTTACATTATAAATTAAGGACTTAAACAACTTTGGTAAAGGTCTAAACTCAGTTGGGTAGCATAACTGTGCCAAAGTGGATGATATGACTCCCATGTTTTGATAAACTTTAAACAATGAAAATTTGATGAATTCACGTGGGTGGCATAACACCTCTTTATTAAAAGTAAAATGAGGACCATGTGTTTTGTTTTGTATCATTTGTTTACACCAAGTTTTGACTTCAAACAAGATATTAATCTAGGACAAAACTCAACTGATTAATCTCTCTTAGACTCTAAACTGACAAGGTTACTTGGTATTGTTAGAATCCATCAATATACATCATTTTGAAATGATTTTATGCTTCCATCCAAAATTAAATGTGCATTATATAGTAGGGTTTTTACCCCCCTTCTCTCAAATGATAGTACTACGATATGGACCTTGAGGTGCACCTTGCACCAACAATACTTCTATGACAAGTGGTGATTTGTCTAAGATCTACAAGTTTCTAAAGGTTATAGGGGAATTAATTACATAATGAATTTCATGTCAAATAATGCAAAAGGAAATCATGAAATTTGGGTTTATTGGCTTATTTCAAAAAGGTCTAGTCCTTTTTGTAACCACTACATCTTACTATTCGCTCAATGTAGTGTGATGTCTAAAGTGCCACTACGTGTTGTGTGCAACTCTAATTAGGAGCCAAATGAAGTCAATGTCAAGAGGTTAAACCCTAGGTTAAATCTTCCCTAAATAACTCATAGGATGTGATGAAGTCCTCCTCACAAGCCAAGTTTTCATAAAAATAAAGAAATCATAAAATAGAAAGACTTTAGGGTCATTTTCAAGGTCACCCAAACTTTGACGAGTTTTTGGGGAGTACTTTAAATGATGTTCTTTATATGCCTTGGACAATAAAAATTTCATTAGGAATGACACTTTTGATTCCAAGGATTCCCTAAAGGGGACAAATGGAAGAGCATACATGCAAGACCCCTCTTTTTGCCAAAAAAAACTAATTTAAACAACTAAGTGAATACAAAAACCTTAGAAATGTGAGTTCATTTTTAAAAACAAATGGAAAGGTGTGATGGTGTTATTTTGACCCCTTGTTCTTAATTTCAAACTTTTAAAACATTCACCATAAACATTCAATTTTTTTGTTAAACACCAAAACAAGGTTTCTAATCCATTTTAAAACATGCACAAGGTTATCTAAACATGTTTTTAGAAAATTTCAAGTTTGGTCCTGCATCAAAAATGTTAGTATGTCATTTAGCCTTGAAGCTACTTTGGGTTTGAAATAATGAACTTGAAAAAAAGAGCTCTCAAGTTTTTTACATAGTAGAATCCTAGTACTACACAAAACATTACCGCTACTTGTAGGACAATCCCACTACTCAATGAGTTACAGTATTGTTGCTAACCACAAGCAGTTTAGTCACAATACCATGACTCAGAATAATAATACTACTAAGAGCAAGACAATCCCATTACTTATCAAGTCATAGTATTGTTTCTAACCACTAATGGTTAGAAAATACCATGACGTGGTTAATCAATTTTATTAATAGCAAGACAATCTTATGACTAAGTTAGTAGTGGTATTGTCGACCCTACATAAAAACATAGTTAGTCCAAAAATCAAAATGGTTAAACATAATACCTCTATTCTAAATAACAATCCTACTAGTTTCAAGACAATACCACGACTAGGTCAGAATAAACCCATGACTTCCATAAAAACAATTTTTACTTAAAATTTTCACTACTTTAAGCCTCCCACTATAAGATTCTAAAAGGAAAATATTATTAGGTTGCTTGAAAAATATTTTTGATCATTTTTATGAGGCTAGGAAGGTCCCACTAGGCATGCCATTATGTAAGCTAGGAATTTAACTAAGAAGAGGAGATTAGTATTGTGTTAGTGAATGAAATCAAATCAAAAACACACTAAACTAACATCTTCATGCCTAGTTACTAGGGTGACCTTAGTGAAGAAATATAAATGAACAAAGCACAACTAAAATGCAAGAAAACATACATTCCTTACCTTCTTTGATGCTCCAAGAGTATTCTTGGAATGGATTAATCGGTTTGTGCTCATGAAGTCCTCATCAATGGAAGCTTGGCCACCTCTATCTCTCCTTGGAACCTTTAGCTTTGGCTTGGATTGGATTGGAATCAATTTAGCATGGTAACACTAGATTTCATGAAGATTTTAGAACCAATCCTGCATTATAACATTGCATAAATTAATCTTAAAAATGATGTTCATGGCCTCTCTATTTATAGATTTTTGGAATTCATCAGAATCAACCTAAACTATCCATCTTGAGATGCAGATGTGTGGTTGAGGATTAATTCAATTTTTATAATTAATTTTATAAATATCCTCATCATGACATTGGAAAAATTGGAAATTTATAGGCATGAAAGGCTTTGATGAGGCATAGGAGGCATGAATCCTGATATTTGTAGCATTTATGGCCTAGAGATGTCTTCCAAAGAAATGAGGTCACCTGATGATGCAAATATTCAATGTTCATTTCCAAAAAAAATTATTCAACAAGTTTCCATGGAATTATTTATTATGCTCTAATTTATTTTAATTATCTCTTAATCATGTTTAAGCACTTTGTGCACAAATTACTCAAATTAATCATAATGCCTTGTTATTGGTCCAAAAGTTGACTGGATTAGAATTAGGATATGATGTTCGATGCATTGGATCTGTTATCCCATTTAGGATGTTACAAAAAAAAAATAACAAAGGCATATGTCTTGTTTAAGAGATTTGATAGGAAAGATCAATCCATAGTACCTAGGTGCAAAATTGACATTTTAACTCGAAATGATCTGATCAAAGTTAGCTAGCCCATAAATTGCATTTCCCCATTTAGGGATACACTAGCTAAAATCAGCACTTGAATATATCAATTTCAACTTTTTAAATGTGTTTTAGTGTTTTTAGGCCAAATTGTGCATTTTTGTGTAAATTGGTCGAAAACATGGTTGGAGGTTATTGGTGGCTATATTTAGGTATCTACAACTTGAACCCCTATCTAAATAGATGAGACACTATGAGTCCTTCACCTTCTTAGTGATTATTCATAAATGAGGGTAAGGAAATCTAAGAAATATTTACAAAAAGTGGAAGACAATTAAGGTCCCCTCCTTTATTCAAAATATTAGGCCCTCATTCTCTCTATTTGTACCATTCACAAATTTGATTAGCTTTTCTAAACTACCAAGGAGCTCGATGGAGGAAAGGGTTAGGTTTTTGACTTATTTTGACTTGAAAATACCTCCAAATCATGGATATAGTCTTGGGAGGCATAAATTAGTCCATGTAATTTCCTAAACATGATCTTGATCTGAAAAACTATATGGACTACTTGAAAACTCTATCTTTCTACCATGAAAATTATCTATTTTCCTTAAAGACTAATGGAGATGATATGTTAGGTACATATAAAGTATATAAATATTTATATGGAGGTGTATTGGTGTATCCATATCTTATTTCTAATGTACACTTTTCCTTTTATTACAAAACCATCTTCAGATATTACAAAATGAGTAATAAAGTATTGGAAAGAGCAGTGTAATGTTAAAAATGAATATTGCCACCCTTTTTGGCACTTGTATGGATGCAAGGTGGAGTAATATGACTTGGAAAGAACATTATGTGTTTCAACATGATCCCCTATACCACATAACACCCTTGGACACTATTGACCATGCCATAAATGACTATACAACCATAAGGTCAAGAATAACACTTACCTTAATCTCATCAAAACAACCTTAAATAATGTTATCCAAGGCTTGAAAAGGATATTTTGAGGACTCTAAAATGCATAAGATGATAATAATACAGCTCAAAGGACATGAAAATTAAATTTTGGAACTATAGGGGTTGATATTTGGCCTAGGAGTCCAAATTATCAACACATGCCAAGGGTGAATATATAGCCAAAAAATGTTTTTTTACCCCCTAGGTCATATTGTTCATTCTGTGTACTCCAAGAAGTGTATTTTTCACATCCATGGTATGTTTTATGCATAATTTTTTCTTATGTTCCTTATTTTTTATCCCTATTTTAACCAGATTATATATTTAGGCTCCCTTGAGACCTACTTGACAACATGATTTTTAAACCCATATCCTATGTTTATTTGAACTTGTATCTTCAAACTCCCATTTAGGTTATAAATTTTTTTTTATCCTTTTCCATCTCATTGTAAATCCATTTTATGTATTTTTTTTCATAAGTTACCCTTACCAATTTTTCTTATTTTGGAAAATTCTTTTTTTGATCGATGAATGATATATTCTACCTTTCTAGGGGACACCTCGTTTTAAATCACATGATTTATACATGTAAATGATTATAACCACCTTTGGTCAAATCATTATTTTATGTCATGTGCTAATTATTATAGCCACTTTTGGGTAAATCAGTGACCCACATTCCATTCCTAATTATAACAACCTTTGGACAAATTAATGTTTCCCATTTCATTACTAATTATAACTACCTTTGGGAAAATTAGTATTTGTTCCACTTCCATACCATTACGACTATTCATGCCACTAATTATAACCACCTTTGGGAAAACCAGTTTACACCTTTTATTATTGATTATAACCATTTTTAGGAAAATCAGTGACATTGTTTCCACTAGTTATTATAACCTTTTTTGTTCAATTTAGTAATTCTAACCTAATTACCATTAGATCATGTTATTTTCTTTATTTCTAGGAAATGTTTGATGACTCTATTTTGTTTCTTTCTCTATCGAGGGGGCATCAAGGGCTTATTGACCAATAGTCTACCAATTTTTACCTAGTAGCATAAGACATTTATATTCTTAGGGTTGGGTCATATTCACTTCCAAAACCTTGTTTGAGTTTAAAAATTGAAAAATATTGCATAGGTTTATTTTTTATTATCACTTTTTATCTATTTTCATTTCTATTGATTATGTAATTTTCTAACTATAATTTTAATGGCCTATTCTAGAACATTATGGTTTATTATTTTCTTGTACAATATTATCTTATATCACTCTTATGTGCAATATTTTTATCTATTATTTGTGAAATTTATCCCATTATTAAAATTTGGTATTTAGCTTATTAGTGAACCCTTACACTCTTGAGCACCTCAAGATTTAGGTTTTATTGTTAATCATTCCTTTAAGGTCTTATTTTATGACTATATTTTAATTATTTAACTTTCTTAGTCTATCCATTATCAAATTTTCACATCTACTCCTTGGATTTGAATACGCTTCTTAAATTATTGGTGAAAATCATTTGACATAGGATTTCACAACCCTTTACCCATATGGTACAATTTCATTTAATTTCATATAATATTTTATTTATATTTATGTGTGTTTTTTATTTACTCATAGTTAGTTATAGCTTCATTCATGTTGATCATGCTTATATTTTATCCCCATTAATAAAGTGAGAACTAAAAACTCTATTAAAAATTTTCTAGTTTGAGTGGTGCTACTTGTTATTTGATTTAGCTTCTTTTTATTTATACTCATGCATATTTGAATTAAAAAATGTTTTTGAGTTTAATTTCTAACAAATGACATAATTTTATCCTAAAAATTGCCTAAAATACCTAGATTCATTTGCATAGGGGATTTTAAATTTCCTTAAAATGTAATGAGGTTAGATTATTTGGTGTAAACACCTGTATGCACCCATAACATAGTTTGGTTTTAACCCTTGTTAAATTATGACCTAGTAATTTGAATGTTTTGGCATGTCAATCTATTAGTTAAAAATATTTAAAATAATTATCAAAATCCAAAAAATAAATAATCAAGATTAATTACATTATAATTCTTAATTAACTTGACTAGACAAAACTTTTAAACCAAAATAGTGAATTTCATTTAT
Organism: Torreya grandis; assembly: GCA_037957365.1. NCBI lineage: Eukaryota > Viridiplantae > Streptophyta > Pinopsida > Cupressales > Taxaceae > Torreya > Torreya grandis. The sequence continues at coordinate 549,229 of JARHVA010003614.1, read as the reverse complement.
CAAAAAAGGAATTTTTAGCCAAATATGAATTCAAAGGTTAAAGGAGCTAATAAATTGATTTATTTTTTCCCAAATATTCCAAAAATTATGAGTCACAACCTCAAAAATATCTAAAGTGGGTTGTCATGCAACATAAATATATGAAACTAAGGTGTCAAATTTTCATGATTGTTTTAACCCAATCTAGGGTTAGCCTAACTCAATCTAGGTTAATCTAGACTCAATCCAAGTTAGAATTTAACCTAACCTCACTAGGGTTAGAGTTAGTTATTTTAGCTATAAATATAATTTCTCACACCATATTCCAACAAGATTTTGTTTGTAAGGTTATTATACTAGAATACCTTCAAGGAGCCTTGGATATTAGTGTTATAATGTCCATTTTATTCCAAGATTCACACCAACCCACAAGTGACCATTGGATAGATGCTACCACCACAAAATAGTATTGTTATAAGACTAATTATGATAACTTGATCATGAACATACTTATTCTAAAAAATAAGCATAAAACTCAACAAAGGAGGTAAGATATTTACATTGTTTTTATCTCTATTTTGTGATCTTGTTTATTATGTTATGCTCTCCCTAGTTCTTTGGAAAGAGTGTTTATTCCTAGTGTATTTTTATTCTTGATTTTTGTTATTTGACTAAAAAGGGCCTAATCTACATTTTGTTTACTCTTTAAACACCTAAGATACACTATTGTTTGAAAATCCTTATTTTAATTCATATGATCCTTGTAAATCCATTATATCACTTTTGAAATGCATAATATAAGGTTTTTATCAATGTCTAAAGTTAAAAAATCTGAAAAGAAAGAGAATCTAAGCTTGGGCATGATTTGTGATTTATTTTTAATCTTGGATTCTTATAATTTTATCATAGTTAAATGTATGTTTTTTGGATAATAAATCTAATGTGTTATGTTCTAATATCCCTATGTTTTCATGTTTACATAGGGATATTCTCTAAATACTTACAAATTATCTAAATTAGAGCCCTACCTTTTAATAGCCTAGAGCCATGAGATCAAGATAGGTGGCAGGATCATGTTTATTCTCATCCCTTTAGCTTTCACAAATATTCAAAAGTTTCAAAATCTTAGAACTCTGAGATAAAGATAAGTGGCATCATTAAATTAATTAGAGCTCGCCACAATCATATAAAAAAAAATTTACCTTTAAGGTAGCTGAGTCACTACAAGCCATCCATATGGCAAAAACACTTTCACATACGATAAAATTGGTTTCATAAAAATTATAAGCCCCCATTATAACCTAGTTCTAATATCATTCCACGTGGCATAATATTATGAAATTAGAATGTAGAAGGCCAAGAAATATCCTAATTACTATAAGAGATTTAAGCTTTAATTTTTGGATAGGTAGCATAATCTCATTCACTTAAAGCACTATGGGATATTTACAAAGCCAATGACCCTATGGCCCCATAGCCTTGAGTCCCCAAGTCTCCTTATCCCTGAGATCACATCAATGTTAACATCTAGGTCACATATAGACCTTCTAGAAGGTGTGCATAATTTTTAAGTTTAAAATAGATCTGGAGCCCCCAGATCACTCTACATGGCTTAATATCATAAACTCATAGTTCATGGAGCATATAAAGAAATATTATAAGACTAAGGAAACCAAGAAATATTGATAAATAAAAATTTCATAATTAAGGAGATACATAGAAAAAATTTAAATACAAGGTTCAATAACTAAGTAAAGTTTGGTAAGTGATAAATCAACACTTATCTTAAAGTGATGACTAGGCATGTAAAGTTAGCAAAAAAATTCCATATGGTAAAAGATAAACCACCAAAGCTAAGTGGTGAATTGAAATAAAAATAGGAAAAAAATTAAAATTTGTTATTCACATTGATGTCACATTAACTGTGTATTCAAGACTCAGATTTTGGTAATATATACAAAATTGGAGTGATGTCAAGTCACTTTTCTATTAACTTACAAGCTGAATGTTGTGATTCCAAGCTTTTGAGTAGATAAAATCCTTAGTTTTCTTAGTATATTTTCAATAAATTTTAGTCTATTTGAAAAATAAATACACAATCCTATTATACCAAAATGGCTTCTCTAAAATCAACATGCATTCAAGCTCTTCATATTCCATTTCTAGTATCACTAAATATGCAGACACTATGTTTGACAAGGGTACCATAGATTTCAATTTTTATTATTATTCATCTGTCTAGAATGTAATAGAGGCCATAAAACCATATTAATCCCAAGATAACATATATTAGTATGATAAATAATACATCAATGAATTACTACCAATAAATAACATGGGACTACATAATTGGGTCACAAAACTAGAGGTAATGCCCTGTATTGACTTGCTTCATGATTTATTATTTAATGGCTATTAAAATAGAGATTTATTGAATATTATAACGTGAAAAAATGTATTTTAAAATGTTTTAGGGTGATAATTTTAGATTTATATTAGTCTTACATGGATTTAAATTTCTTATAAATAGGTTTCAGCTAATGTATGGATGGAACAAAACACTATACAATGAAAATTGAAATAATGGTTAGTAAAAGGGGAGAACTTGAATCCAAAGGGAGGTATTTATTCCAATAGCATAATAAAGTTCATAATAATAATTAGGGTATAAATTTAAATCATAAATAGGTTATATATTTTCCCTAATATCACTTACATTCAGGTAGTGGGTGGCAAAGTTGGATATTCTCTTGATCTCAAATAAAATTATGGCAATAGGTAAAATTGTCAGTGTTAGGTTAAAGGGATAGATGTTTAGACTAGAAAAAAGGTTGGATGACATAAATTTTTATATGATGTCTTACTTTTTATATGTACTCATTTGGATATTTCACAAAGGTCATGGAGAATCATGGGATCCATCTACTAAGTATCTAAATAATATAAATTATGATGACTATTTTTTCTTGTATGTTTATATATTTGGTAATAAAATAATTAGAATTTGTGAGATGATTATAATTATGTCCATCAATATGTTTATGTAAATAATATGCCAAAACTATCTAAAAATTTGAGAAGGAGCATCTCTAAAATGGGAGATTATTTCTACAACCTAGATTATACCATTATTATAACTGAAGGGACTAGAGCACCCCCTTTATATTTTCCATGTCACATCCTAGATAAGGTGGTAGAATAAGATATTTTATATTATTTATATAAAAATTTGGATGAGGATATTATTATCAATTAATAGGATTATTATCATAAGAGTCCCCTAAGCATTGGATAGATTTAGTTCATAGTAATGACAAACTTCAATCAAGTGGGAAAGGTCAAATGTCATTATAATTTGAAGGTGGCATAATAAAGAGAATGGTACCCCAAGGAAATGGTTAGAAATTATCTTAAATTCACTAAATATATAAAGGTGTTACCATAAGATATGGTCACAATGGATATGAGCATGATGTCATCTTTATGAATGATTCAAATGATTTTGATGTATGGATCCATATGAGGGATACTAAGATTTCAATGATCATTACTCAAACAATACAATATGACCATAAATTCACTAATGTGTAGTAATATTAAATGATGAAATAATTATAGATTCATCAATGGCTTCAATAATAGTCCTAAAGCCCAAATGAATAGGATCAACCTCCCTCTGCTATAGAATAAGAGACTAATTTATTAGAGGGAGAGCCCAACAGCCAAAGGAAGGAAAATATATAGATTAGAAAGGAAATTTTAAAATTTCTCCCTAGTGATCATTCATGGGAACAAAAATTAAATTTGTGAGGACTTTTCATCCTCTAGGTGGATAGACAAACACATTCTCTTGGTCACCTCTAGCTCCAATTACTTCAATCACATAAGTAAGTATCCTTGAGTTTCTATAGAGTTCTTTGTCATCTATTACATATAATCCTCCTTCCCCTCAAGTAACTCTAGTGAGTCCATACCCACCAATTACCACAAGTGATATAACATATCCTCAAATATTTTATAATATATTAGTTTCCTCTCTATCCACTTTTGCCTCCACTACCAGTATTTCACTACCCATCCCTTCACCATCCATAGTGGTAGTTCCTAATAATATGGCTCCTTTATTATTTTTATCTTCCCCTTCATCTCTTATCACCCCCCATAATTACTCACCAAGTGAAATATATACTTATAATATCCTCCATCAAAACTGAACAAGTGGAAGAAATACCATCATTAGGTCTAGTTATCTAGAGAGGACCCCTTGAAGGAGAAACTAATGAAGAAGATCATGGGCATGTAAATTCACTAGTGTAATATATCAAAGATGAGGAATAATAAAATGTAAAATCTATGAAGGGACTAAAAGAAAAAAAAATAACTAAGGCAAAACCATAGGTGGTAATAAAGGAAGAGGAAAAGCTAGAAAAGGCAAAATCCATAAGCTTGGGAAGCATGGAAAAAGAAGAAACTCTAGATGGGGCACATGACTAGAAGATTATTATTGAATAAGAGAGTATGGCCCTAATAAGTTAGTTTATTCTCTTAATTTTTCCCTTACTATTCTAAATAATCAAGTTTTTAATTTACCACATGCTAGCCCTAGGTCATAAATTATCAATTATATTGATTTTTCCATTATTTATACTCCAAACCAAATAATGGCTACCAAATAGAGGATGTATTTTGATAAATTAATTTTAGTTTCCATTTTTAATCCTAGAGGTCCACCTTTCCTTCCAAAATCCTCAACTCAATTGAATTTACCATTGCCACAATCTGCACCCACACAATCTAACATAATGATAATTTAAAAAACCCTAGGCTAGACAAAGTATGTGATATAGATCACCCCTCAGAGGGAAATATCAAGATTGAAAATTATTATTCATCCACCCCTTCAATTCCCATCCAAATAAGTTCCTTGATTTCACCTATGCTTATTATTCCCTATCCAATTATTATTCCACCTTCTACCTCTGTAAACCCCAACCAATTTGAAAAATAAGGTGAACTCATTGTGCCCCAATGGGTTAATAGCTACAAGGTTGAAGATATTATATACAAAAAAAAATGCCTCACAAATTTACCCATAGTATCCACCCATTTTGATAATTAAATGAGTACAATTCATAGGGTGGGGAAGAGGAAAGGGTGAACACTATCATACGGGAGGAAACATTTCTAAAACAAAGGGAAAACCTATTTATTACCCTTGGCTAAGAATCCAAAATAGAATCCTAATGACCATGATGAGTATGTAGATGATTTTTATCTTTCATGGATGCATCTAGGTGAGCATGAAAGTAATGTATTAAATTAAATATCAATCACAACATATGATTTTATAGAGATAAATAATTCATGTTCCTTGAGAATTATGGATAATGTCCAAAGTATAGCCACAAGGTTGTACAAAATTTTGAATATAATTAGAGTCTCTATGGGTGAGTCCCATCCTAAAAGGGTAAAAGTTATAAAAATCTATCAAAAAATAAAGGAATTTAAAAATAGACTAAACTTCATAATTTAGTACACAAGAAACAATTCTTATAATCACTTGAACTTGATGTCAGCCTAAGATGTTGCATGGGTTTTGAGTTATGTGATTTCAAAGAGGGATGGTGCCTTTAATTGGCATGAATAGATGAAATACTTGATAGAGTAGTTCATAGGCCAAGAAATAGATTCCATGGAGATCTTTGAATATATGAGGGTCATAGATCTAATATCCTTCGTTAGGCAATTGGTAAATAGCCCTAATTTTGAATTACTTATTAAGGAAACTATAAATAGATTTAAGAAGTAATTTTAAGGGAATTTTTATAAAACTAATGAATAAATTTTATAGATAATTAATTTTTTGAAAGATATAGTGACTATGGATGAAGCCCTCAGAATTGGGTTTAAGGCCTTCGAAAATAGAGCATATAAGTTTGATGGGTGAATAAATCAAAATGTTCAATCCTTCTATGATTAATTTTGACATTATCAATAAAGAATTTGAAAAATTTCATGCATTATTTGATAAGATTAAGGTTACATAGGAGGATCCCAGGTCAACACCAAGCACACATTCAACAACATATGTTTTTCCATGTCATCAAAAGAGCCCTAGTTCTCTAGATATGAAATAATGTATACTCTAATGGGACTAGATATGATTCCTTAAGGAGATACAATGGATATTAAGTTACTTGAGTTCAAACATCTGTCATGTAATTATTTTCCTATCCCAATGGTGACACATCAACACCACCTTGTGTGTGTGTGTGTATTTTCATGTTACTAAGTAATTTAGGATTGGTAATCCTAGAATTATTAGCATATAGGATTATATTTTGGTTGAGATTTATTACTTATATGTATACTTTTCATTCATGCTTTCTATGCATGAATTTTTGACATAGTTATATAACTTGAAATGTATATTTAGAATTTTATTGGAGGATGAGGCATCCCCTCCCTAATTTTATATATATATATATATATATATATATATATATATATATATATATATATTTGTGTGTGTGTGTGTGTGTATCCTCTTGATCCTAAATGGATGATACTTTTGGTTATTAATATTAATAATAAATTATAAGGAGTGTTTTTTAATTGGTTTCGATGTGCAAATATTTTTCTTCCCCAAATTTGTGAGTTTTAAATAAGTTTATCAATTTCATATCTTAGTATTTTGGTTATGCATGAACATTATTTTATTACAATTGTTCATATTGTGTAGCAGCTAATTTTAATGTTTTTTTAATAATCATAATCTCCCTTTGTATATGTGCAATTGCAATCTCACAAATGCATCAACATTTGATTAGGTGCACTAGAGTCCACTATATTTTTGTTTCGTTGGACTCTTAACTATGTTTTATTGTTTATGTGATATCATTAACTTATATAAATCATTGGTTCCTAACTTTTTATCCAACTGATAGCTCAAGATCCATTTTATAAAGGTTTCATCTTGTTGATTCATAAACCTTCTTATTTTCCCTACCCTTATTTAATTTTGAGTTTCTTTTTATCCTACCCAACTTAGATTAGAATCATCATTAATCTACCCATATCAATTAGGTTTAGACTCACATCATATCCCAACCATCCAAGGTAAACAATTACTCCACTTACTAATATTCTAACACTAGGTTTTTTATAAAACCTAATACTGTATAACTCATGCCTTGGAGTGAATATTTCTTCATCGATCCTAAAACATTAGAGGCTACTTAGTAAGGTTTCATGGTATACATAAGTCCCACATAAATAGTTCCTTCTACTACTCTTCCTTATTTTAGACACTAAAATATGAATTATATAATGCTTTAATCTTATATTCACGGAAAATGCATATCATTGTTGTACCCTTCATTTAATATACCTTCCCACTTATAAAAGGATCATGTTCACTATCTCTTGTGCCTAAAATACTTATCTCTTAGTATAATCACTTTTATTATACTAAATAAACATTTAATACTATAAAAATTACTATAAACCTAATCATTATCCTTCTCTACCAATTTTGGTCATGTACCTATTTTTTAGCTTCCTAGACACTTGCATCCCAGTCAGATGCCTATGTTGATGCAGGTGTCCCTTTTATAACTAAGTGTCCAATTCCCAAAAGTCATCTAATTTAAAAATAAAATATATCCTAAAAGTTTGCCTAAGTGATTTAGTATGATATATTTTCAAATGGATTAACATATATACAATATCAACTCTCATTCATTCCTCACCTAGAAAATATTGAGAACTCATAAGGTAACTTAATAAGAGAACTCAATCAAATATTCAAGTGAAAAAATATACCTTATTCATCATTTTTTCTATATTAAGAATAAAATAAATATCTCCTTAGGTCTAAATTACTTAAGGAACATGTCATGAGCCATATTTTAGAAGTTACAAGTTAGGTCACTCTATGTAGGTGCTTATCACACATTGCATCCTTATGCACACATAAGCCAACATGCAAGGGAGAAATAAATAAGCTTAAGGCCCCCTTCATAGTATTAGATATGTAATAAATTACTATTGATGGAGGGATCCTTTAGGAAGATCAAAACCATGTGCCCACTAACCCATTTTTCCTGTAGTCACTCTAAAGGTGAGGAAGCTAGGGTTTGATCATTATATAAAGATCAAAACATATCCATATGATATATTCACATAATAAAAAAGTAATAAAAACCCAAAAGGATCCATGTGGTCACATCTATATCTAGTTAGTATTTAATATTATATGCCTACATCCAATTAAGACACCAATATTGATACAACCATCTAGATCTAATGTAAGCATCTGAGTCCACAACATGCAAAACTTCAAAATTTGAATATTTTTCTAGAATATTGATCTAGTCCACTTTCAACTTGTCTTAGCCTAGATCTACATGCACATATTAAATCAGTTAAGTAATCTTGTTTCTAATCTATTTTATTATCAATAAATAATTATACTTTATATTTTTTACATACCTGAGTATTATAAATTTAGAATATTGTTTATCTGAGGTTAAAAATTAATTTTACTACTATATATCTATTTATCACCCTTGTACTTATTCATTTCCATATTCTTAACCCTATTTAACCTTATACCACCAAATTTAGGGTTAAAATTTTGGTTAGCCTATCACTTTATGTAAACCCTAGATTTTAGTAGGGTATTCAACCTTTTGAGTTTTTTCATTGTTTTATTTTTCAATATTTATTCTATAATTCATTTTTAACCTATATGTAGGCCTAGATTAGCTAGTATTTCTATCAAACACGTATATATTCCTCATTTTACACCTAATATCACTCAAAATAATGAGGAAACCAATCCTATACCCAATGAATATTCCAATAAGGAAACCTAACCATATACTAAATATTTTATCATAGAAAATTATTATGATCATGAAAAAATGAATCTAATGAAAAAATAGATCAAGAATAACTATAGGTTCTTTCTATGTTTTAACACTATATCTGTAAAAACCTATATGATATTGATGAGATCCTCAACACCATATTGGAAACTAAAAACTCAAAAAGTGTATATTAAAAACTAGGTCCATCTATTGATCATGATATTAAAGTTATGGGCCATCCCCATATACCAATAACCAGCCCTTGATCATATCACTACTCCATACTTATAATGGGGGAATGGAATATGTGTTTAAACCATTGTTATCTTAAGTAAATCCTACTATTATTCATCCCCCATGAGAAGCATTAACGCTTGAACCCAATTACCTATTTCAATGCCTATATCAACTAAAATTATGGGTACACCTCTTTTGGTGACTTTTCAAATTTCACACCTGAATGATGAGAGGATCCTCCTACAACAAGTCAATAAAAATTCACAAAATAACAAAATTATAAAATTAGCAAAAGCACTAAATGGATTATTTTGATTGCAGACCATTTTAATGGGGCAACCTCCTTTGAGAAAACTCAATAAAAATAATTCATGGATGCCTTCAATGGCATCAACACTTATATATGAATTCTAATCTAAGAAACTACTACTTCCCATGAATTTGGGATAAAATAAAATACTCACAAGATGACTTACAAAGCATATGCATCCATAACAAATACTAAACTAAGTAAATAAAAGAGATATCATAGGTTCATAACATCCCCTCCCTCTTATAAAAATATTTGTCCTCAAAGCTTCATAACATCCCCTCCCTCTTATAAAAATCTTTGTCCTCAAAGCTTCAGATGTGGGAATTGGTGTTGAATCTAAAATAGCGGTTCCCATGTTACATCCTTTGGTTGTATTATATGCCACTGAATTAAAACCTCAGTGATGGAGTGGGAGTGAAGTTGGCATGTACATCTATCTAGGATTGCCTCTGACTCAAGAAGAATGGATCCTTAATTATCAAGTTTAGGTAAAATAGTCTACAATCTAATGTTTGTGCCAATATACACAAAACAGTCTAAAAAAACATACAATTTCAGAATTCAGGGGAAATAGGGGTTTCTATAGTGGTATCAGAGCTTTTGTCCTACCATCCTATTGGGTAGATTGGACATTGAATTGGCTAGTTAATCTGGTTACTTCAAGTACTCAGAAATAGTGGGACAAGAATATGGAGAAGCTTAAACAAAGTTTGAATAAGTTGGATGAAAACTAGAGGAGGATGAATGAATTGCTTTCACACCCTAAAACCAAAGACAAATTAGCATGGTATATGACATCCATTTTTAAAGGGTCCACTTCACAAAACAAAAGTAAGGAGAACTTTCTTTAGATAAGATACATGAAATACTGGGTGAACTCAAGAAGAAGGTGGGCACTCCAACTTATAATCAATCGACCCAATCTTCTAAAGAACCTTATAGGGCCCATAAAACTTGGGAGATAGCTTATGATGCCCCTTGAGTTTTAGGGAAGATTATTTGTAGGGCTATAGGTGAAGAAAAACCATATCACCTACATAAAAAGTGTGTTCAAAATGGTGTTGATCTACCTATTATTTCATTTAATTTTGTTCCATATGAATATTTTCTTGTAGGGTACTAAGGATCTAATCCTAAGTCTGGAGAATCATGTCAACCACTTGGAATGATGAACTATAGGGTTTATACATAAGGAGCACTGGTGGTGCTTGACCATAAACTACTTCATATGGAGTCATTTTTGTTGAAGTGTGGTAGGAGGTATTGTACCACCATTAAATGAGAGGGAGCTACTTTTCCCACTAATGTTTTTGTTTTGAGATGAAGTAATGAAGTAAATTTTCCAAGCATTTGTTGATAATTTTATTGTGGCCACCTATTTGTGGATGATACCTAGAACTCGTGTTTAGTTGAGTGCTAGTACGTTGAAATAGTTCTATCCAAAAATTGTTGGTGAAGGTTGCATCATGATCTGAGACAATGGGTGAAGGAATTCCATAAAGATATAAAATCTAGTCTAGGAAAATTTGTGCAACTTTGGAGGTGGTATAAGGATGGTTGAGGGCAAAAAAATGACTATATTTGGAGAGGAAATCAACCAAAACCAAGATCACCATTTTACCTCCAAATTTAGGGATCCCCTCAATGAAATCCATATAAATATCTATCCAAATCCTAGTAGGGATGGGAAAGGGTTTGAGTAGCCCAAGGATGAGCGTTGTTTCACCCTTGTTGAGTTGACAGGTATCACATTGTGCCACCATCTATTGAATCTTTTTCATTACCTTCCAAAAGAAGTTATGTCATTCCCATTCATAATTTTGGAGAAACTATGAGTGCCTTACAGATAGAGAAGCATGGATTTCATAGAATATAACTTGTTATAGATCTATGCTCTAAGGAAGCATTAGATGACCCTTATATCATAAAGAAGCACCATCCCAGTAATAATATGGTATAATCAAGGGGTTAGTGGCCAACTATAGAATTATTTGAGATAATGACAATTTATTGACATAACCCTATTATATAGTGTCTAACCAATTTGTAATAGAAATAGATATAGATGAAAGGGAAGCTTGATCCATAAATGTGCACGACAAAGCATTGACTATAATATTCTCTTTACCTTTATTATAAGTTATCTCATAGTCATAACCCATGAGTTTAATAATCCATTTCTATTGTGTTGGGGTAAAGACCCATCATTATAATAAATATTTTAGACTCTGGTGATCAGTTTTGATGTAAAAAATATTACCCAATAGTTATGGCTGCCACTTTTGTACTACATGTAAAATGGCCATCATTTCCTTCTCATAAATAGAGAGAAATAAATTATTTGTAGAGAGGGATTGTATAGTGAATGAAATTAGGTATCCTTATTGGAGGAGAATAGCACCCAGTCCATTTCCACAAGCATCACTCTTAATAGTGAATGTCTTGACAAAATCTATCATAGCTAGAACAAGTGTAGTATACATAGCGTATTTCAATGTTTCAAATGGATACTCAGTAGCTTGTGTCTAAATAAAAGCATCATTTTTAAACATATTTTTCAATAAATTTGTAATATTTTCTTAATCCTTCACAAACTTATGATAGTATCCATTTAGCCCTAAAAATTGACATATGCTCTTTAGTGTCTGAGGATGTAGCCAATTTGTCATAGTAGCTATATTTTTAGGATCCACTTGAATATTTTGGGCTAAAATAATATGCCCAAGATACTCCACTTCATCTTGGACAAAAATAAATTTGGACTATTTTGCACAAAGATGATTGTTAGAGAGAAGTTATAGTGTGAGCTCTAGATGTTAGAGATGCTTAGAACATGTTTTAATATAGATGAGGATATCATAAGAGAAAACAAAAATGAATTTCTATAGTTAGGGACAAAATATTTTATTCATCAATGCTTAGAATGTTGAAGGATCATTAGTGAGGCCAAAGGGCATGACCAAGAACTCATAGTAGCCATCATGCATGTGAAAACATGTCTTAGGGATATCATCCTCATGAATTTGGATCTGGTGATATCCAAAGTGGAAATCTAACTTGGAGAAAAATTGAGCACTATGAAGCTCATCAAGAATCTCATAAATAACATGGATCAATAACTTATCCTTGATTGTGAGGTGATTAAGTAAATGAAAATCAATATAGAGGCACCATGACCCATATTTTTTTAGACATGGAAAATTGGGGAAGAATATGGGTTGGTACTAGGGTGAATAATGCCTTTCTACAATAAGTCTTGAATGAGCACCTTGATCTCAATATTTTTTCTAAAATGGGAAGTGATAAGGCCTGATATTGGGAGGAATGCTTCTTGGAAGGAGATGAATATTGATCCAAAACTCAAAATCTTTGGTTGAAATATAATTCAAGAAACAAGAAAAATACAAATCAAATAATTCTATCTCTAATAAGAGATGTTTTATTGATCAAATTTATAGACCCAAACATATGCCTATCTCTGAGAAGAGATGTTTGATTTATATTTTGGGTTACATCTTCACTTATACATGTTTTTGAAGGTTTAAGGAGGATGTGGAAGGTCACCAATCTCTATGGAGATTAATTGTCTCAACTTCCATGATATACAACAATACAAAATTTGATGAATTACTATTTTTAGAAACTTGCTATTTTTAGATTGAACTAATGAATTAAAATTTGGGGAACTTCCATTGGGTTTTTAGGGGTAAAAATCCATTGAGTAGAGATAAATTACATCTCATCTCATTATCCTCATTCTTATCTTTCTAATGGTTCAAATGGTGAGTCAATTGGAGCTATGGTGCAAAAGTTATGGCTTCCAGAAGTTCTGTCATCAATTGGGGTAAACCCATCACCTCAATTATTGCCCAGATCATTCCTCCCTCATTGATAATAAATGGTCCCCATTGAATCAATATTTTTCATCAAGTGTGGTAGTTTTACTTTGATTTTATTCCTGATGCATACTTGGAATGGACTGTGATTTATGGAACTGTGTAGGGCCTGATTGTTCACCATTTTTATCTGACCATCAGTCTATGGATGGAAGGCCATGAAATTATTTATCTTGGTATCTATTTTCTTATATTATTGTGTTGTTTGTGTATTCAGGGATAAAACATTAGCCATTTTTTATTCTTGTGGCTTGACTACCATGAGAACAAATTTCTTGGCACTAATAAAAGAGATAGATGTAGGAGGTGGTACCTCTGGTACCCTATAGCACCATATTCCAAGAGTGAGAGTGATCCTTCAAGTTCTTTATTCATAGATGTCATGTTGATCATACATAAATGGTTGACCAGATAGTACATCACAAACATCTAGATTGACCACATCACATAAGACCTCATCCATCCAACCATCCAATACTGTATGGCTTTGGGTGAGGCTTCATGGACAAATTTAGGCTTTTCAAAACATTAGTATAGATTAAATTATTTTGAATTCCACTATCAAGAATCAATTGTAGAGGCTTACCTTTCACCCATAACTTAGAGTGAAATAACCTTTCCTTGTCATCTAGCCACTCCTCATGGGTCTGTGATAAAGTAACAATGGCTTCTAGTTCAACATCTATAATTTATTGTTCAACCTCTTCAACTGTAGGGTTTTTATGAGGTAGAGTAGTAGATGTTGAGGATTTTGACTTAGAAAGTAAGGACTTGATTACTTGACATTCTTCTTTGGAAGTGAGTTCTAGATTTGTGATAATCACACTTCTCAGTCTTTCCTTCCTTTTGCTTCCAATTTTGGCCTCATGTTTTACCTTCTTTGTCACTTTTCCATTCTGAAGGCTGACTCTTCATATTCATTCTTCCATGCTTCTGCTCAATCTTCACTATGAATTTGTATGCCTCACTGATGGTTTCAAAATTTAAGAGTTCCATTTCTTCCCATATGTACCATTTTAGTCCAACACAATTTTTGAGAACCTTGTGTTTATCACTTTCTTGGATGCCCAATCTCGTAGATAGAGAATGAAAAATGTCAGTGTAATATTGAATAAACTATTCCTTACCTTGGAAAAGTTGTTGCCACTCTATATACAAATCATCATATGCTCCAATGGGGTAGTATTCTTCCTTTATAGCTTCTATGAAATCATCCTAGGTAGGTTCTACCTCAAGGCCAATATCATCTGCACTAAATCTCTTTTTGTACACTTCCCACCAATTTTTGATAGGCAATGATGATTTCAAAAGAGAAAAGGTGATCTTCTCTTTATCAATGAATTTATTTAGAAAAAAATAAGATGACAATTGATCCAACCAATTTTCTATTACATCAGCATTGATTTTGCCTTCAAATGTAGGGATATCAAAATTCACCTAAACCTTGAAAGGTGTTGGGGCACTGAAAGGATGTGGGGGTGTAGATGAGGAGCCAAATTTTCCCATCAAGATTCATTGAAAAATTTGAGTGAATTTTTCTAGAATCTACGCTTACTATTATTTGAAGGATTCATTCACCATTTCCTTGAAAGGATCAGATGTCTCAGTGTTATCCTCCATTTGAAGTCATTTTGAGCAAATAGGTGGAGAGTCTGTTGGTTTTATTTTCCACCCAAGCTTCCTATAATCTAACTTCATCCTTGGGATCATACACTCTAAAGACAAACCACTCTGATATCACTGATCCAAAACTCAAAAGCTTTAGTTGAAAGACAATTCAAGAAACAAGAAAAATACAATTCAAATAATGCTATCTCTGAAAAGAGATGTTTTATTGATCAAATTTGTAGACCCAAACATATGCCTATCTTTGAGAAAAGATGTCTGATTTCCATTTTGGGTTACATATTTATACATTTTTTTGAAGGTGTGAGGAGGATGTGGAAGGTCACCAATCTTGAGGGATATTAATTGGTTCGACTTCCATGATTTACAACAATACAAAATTTGAGGAATTACTATTTTTAGAGTGCAATACTAAAATTTAAATTTGGGGCACTTCCATTGGGTTTTTAGGGGTTAAAATCCATTCAGTGGAGTTCCATGCCATCTCATTGAATTCTCATAATTATTATCTTTCCCATGGTTCAAATGGTGAGTAAATTGGAGCTATAGTGCAAAAATTATGGCTCCCAGAAGTTTCATCATCAATTAGGGTGGACCCATCACCTGAATTGTCACTTGAATTGTTGCCCAAATCAAATACAGTGGTCCTCTAGCCATGAAGGTGGCAATCCCACTAGATTGATAAAAACACCTGCATACCTATATGGAATGGTTTATAGGTTAGAAGGAGTAGTGGAGATTATTGAGGGTTGCATTTAAATGGAATGGAGTTGGGTAATGATGCCATGTGAATTCTTCTTAAGAAGCTTTTCCATGTAATATGAACTTATGATGCTAAGAGATATAGGTTTCAAGCCTTTCAATGTGTGTTTTTCCCATTATCTAAAAATTACATCTAAAGTTCAAAAACATCCCATTAGATGGGTCCAAGTCTGCATAACCACTAGGCTCCCAAAACAACATCACATTTGCCTAAGGGTAAATCAAACATGTTAGAATGCAAAGGTATAATAGCCAATAGCGATATGTATATTGTGACACTTCCATTTTCAAGGTAATGTGCCCCCATTGGCAATCACAACTTCAAATTTTTAACAAAGATGGATTAAAAAAATTAGCTTATTTGGTGATCTAAGGGTAAATAAAGTTATGAGTGCTACCTGAAACAATGAGTATTGTGAGAGGGAGTTTTTCAAATCAACTCTTGACTTGAATGGTTTGTGAGGTAGTGACTCCTACTAAGACATGGAGAGAGATCTTTGGTTGGTATTCTTTAGAAGTAGGTTCCATAATCGATTGATCTTTTAAAAAATCATCTATTGTACATGCACATCTTCCCAATCTTTAGTTTCAAGTGCAGATTTCACATCCAATAGATAGATCTTTTGCTCAACACATCGATGTCCCTAAGTGAATTTATCATCATAGTTATAACATAGTCCTTTTTCTATATGGGCTTGCATCTTTACTTTATCCAAATGCTTGATAGGTGTGGTTCTTGGGGATGGCATTGTTTGAAATCATTATGGAGCTATATTTTTGAATGGAACAAAATTAGATTTGAAGTGTTACTGAGATACGATCTTATTCTCTACCAACTTAGCCAACTCTAAGGCTTTCATCATCATGTTGGGAAGGAACATTTTGACCTTAGATTGAATTGCATCCTTTAGTCCACTGACAAATAAACTCTTAAAGAATTCATTAGACAAACCCTCTATATGATTAACTAGTTTTTCAAATTTAGTTTGATATTCTCTCACTATTCTTATTTGGTGAAGTTTAGTGAGTGCTCCAGTAAATTCATCAAAAATATTAGGGTCAAAACATTGAAAAATGAGGGTGCAAAAATTGGTCCATATGGGTTCATCATGAGCCTTGCTATACCAAAGATACCATTGAAGGGCTTTAATTTCATAGTGAAAAGATGCAAGTGGAACTTTTTTGACATCAAAAGTATTATACAGACTAAAATCTTCTTTTTCCTAATAAATCCATCTAGTTAGATCTACACCATTGAATCAAAGAAAAGTAAACTTTGGCCCATGATAATTGTTAGAAGAGGAAAATGCAGTGTCTGAAGAAGACTTTAGATGTTGCCTATTGTTCATGGTGGTATGTTGAAGACTGAGGCTGAATTTTTTCATCAAGATCTTTAATGTCGGTCTTGAGGGCAGCAATTTCATCCTCCATGGTTTTTGTTCCTATTTGAGTTACTACCATGACCCAAATAATATATATATATATATATATATATATATATATATATATATATATATATATATATATATATATATATATATATATATATATATATACTACAATGGATAGGAAAACTAGAGTTAAGACACATTTAGTAAGGAAGGTTTTGAATTGGGAGAAAACAGAACGGCTAAAGGGGTTTTAATGAATTTTTTGCATAGTGGGAGTATGATTGATGAAGGCGATGGTAATTTTAGGAGTGAAAATGAAAAAACTAGAAAATTGGTCAAAGAGAGACAAAGGAGTAGAAAGAGATGATGAACATGGTGTAAAATTTTTGAGGCAAATAGATAAAAATAGAAGTTATGGAAAAACACAAAAAAAAGGGGGAATTGAAATTTGTGAGAATTAAGAGTGGAATTGGGATATGGGACCTCAAAGAAGAAAATGTAGGGAATGAAATTTTAGGTATCTGAATAAATTTTGAGGATCAACGGGGATACAAATGGAGACATATTATTATTTAATGTACCATGTAAAACATGTCTTTTGGGAATATGTTGAAATAAGTCTATAGATTTTCTATGGTGATTTTTTGATACTTTTCTGGTATTTTTGATATTCTATTGGTAATATTATGAAACTGATAGAAATGGACCCTAAGTTTTAATGGTTGCCTAAGGGTTTAAAGATATCAATCTGGCCATCAATGTTGTCTAAATGAGTACCACTCTCCAAAAATGTTTTGGCCATAGATTTATCTCTCAGCAACAACTCTTGGTTTTCCTCATAGATGGAAATTACTCAATTATGAAGGGTTCATTGCTCATTTCATTGGCAAGTCCTCTTAATGGGCTAGCTACTTTGGGGTTTCTATGGTACACCTTAAAATGATTTTTAGGGCTTTTACCCAAGCACTTCCCATAGTTATGTGGTTAGGTTTTACCCTAATCCAAAAAATATTATTATGATGCAAAATAGAGTTATCTAGTAGAATAGAGTTAGGAATTTCTAAGAAAAATACTGTAAATAAATTATTTAGTAGAATAGAGTTTAAAATTTCTATAAAAAATGTTTATGGCCTTAGAAAGTGTTCTAATACAAGATAAGAAGAACCACCTACAACAAGTGAACAAAAATGCATGCAATAACAAAATTATAAAATGAGCAGAAGCATTGAATGGATTATATTAATCATAGACCACTTCAATGGGGCAACCTCCTTTGAGAAAAATCAATACAAATAATTAATGGATTCCTTTAATAGCCTCAAAACCTACCTATATAAGAATTATAATCTAAGAAAATACTAATTCCCATGAATGTGGGATAAAACAAAATGCTCACAAGATGACTCACAAAGCATATGCATCCATAACAACTACTAAAATAATAAAGTAAAGAGAAGAGATATCACATGTTCATAAAAAATTATAAAAATGTGTAAGATCTTATCTAAACTATAAAAATTTTGAAATATAAGGTGTAAAATATTGAAAAAAACTCTATGAAGTCACCTTTTATTGTTGATTCACAAAAGGTTTTGCATGTCCCTCGTTCACATAAAATATCTTTTCACCCCTTGAAAACTAGTTTTATTTCTCTTAATTTCACGTGTTATGATGGAAAGGGTGACCCTAGATAACATTTTTTATCTTTCTATGTATCATACATTAATTATGTCTCTAATGATAAAGTTTTGACTAAATTATTTCTAAGGAGACTCAAGGACTGTGCTCTAATATGGTTCTATGATTTACCAATCCAATCAATAAAATCATTCAAACCTCTTATGGATCAGGTTTTAGAAGACTTCTCCATCAACATCACTGAAAATATTTCCTATGCCTAAATTGAAAAAATCAAATAAGAAAAAAATGAACCTATTAATGAATATGTCTTAAGGTATAAGATAATGTTGGCTAAAATGACCAATCGAATGGTAGATAAAGATCTTCAAGACATCTTCAAGTAAAATTTGCTTGACCCATTAAATGAGTCAATTATTTTTAAATATTAAAAATATTTTGATGGCTTATAGCATATTATTCATGATCATGAAATGAAAATTATTTCATTGAGGAAACCTAAGTATGTAGAAACACACTAATTGTATCCAATACCAAGTTTTTTATCAAACCAAGTTATAAGGTGAAATATATGGAACTTAAAAAGGAAACAACTAATACATTTAATATAATGTCATAATAACCTAAGAGGCTTGTCTTATCCAATGCACCAAGGATAAAAAATTTAATTTTACTTGAGTCTCTATCTTCGCTAATTATAAATCTTTTGGAGTGTCACCTCATATCTCTCCCTCATCCTATAGAGGTTGATATGAGTTAGGATGTAATGTAAATGCTTATTATGAATATCACAAAGGCATTGGGAATTTCATGAATAAATTTTTTACATTGAAAAGTAATATCCAAGACCTTATTGATGACCAAAAATTACATTTGTTGATCCTTCAAAGGAATTAGGTTTACAACCTAGTGATCACCTAAATCATAAAATATTTAACAACCCTTTACAAGGCCATTCTAATAAGGAACTATAAATTCAAATAGAAAATAATGCGCATACTCCTCCACCATATTAATGGCACCCATTAGGTGATATTATATATACTTATACATGGTATACACCTCTCATGATTTAGATAATTTTTATTACTTTTGATGATAGTGAGATTGTGGATGATTACTCAAATCTTGATTCATTATTCATTTGAGCATACCTTGACCACTAACCTATACATAGTGTTATTATTGATAATGGTGATAGTGATATTTTTTTCATCATGCCATTCTTTACACATTTGGGATATCCACATGATGATTACACCTTTTGATTAATGTGGTCAAATCATTCAATGGAACCTTAGAGTAGGTCCTTGATGAGATTAATTTACCTTTATAGGGTATCCTAGTATATGTGGTTCTCATTTATAACATAAGTGGGATCATTTGAAAATTTATTTAGATGACCTTGGATACATACCCTTTGTGAATTACCTTCTATAGTCCATGGGCATGTTAAATACATTTATGCCAATAGAGCAATTAGAATTTCTAGAATTCTATATGAACACTAACTTGAACAAAAAAATATTATACCTAAGCATTTAATGATGAAACCTACTAAGGTTAATCCTATACAAAAGGGTAATTAGTATTCAATCCACTTTCTTAGGTATCTGATACTTGAGAGACCATTACATCAAAGATACACAATGTATTCTATGGAATCCTCATCTACTACTACATAACATATTCAATTAACTAGAGAAACAAAACATGTTCCTATTTATGTTATTATAAATAAAAAACAAAGCACTAAAAAATGGATTTAACAAACCCCCATTCCTTATATTATTTCCCCATGACTAAGTATTCTTATTATACATACATAGAACATCATAGATCTCAAGTGATAGATATTACACCTATGTGTGATCCTTGTAAATACCACTAGTTTATTCCACCAGATTCTAAGTGGGGAGATAGCCATGATCATCCCTTGGATGAGATAATAGGATAATTGTTTTTTAAATACTTAAAAATAAAAATAAATGTTTAAAAAATCCCAAATCCAAAAATATTCATCAGTTCCATGTTTTATTAGCTCCTTGGCATCAATGTTTTTAGTTTCATGTTAGTAGATAATGTATCATTATTTATATGTATAAACATATGTTTCACATTTATTTTTAGTGTGATACAGACATACCCAGTAACATGATATATGAACATATAGATGTTGGGCCTTCCCTCTATTCGTGTCATTAGTTCATTAGGGGCATTCACTTCCGTGATCATGATACACCCAAACTACATTATTATATGACCATTTCCATTATAATGCTTGAGCTTATGTACTTACACATGCCTTTATATATGCTTATATCTTTCATAATTTACATGATATGCTATGTACTTAATGATTTTTACTAATAAATATATCCAATTACCAGTGTGATATGCTTATGTTATTTGCTTCTGATTCCATGCTTTCTTTTTTGCACTTCCTTGAGTGTGTTCCTTGCTTGATATTGTCTTATTTTATATTACTTGGTCAATAATTTGATTTTTATCCATTGATTATGGATCCCATGCCTATTTTTGCCTCTTTTTACATTTTCATATTTCATAGTTTGTTATATGTGGACATTTGAGCATGTTTTTCTATGCTTTATAGATAGTATATTAAATTGTGTCCCTTCAATTGTGTGGCACTTGAACATGCCTCTTGTATAAGATATCCTCAGACCATTGCCTTTTATTTTGATTTTTAGTGCTCTTTAGTGTGTAATTTATTATTTTATGAGCTTGTATTATTAATCTCTATATGTTTCCATGATTTACATCATGTATCTTAGGACTTAGTGTGATCACATACTAGGTACCTCTTTTCTATATCTACCTAGACATGCTACTCATATACGCTATATGATCCATAAAAATATTATATATTTATCTTATCTTTTTGAGGTAAGGTAAGTAATAGTTTATAATTTACCTCACCTCAAAATAGGGGGCATATTAGTGGTGTCATGTCGTAGAGGCATGGCTTGTACATTTTCATTATTTTAGATTACAGTGAGAGCATGTAATGGAAACATGTTCTTAATAATTACACTAGTTCTTAGATTCTCTAGATTTAGTGGGTAATTTCATGGGTACATGTCTTCCACACTTGAAAATTTTCAATTTGGCCAAATTTCATAGTTATATGATTCAAATACACATTTTTAGAATCATTATATACATTGGTACCATTGTTATACTCAAGTTTAAGCTTGAGATATATGAGGTGCATATGCCATGTAAAGAGAAATTTAAAAATAAAATCATCTTAAAAATCTCAAATACTACTATGGACTATTGTAATACCTAATATGGACTTATATAGACTTTATTTAGTCAATCTACTACAATAATTAATTCACATTTTGTCAAGGTTGAGGTGAATAAATCACTCAATCTCACCAAGTTTATAGGTTAGACTTGATTAAATCATATAAATTCACCAAATTAATATAATGGAATGATTAAATAATCCACCTTCACTATATATATATATAGTGTTATTTGATTATTAGAATTAAATCATCCACCTTCACTCACACTCACCAGTTTATAAGTATTATTAGAATTTAGAATTGAGATAAGCTCAATGGTCATTTGGAAACTAAATTTTTCTCCAAGGTTGGATGAATTTTGTCCTTTAAAATTTATGTATATATATTCACTTTTGGGTTTAAAAATTTTCCTATTATTAGATCTAAGGCTTAATAATAAATCATGTTTTCAATTCAAATTTTTAAAAGACAAAATGATTGCATCGATACACAAGTGTACACCTAACCTTGATCTCTTTACTTTCAAAAATTTAAAATTATTTCAATTATATATTATGTGAAATGATTATATATTTTAGCATGTTCTTAGTTGTAATTAAGTCACTAACAAAGCACTTAAGTTCAACTCAAGCAAAGGCAAGATATTTTATATACACCCAAGTATGTATTTATTTTATTTTAAAATGGCAATTTAATTACTAGATTAAAGGGGGGATAAATGTACACACTAAAATCTAAATTATATATCATGTCATTCTTTTATACTTTCAAAATACCTATCATCATTTTACCCTTCATTTCTAAGACATTTATACTATCAAAAGGATCATGTTCACTATCTCTTGTGCCAAAATTACTTATTTATTAGTAAGATCACTTTTATTCTTATGTTCAATCCTTTTATATTGTGAAAATTTGTATAAGAATTATCATTATCCTCATTTTCTATTTTTGGACCTATACCTACTTTATAGCTTCCTAGACACTTATGTCTGAGCCAGATGCCTCTATCAATGTAGGTTTCCCTTTTCCAACTAAGTGTCTATTGCCAAAAAGTAATATAATTTATAAATGAAAGTTATTCTAAAGTTTGGTTATTTAAACTTAAATTAGATTTTACATTGGGGTTATCTAGGGTTAAAGGGGTAGAGATATACTAGTTAAAAAGATGATAAATTATATCAAAAGTAGGATAATTGGGTGCCAAATTTAGATATAAATATATGTTAAATTCATTAAACTAATATAAACTAAAAATAGTAAGTAAAATTATGCTAGATATGTAAATGAAAATAAGTAATGTATTAAACATGTTATGATGTTAAGGTAGTTCTAGATCTAGAACTAGAACATGAAGAAAGTAGACTAGAAGAGGATTTTAAAATTGTCATCAAATGTTGGATTAGATTCTTTCAGAGTCATAGACACAAGTGCTCACATGAGATGGTTACATCAGAACTACTATTTGAACTTGACATAGGTATCTTATACAAAATACATACTAGAAAAATATGTAACTACATAGATGCTTATGGTTTTGAATTCATCTTCACTCTGGTGCATTTAGCTTTAGGTCATAGACTATCACTCCTCATGAAGTTTCAAAACCCTAGTTTTCAACTTCATAGTGACCTTGGGAAAAAATGGGTTAGTGGTCACATGGTATCGAGATGACCAAAAATAACCATATACTAATGAACACTACCTCCATGTCCAATACTTCTGAGATGGCCTCAGACTGATGTATTTCTCCCCTATATATTGGCTTGTGTGTGAATCATACAATATGTTGAAATAAAGTACAATAATGACATATATTATAATTTGGAAAATGTATATCTTCGGATAATCATTTAATACTTTAAAACTATGTATGTTTTATCCCTATTACTAATATGAAAATAAGAGAAAATAGGGAAGCTTTACTTTGTAGAGTGCTTAATTGAGTGATTTGATAAGTTTCCTTAGGTATTTTTTTAGTGTCTACTAAGTGAGGAGTGAATGAGGGATGATCTTATATTTATATCAATTCCTTTTGAGATGTAACTCACATTAAATCACTTAGGTTTACCATTATGATACATTTCATTTTTAAATTATATGACATTAGGGCACTAAAGACTTACATCAAAATAAGACACTAGCATCAATATAGGTGTATATCCTAGATGTTAGTCTCTATGGAGAAAGAAATTAGGTATAGAATCAGAACTTTTAGAGGTGGAAGATAAGTATATTTTAAGCATTATGGTTAAGATATAAGGATATGTCATCAACATAAGACTATTCAAACTAATAGATAGGCCAAAGGGCACAATATATAATAGATGTCATATTTAAAAAGTGGGAAAGGCCTAGAATTAATAAGAACTACCAAGGTTTGATTTTTCCAAGTTTCCAAGATTGAGATGATATATAATCCATAAAATAGTGTCTACATTTCCCCCCTTTAATCTAGTAATTAAATTTCTATTTCAAAGGAAAAGTATGTGTACCTGGGTGTATATAACACACCTTGCCTTTATTTGAGCCAATCTTGAGTGCTTATCTAGTGACTAACATACAACAAAGTGCATGTTAAAATTAAAAAATCAATGCATATAACCTATAATTGAAAGTATTTGAAAATATTGAAAATGAAAGATCAAAGTTTAGGAATACACATGTGGATTGATGTAATTTCCTATCCTATCAATAAGTTGATTTGAAATATTTATCATTGCAAGGCTCTAAAATGGAGTTTAGGATGTGTGTGTGTGTGTGTGTGTGTGTGTGTGTGTGTGTGTGTGTGTGTGTGTGTGTGTGTGTGTGTGTGTGTGTGTTTTAAAATAATATATAGAGAGAGATATTAGAAGGCACATGCCTCAAACCTTAGAGAAAAGGTGAGTTATCAATTGACAGTTAAGATTAGCTCAATTGTGCAATCCAATCATACTTATAACATACTGAGCATGAGTGAACATATTCAACTCATACTATTAAATTGGTAATGTTATATGATACTATCAAGTACAACCTAAAAACTTGGAAATATTGAGTGTTTTAATCACCTCAACAATACCAGAAGTGAATCAACTACTATAGTGTATTTGTTCAATATAGTTTGTAAATGTACATCCTAGGTATCAATGCATAAAAGTACATCTTGGTGGGTGATGATAATATCTAAGAGTATTTTGAAATCTTAAATTGATTTGTATTTTAAAATATTAGGTGCACATTGAATAACATATCTACCTTAGATATGATTCATGTTGAAACTATGTATAACTATGGTACCAATGTATAGAATTATGCTACAATTATGAATATAAATTATATAACTATGTGATTTGGATAATTTAAAACTTGTGTAAGTATGGATAACATTATTATAAATCATGCCCCCACTATATATGGATAAAAATATAAATTTAAATAAGTGCCAATGTGGAGGACATGTTTCAAAAACATGCCTCCTCTAAATCTACATGTGTTAAATATTGAATAAGTGTGGATAACATGCTTCCAAAGAAATCCCCCCACTAAATCTAAAAATTATAAATCTATATAATCCATGCCTATATAACATGCCGACACTAAATATAAAACTATGAATGTGTGGAAGTGATGCCTATATGACATTCTCCCACTGAATCGATTTATTGATATAAATACCATATACTAAATGAGTGTGGAGAATGTGATTTTAAAGTATGCCCCCATTGAATCTAAAAGTTTATGAAAAATGTGAATATCATGCCTATATTATATTCCCCCACTTATACTCCCATATTTGAGGTGATGTAAGAATATAAATTTTTAGTTACCTCACCTAAAAAGGAGAAAACAAATGTATAATGTGTGAATGTAACCATGTATCATATAGAATGACATGTCTAGGTAAATGTAGCATTGAAATGCATAGAATAATGTGATCACATTAAGGCATAAGATTTGTGATAATTATTATGAAAACATATAGATAATAATAGTATAATCTCAACAAGTGAATCAAGCACACACACAATAACACTCAAAATAAATTCAAAACGCAATGGTCTAAGAAGACCATAAACAAGGGCATGTTCCAATGCTACACAATCAAAGGGACATGACTTATTCAAATTTATATAAAATTAATGATGACATACTCAAATGTCAATACAAAAAATAATGACATATGCAAATTTTAAAGATAACATGCATAGGCATAGGGTATGTCAATAAATGAGCATATTAAAATGCTCAAAAAATCAAGACAATAGCAAGGAAAAACACTTGAAGAAGTGTATAAAGGAAAACATAGGAAACCAACATAAACATATCATAATAGCCTATGGATCAATTATGTTAGCAAAAAATGTTAAGTCTATAACATATCAAGTACCTTGTGTAAGATATAATCATGGATAAAGGCATGTGTGAGTACATATAGGAGATAAAAACATGATAATATAGAGTGATCATAGACTGATATAACCTATGATTATATTGATCATAGAGGTGGATGCCCACAATGCCCATATGATATGAGTATAGGAAAGGCCCAACATCCTATATAGGAATAGTGTATCTTTATATGATTGTATCACACTCACATAGAAGTGTGACACACATTTTTATGTATGATTAAATGATATACCATCCATTAGCATGGAATTAAAACATAGATGCCAAAGAGCTAATAGAACATGTATATGCCTAATTTATTTTTTGTATTTTTTATTTTTTTTGATAATTTTGTTATTTTTAGAATGCAAAAGTGAAAGGTTATCCTATGATCCTATCTAAATGGTGATCATAGATATATCCCCATTGTGAACCTATAATAATATAGTGGTGATGTTACCAAGGAGCATGTATAAGTCAAATATCTATCATTGAAGTTTTTTTGATGTTTTATGTATGTAAAATAGTAATATGTGGTCTTGGTGAAGTAGGATTTTATGTAACCCATCATTGAGTGCTCTATAATTTATTTTGGAATAAAAAAATAGTAACATGTGTAGGTGCTCTTTCATATCCAAACACAATGTGTAGTAGATGAGGATTCTATGGAATCCAACGGGTGTCTCTAATGTAATGGTCTCTCAATTACTAGCCAACTAGTAAATTAGATTTCTTGTTGCTTACCATTTAAAGATGGATTAACCTTAACAGGTTTGATATTAACTACTTGGGTATAATTTTTTATTCTTCAAGAGGATGCTTATATGGTATTCTATAAACTGTAATTACCTGAGTGCCATGCATGTATTTAACACACCCATGCACTATATAAGATACTTCTCAAAGTGTATGGATCTAAGTGTTCCCAATAACAAATCAAATATTCCAATGCAATGTATTATTAAAACATTAATAAACACACATGTACGATATACCTATAATGGTAAGTGAATCTTGTCAAGAAACTTATAGAAGGTCTCATCGAATGTTATAACTGATCTAGTATAAGGATGAAAATCATGATGAGTATTACTAAAGTGCATAATTAATGTCATGGTTTAAACATTATCACTTACATAATTATAAATCATAAAAATATGTATAAGGTGATTATCAAGGTATGATCAAATGAATAAATAACGAATATCATATTCATCATCCTTAATCTCACTGTCGTCAAAATAAATAGAAGTCTCCTAACCCATAGGAGGTGTATGTCATGTATAACTACCAATAATCCCATCTAATGTGTGCCCATAATGTGATGGATGAATATGTGCATTAAATTCCATTTACACTTATAGTCCTTTCTTAAAATGTTCTTCAAAAGGATCATTAATTTTTGTCTATGGTGATCACAAGATTATGAACCTTATTCCTTAGGAGTATCAAAAAATTTAATCTTTTTGTCTTTAATAAGGTCTTGGATCGTATGATTCAAGGTAAAACATCTAATCATATAATTTCCTAGTCCGTAGTGATAATCATAATAAGAATTCACATCATATCCTTTGGGTACAAGTCTATTCATATTAACATCTACAAGATGAAAGAGAGATATAAACTAACACTCTACTGATCATAGGAGTAACAAGGCAAGAGACTTAGGTAAGAATGTAAATTGTCTCTTTGGTGTATCAGATAGGATACACCAATTAGGTTGTTGTGAAACTATATCAACCATGGTTTTTTATTCCTCTTTAGGATCATGAGGTTTTACCTTATAACTTGGTTTGATTGTAAACTTGGTACTAGATGTAGATGTACCTAGTGTGTTTGCTACATAATTTAGCTTATTCAATATAATAATATCCTTTAATGGTCTTATAAAACATGGCATAGGTCATCAAAAGATTTGAAATTTTTGAAAATAATGGACTTTTGTAAAGGATAAATCAAAATTTACATGAATATGTAGTGTAACTCTTTATCTACCATAGGATTGGTCATTTTATCTAGGATTGTCTTGTACCTCAAGATATACTCATTGATAGGTTCATTTTTTCTTTGTTTGATTTTGGAATTTTGGTCATAGAATTTTTTTTTTTAAATATTAATGAAAAAATGTGCTAAAAACTAATCTACAATAATTTTGAATGCTTTCATGGATTAGAGAGATAAGTCATAGAACCACCTCAAAGAATAGTCCTTGAGCCTTCTTGGCAATAATTTGGTTAAAAGTTTATCATTAGAGACATAATTAATGCATGTCACATAAAAGGGTTTGAATATTATACTCAGGATCACCCTTGCCATCATAAAATGTGAACTTAGGTGAAACAAAACTAGATGGAAAAGGGTGAAAATATATCTCAAATGCAAGAGGGTTATGAATCACATCTTAGGAATCAATAGTATGAGGAGAATTTAGATCATTTTATTCAATCTTTGTAACTTTATCCTTCAAGGTATTTATAACATGGAGTGTTTGAACTATATACCCATCAGGATTTATAGTATCAAGTTTAGTAGCAGCCAAAAGGGATGAAAACATGATTTGAGTACTAATAGGCATTAAAACTGGTATTTGAGTTACAACAATAGGTAATTTCATGGTATATGTAGAATTAATGTTTTTCTTGTTAGAAAAAAAAGGTTTAAACATATAACCCATGCCCAAATTATAAATATTAACTAGTAATGTGTTCAAGGGGAGGGTTTATGGTATATTGGGATGGACCATATTTCTAATAACATGATCAATAGATGGACCTATTTGGTCATTTATGTTTTTTACATTCTTAGTTTCTAAAATCATTGTTAGTATTTCATAAAGATATTTATGGATTTGATTAATATGCTCACAAAATAATCCAATTATTTTCACTTATGGTCTATTTTCTTATGTTTATTGGTTTCAATAGACTCATGATTTTCATTATCAGAATATTCTTCTATGATAACTATTGAAAATTTTGATCCATAGTCAAAATAGGTCGATCCCCTATATTATAAAACATGATATAGGGTTCAATTAGAATGTTATAGGGTGTTTCATAGTTATTTTGATGTGGTTATAGCCTTGGTCATAGTCTAATTTAGTCTTTGTGTCATTTTGTGTCACTTAGGGGTCATATTTGGGTCATAAATGAACTTGGTATCATTTTCCAAGGTATCCAAGTGTTATAAACTCTTTATAAAATTCCCTCATGTTAATCCCTATTATATATGTCAGTTTCTAACTAAAAAACTTGTAGGTGTTAACTGAAATCAATAAAACAAGTGAAAAGGAGGTTTTAGTAGTTGTAAAACCTATGGAAGAAAGTGGAAAATGAGAAAATCATATGAAATGACACTTAATATTACATAACTCCACTTCCATGCTTTATATACTTTGGAAGTGAAAAATTTGGGATAAAATTATTTCTCTTCTCCATCACTCCACTAGGCAAAAAAAATAATCAACAAGTCTTTTAATGGTACAACCATTAGGAGAAATTCTAAGTAAAATTATATTGGTGGTAAATATTACACTTGGTCCTATTAATTTTCATGTTCAGAGTTTTAATAATGGTTTACTATACTTTATGAACCATTCCTAAGAAGTTGATTATATGGTTTTGTATGTTAATCCCCACACCCTATAGGTTTTTCCTCTATTTGAGCATGTCCATATAATTTGATTATTGAAATGTATTATAGAGTATATTTACTTCATTATCTCATTTTTCCCATATTTGGTTTCATTTTTGGAAATTATTTGATGAGTTCAAACCTCTTAAGTTACAGGTGGAGTATGATAGTGAGGTTGTAGTCAATTTTCATAAATTGTAGAAGGTTTCTTTCTCTACAATGGATTAAAATAAATGTGATATAATTTTCCATGCATAAAATATGTCATTAAAATATCCTTATTTCCAAGGTAAGTCTCACACCTATATCATTCATGGAGTTGCAGTCAAAAGCATAGTACATAGTCAAATTTTGCTTACGTTCACTTATAGTAATGACATTTGGGGTCCTGAACATGGTCATGGAGGTGTTAGGATGATCCCAACGAGTGGTTGACATATTATTGAAAATTTATCAACCAATTTAAATATATTTAATTACATGTAACTAACTGTGATAGTTAGCTCTCTAATATACATAGTCATACTCCATTAATATGCATCTACAGGTGTCATGGAGAGAGTCAACCACATTGGAACAAAGAAATCATTAAGTTTTGATTCACTTGTGGTTTATATGATAGGTTTGAAGAAGGTTAAAAGGTAAAATATTAACCATAAGGTCAGATTTAATACACACTACCCATACTCATAGTCACTCCTTATACATTAAAATGTCCACCTATAGGTGGCACTAACAGAGACTTGGGGTTATTTCATAAGGATGCTCAAACATGTTTTGAGACCCTTATAAGGTTTTTATAATATGGAGATACATTTAAAACCATGTATATTTTCATATAACATAAACATTGTTAAGGTCTTACAATCATTGTCTTATCTATAACATTAAGGCATACCTACAAGCATCCTCAAGATATAACCACATTGAGATAGAGCATGTGATTTGTTTGAATGTAAATCAATATTTTAAAGACAATTTTGAGGATTTATATGAATATTTGTAGCTATTTATGGAAGCATACATCATATGCATAGTCCACATTCTACCTTCACTACCTTATATGTTGATGTGTGTACATCTACAGGCTCCCATAAATATCTGAGAATGTTTCATAGAGGAGATTTGACATGATTTTAAAACTTCATGAGTTTTTTATTTGGATAATACCATGAAATTCATGATTTAATAATTATATTTTTAGGCATATTTAAGAAACCATCTTCAAATTGAAAAAATTGAGTTTACGGAGAAGTTCCCTAAAAGATCCAAAATAGAACCCTAACCACTTTTGGTGTCAATAAATAATGATATGAAAAAAGTATACATGATTCCAAATTCATCATATCATGTAAAAATAATATATTGGTAATATCTTGACCAAATATAATGGGTGTTTTATCCAAATAATTGGTTTAATAGAGGCTTCAAAGTTACACATTTGTTCACTACAAACATTTAGTGTTTTCTATAGTATGTTAGATTCCATATGACCTCATGATACAAGGTAACATATTAGAAAGATATATATATGATAGGTGATACTATGAAGGTAAGTAAGAATCTAGTTTTTAATAAATATCATAAAAAATATTTAATGCATGAGGTTGTGACTTGCATCGCCACCTACATGTAATGTGTGTTTTACCCTAAAAGAACATACCTACAGTTGATTGTAGACTCATATAGGCCCTTAATGTGAGATTAGACATGTAAAAAAAATAATTGATAGTGGTAACTACCTAAAAATACCTAAAATGGATCATATACCATGAGGCATAAATTTAAATATGGATAATCGCCCATAGGACCCATATTATTTCATAAATGGTCAACTATAACTGACTGTAGTTGATAGTGTTTTGAGGTAGGATTGTCTTGGTGATTGGTCTAACATATAGGTGATGAGAGTAAATACAAATTATTTTAAAATGTAATTATATAATTCAAATACATGAAGGATAAATTAATAAATGTCTAATATATATGCACCTATAGGTTTACCATTCTCTTGAGAAAACATTACAGTTACAGTTAACCTATAGTTTTGTCTAATCTAGAACAAGGTGTGTGTTGAAGTGTTTGGTCATGTTTTTGTGGTAAGTAAATTTGGGAAACAATAATAATGGTTTTAATACTCTTTTTATACTATCATATAGTGTAAAATAGGGCAAGTAAAGATCCAAGGACAACTTATAGTCCATACGCATGTATAAAAACTGCATAGTCAACATTTTCATGAGTTTGTTTTAGGGTTTGAGATGTTTGTGGTGATAATGATATGATAAAGCCATGAAAATTGACATAAAATGTCCCCACCACTTTCAAAATCCCCTCATCTAATCATTTTATCTAGGACAATATAGGAATTACCCTCTTATTTGTCTCAGATAGAGGTCACTCCCTAAGAATGCAAATCTATAGGTTTGGAGGAAAGAAGATAAGAAAGTGAGATAGAGGATGATAATAACTTTAAAATTATTTTTATAGATAATTTGGACATGAACCAACATGTATAAGTATTCATAGGTGTTAGAAACATGTCAAGGTAGTCCAAACCTATAGGTATATAGTCAAGTCCTTTAGGTGTAGTTTGGGCCTAAAGCCCAATTGGGTGGTCAATACCATTTATAGAGATATACTATCTTTCCAAAGAATTGGTAAACCTACTTGGGGAGTTATAATATGTGTTTGAGTTATTAAAATGTAAAGGATACCATAAAGAAGCCAAATTTTGGATCAAATCAACTCAAGCCTGCACAGAATGAAGAAAGGAGATTGAGAAGCCAATTTTGAATGCTTGCACTTGTACGAACACTAAATATGAGACCTTAAGGAGTTAGGAAAATTTTTATAAGGTACCTATAAAGTATTTAATGGAATTTTTTGAAATATTGGATGTTAGGATTGTATGATTAATCCTTAAGGGCCAAAACATCTTTAAACCCTCCAAAACCCTTGGTAGTGACCCAATGAGAAAAATGAAGAAAGAGGTGCATCTAGGAGGGATAAAATTAGCATGAAAGTGATATTATATTTCATATGACTCTCCATGGATCCTTCCCATCAACATGAGTTATACCCAAGTTGTATGGACAAGGTGGATAGTTATGTGTTTTGTAGGTATAAATGGGTTTAAAAGGGTGAAATCCACTTTGAGAGATAGGTTGGGACTTAAAATAACTCACTATGTCCATTTAATGCTTCAAAAAATCTTCCAAATACCTTTGAAAGTTCCTTCATCTCAGCCAATCTAAATTGGCATAGTGAAAATGTAAGTGAGAAGGTGAAAACTCCAATTAGGAGGATTTTTAAGGTTTCCCTAAGGAATATAAGGGAATTAGTGGTCTCGATATGTGTTATAAACATTTATTTATGGATCATATTAGAAAATTTAAGCCCATCTTAGTTCCAAGTGTGAAGGGTGAGTGGAATAGGAGTGATTATGACTACAGGTAGTGATAACTCATGTCAAAAAGAATACTGATGAATATAGACACATAAAATTCATGTCGGAGCTTGTATATAACCACTCAATCTTATTAAAATAATCTCAAATATCCCTAGTCTACTGTGGGACATTTCAAAAAGGCCAAATGATGAAGGTATTTTCTAGGTAGGCAAATGAAGAGTCCTACATGACATTTCAGGAGTTTAATGCTTTTGGGGGACATTTATCCTATGAGACCTTGCATGGTATGTTCTATATTCTTATCTCTTACATATATAACTCATTTTATTATCTTGACACATGTTATAATGACTCTTGTACTTCATTCCCTTCTCTTTTCTCTCTAATTCTATAAGTAATAGCCATTTTGGCTCTTGTAGACTAATACCACGTATGGTATGGTGAATCCCAGATATTTTGATGTCATATTTTTCATTTTAATAATAAAATAAATATATTTTTGAGTTCATAAACATCTTTTTTGATTGTGCAAAGTGATGAATGGTTGATTCTTATGATTTTATCCTTGTTTTTCCTTATCCTTTCATGTCTTATGCAATAAGTTTTCATTATAATAGGTCATATAGAGTGTAATTAGTGTGTTAGGCTCCATTAAAGTTTTAAATTTTTATTTCATTAATAAATTTTATCTTTTATATACTTATATTGAGTTGTCTCATGCATATCACCTTTATATTGAAACACTTATGCTACAACATCTTGGGATATTGAGACTAGTTTGTAAATCTTGTTATTAATGAGTGAAGTATGATATCATATTAAAAATATTCATAGTATATTACCCCACTAGATTATATTTAATGTATGTATACTTCTATCCCTTTTCCCACAATAAACCAATAGTATAGGTGATAAACACTTCAAGACAAATTCAGGGAACTGGCCCTTAAACCTAGAGGTCTACTTCTCTTATAGGTAAGCCCACATACATATAAGTATTCCAATGTTTCCAAAATATTATATTATTATTTAATTACCTCCTTTAGGGTAAAATATTTGGTGACAATATTAATGGTACACTTGGTGGCACCCATTATCCTCATGACAACTTGTCAAGGTGAATGTTGGTCTTGATAACATCATCTACAAATTGGTGTGCTACTCAGCATTTAGTGACTCCATTAAAGGTAAAATATATTTTAAGACCATTTTTTTGTCATAAATATGATCTCATACTTCATGTTCCTTACTAGGTCATCATCTAGTAGAGTTATCAATCCTATTAATCTACCTATTCAACTTAAACTTCCTCTTAAATTTCAATACCCTCAACCTAATCTACCATTTCAAGAGAAAAAGTGGTATAGGTAAAATCACTAATAGAGTGAATCAGTTGTGATAAACAATCCAATTTAGTTTACAAACACTTAAGCATTCAATATAACCATTCATGAAGCATACAAGATGTTTATAACAATGAACAACAAATATAATGCAAGATCACACACATAACACATGATAAAACCTCTTGGGGAATCAAACCCACTCTAAAGGCTAAAAAGACATGGACTAATTGTCCTATAATATGATCACAAACATGAGACTGGTCAAGTCCTTATAACTAGAATTTAGTGAAACACCTATTTTAGATAGAATACCTACACTTAGGATGATCAAGTCCTTTTGACCACGTATTGGTCAAGTCCTTCTGACAAACTATAGTAAAAAACCTATTTCACAAGGAGAACCTACCCTAATATGATCAAGTTCTTCTAACCACTAGTTGGTCAAGTCCTTCTAACCTAGATGTTGAACACCCTCCCAACACCTATGAAATGAACATCTCTATATCATTGATTGCCTACCAATCTAATGAGGATATAATTTATATCATCTATATTCAACTCTACACACTAAACTATATACACTCTGAGCTACCTTTCAATTCAACCACCAAGATTATTTAGACATCATCTATCCTTTATTCATACTCAAGGCATCTAAAACATCATTTTGGATCACTCTAGACCTCTTCGCTAATCCTCAATATTCAAAACTAAAAGAACATTATTCTTGACATAAAAAATATGAATTATAGGTCATACAAAAAATAATCAACCTACTTTAATATAAAAACCATCCACTGGGCACACGCCCTTTCCTTTGCTCCACAACTCTTGCATACACCTCTTCTCTCATGTCTCTCACATCTATTTAACAAGTTTTGAAAACAACACATTTAGTTTAACCTTTTATAGAGTATTAATGATTATTATGATCACAACCTTACCTTTAAATAAAAATACATGCCTTTATCCTCAAGACATATAACATGGGTCACCTTTAAGCATAACCCTCTTTAAAAATAGGCCTAAGTCACATTTTAGGTCTTATGAAGACCCATTCACCTCTTTGACACTTCTTAAAGCAAACTAAGAACAGAAGAACACTTATAAATACATGGACCCATGACACATAATCTATAGGTACCCCTTAAGTTATAACAACCATCACATAACCCTTTTTCTAAAGCTCAATTTTCTCAAACAACATTTTGTGCACACAACCACCATGAATGAACACACAATCAAATTTGGAGCTCAATAACTTCGACAATATAAACATTTAGAACTTTAAATGAATATTTATATATGCACCTTGAAGTCCTATACAAATTTTATTTTTTATAAGCTTTCAAATTCATCCTAGATCAAAATATATGAGAAACATACTTGAGACTGGTCTTCTCACATAGATTCAAATATTTGAATTCCAATGGTCACTGATCAATAGTTAAACTTAAAAACCTAGAACATATCTCATGCTCTTCACATAGCTCACATAACTTTACCATTAATGTTATTCATAATTATATCTAACTTTAACTCATATTTATCCACTATCTAAAATTTAAACCTAAAACATGTTGGCATCATCTCATGCACTCTTCCAATATTGACCAAATGTGCATCATCGATCTCTATGGATTAACAAGGTTTTTATCTTGTAGTGCTCACCATTAGATCTTAATCATAACACCCATGATAATGACACTTGGAACCCTCATAGGTTTTTTTATCACTTTATTTACAAACCCTTTCACTTGTGCCACTTGGAAGTCTCACATGAATTGTTGACTCTTTGACTTGTTCCACACCATTGATCTTTGTTAGTATGAATCACTACTCATTGTTGATCTTATGTCAGACTAGAGAGTTTGTGACACTTTTAATGTACACATGCAACCTTTGACATGTTGACTTAACATGTACCATTGATCTAAATATGTATTATTAAGTTCTCATTATTGGATCTTCTAAACTAATGACCACAGAATTTAATGTGGTTAAACTTAACAATCTTTGGCCCATCACAGTTTGCTAGAGTAACTTTGAAGCTTTATAACTTGAGAAAGAAATCACTTGAAAACTCTAAATTTTTAGGGTATCTTCTTGGAATTATATAAAACATATCCATTTAAATAGTTAACCATTATTGAATTTATTATTACCTAAAGTAAATGCACAAATTTTTTAGATCATACATGTCTACATGATGTGTAGTAATGGTCTAGCTAAGTATAGAAACTTCTAAAATCTACCTAGAAGGCAAAATATGAACCTTAATAATTTTTTTTGAATTAAATAAAATTTCCTAAAATTTATACTATAAAAACTTGGGATTAATTTAATCACATCCATATGACCAACTCATCCTGACTCATCCATGTGGCAGTGGTGATGTAAGTAAATTGCCTACTCAGATTTTTTGTCACAGAACCAACTATGCCAAGATGAACATAATGAATAAATAGATGAATACCATTCACTTATGAAATATATCCAATCATCCTTGACCTCTAATATTACCCATCACACATGCTTAATACTTTAGACCCATCCCCAATTAGGCCAAAACTAAAGATCAACCAAGCCTACTTTAAGCATATTAGGACAAACATACCACACACTTTGTCATTGACACAATATATCAAGGCACTTCATCTAATAAAATTAACACCTTCATGCCATCACTTAAAGCTCTCCAAAAATATCCCCCTTTGTCATTGATGTCAACACCCATCATATAACTCACCTTCCTTTTCTCTCTTCAAACACTCTCACATTAGGAACCTTCTCCCCCTTTGACATAATGACAAAGTGGACAAAAATTGATCTTTATGACCTAAAAATACCACAAATATGATATTACCACCTTATAAATATGATATAAGCTCCCCTTACCTTGAGTGTACCTCCTCTTTGCCTTGACAACTTCCTCTTGTTATATGCCAATACTCTCTTCAACCAAGCACTAAAAAAAATGAAGAAAGAACACATAAAAGCACTAAAATATGATATAAATCACTAAGAAGAACATGAGATGAACTACCCTTAATATCTTTGAGCCATTTCACCTCTTGATCATCTTCTGATCTCCACACATCATGAATAACCACCACACAGGCTTACTAGCCTTCTCTCTCAAGCCACCTCAAAGACAATAAACAAAACTTCATGTCACTCACCAAACAAGAAAAATTATTTAAACCAACCTAATAACTCACCTTAAAACACTTATGCCTTTCTCTTTTGGATAAATTGATCAAAAACATCAAATATTCACACTAGGCCTATCTAGACTCCTTATATCCCTACCTACTTAGAACTTGTAGATCCCAAAAAATTTATTAGACATATTTTAGCTACCTAAAAATTCATATCTAGATAAATCTCATATTCCCCCTTAGTCACAAAAATTTTCATCATCTAGCTCATCCTTTGTAACATACTTCATTCACAAACCTATTAGCTAATTAGGCCTCCATCTTGACAAAATCATGAATAATTTGAAAACCATAAACCTTAATATATTTTTGAAGCCTTATTTGACAACCCATTTATCTCATTCAACCTATTAACAAGCCTCAGACCTCAAATCATAATGCAAACCACTTTTCTATCATATACAAAACCCTAGTATATCAAAACAAACAAGATCAACAAACCTTCTTATGGTCAACACCCACCTCTAAAACTTCTTTTATACCATCACACACTTCTAGAAAAAGATTTGAGCCTTCAAATATTTTGGAACCTTGACTTCCTATACCATGGCTTTGATTTTCAATAAGAAAGATAAACCTAGGAGCACATAAAAATTGCCAAAAGGCACAAATAGGATCATCAAGACACAAAACCACCTAAAACACATTACAAAGAAGTATATAGACCTTGTTAAGCACTAAAATCTTCTTGAAATTCCATCAATCTCATTATACCACCTAAAAACACTCATTTTGATCCTATAGACATTACATACATAGCAAAAACACCTTATCACATCATTTTGACCTTATCAAAGCACATATCCCATCTTGACACACCAACTCCAACTGGAAACATTTATCTCTATTCTTGTAGGAAATTATGAATAACACCACAACAACACTTTCTCATCCACTAAAAGGAGTCTCTTAAGAAGCAAAGATAGAGACCTTCTCTACACCACAATTTTCTTAAAACAAAGTGAAGCTAGGACAGGCCCACATCTCCTTAGTAACTACTAAAATCCTTCTGTAACTATATGACTATTTTTTCTTCTTCTTATCAAGCTTAAGAAAAACATCTTTCTCATCTACTAAAACATTCTCCTTCTCTTCTAAGACTATATTAACAACACCTGGGGATAACATAGATTTATAACACACCTTTTAAGTTGAATAATATTCCTTATAGTTAAGAACCTCATCACTAGGTATTGACAACTAATGTTCTTTGCATGAAACTTACTCAACCATAATAGGTTTCTCATTAGCATCCAAACACACCTAAAAACTATAGCATCAACTAGAACCTTGGTTTTATCCTTGAGCTTGGTTTCTTCATTCACAATATGACTAGAGAATAAGAGCTGTTGACACTCTCCAACTTCTATAGCATTCTCTACCATAGAAAATATATTACTTAGACCTACAAACTCATCATGAATCACACTTACCAACTTTGGTTTCCATCAATTAACTTTCTTTATTTTTTTAATCTAGGATCTTGTTTAAACCTATTTTGTATCAGAGGCCTTTGCTTGTAGAATCTAGCAATGTGACCTCTATGTTGATAATTGAAGCACACTCTACCTTTTTAAATAATCTTATCATGATTTTCCAAATTTGAACAAAATCTTACAATATGTCCATTTTTTTTATAATTGAAACAAACTACTCCTTTTGAAGAAGACTCACCTTTCCTTACCTTATTTAGACAATGCTTAGAAAAATTTACTTCATCAAGATAGTTGAAGGACTTAACTTTGTTCACACCTTTTGACTGATGACCCAAATCATAGTTCCATGAAAACTAATTTCTAACAAGTGTCTTACATTATCTATCTCTATGCCCAAATTTATAACATGTGTAACAATAACTATTAAAACTTACATACCTCATGGCATTTGGTTGTATGATCTAATTTTTCTTCACTCTGCTAGCATCTTAATTTCTTGAATGATTATTGACATTCAAGGTTTGATTTACATTAGTATTCATCTTATCTTGAGTTGTATTTTTTGGTTCTTATTTTTATCCAAGACTAATTATATCACTTTCATGCTTTTTACCACTTAGAATATTGTCTAGATCACTTGACATCTTTTCAAATCTTATAAATTATTGCATCTTACTAGATTTCTTCTCTAACTAAACTTTTAATGACTCATTTTCGATTACATACCTTGAACATTCATATTCTTTATCTTTTAGGGTTGTAGATAGGATTTCTAATTGACAACTAAGATTATTGACTATATCTCAATGTTCCTTGGTGTCATCATTAATTATTACCTCAAACACACTGAATTGTTATTCATAGTCCTTACTTTGAGACTTCATCTTATTATTAATCATCTTCTCAATCTTTAGTTCTTTAAGAGAATTCATCAATTCAAATTTTCAATCCACCTCATCTTTATCATCATCTAAATCTCTCCAAGTAGACTCCTTTTGATATGAGCAACATCCTTCCTCAACCATGAATAGGGTTTT
Source organism: Torreya grandis (assembly GCA_037957365.1). NCBI lineage: Eukaryota > Viridiplantae > Streptophyta > Pinopsida > Cupressales > Taxaceae > Torreya > Torreya grandis. Next base: position 508,780 of record JARHVA010003614.1, on the reverse strand, counting down.
GTCTTTAATAGGACCATTATATTCATTATCAAACTTAGAGTCACTATCCTCACTCTTATTTGATCAGCTATAATATTTATTGGTGTAGAGACTCTTCTTGTTCTTGAAGGACTTATTATTGTTGTCACACTATCTAAATCCTTTCTTCCTATTATCAGACCTATATGTTTTCTTGTCTTCATCTAGGTATTAACCATACTCTTCATCATCATTCTTATTATACTTATGAGGTAACTTGTTAGCAAACTTTCCTACTTCTCCATAATTGAAACATTTAAAGGGAAGTGTCTTACTTATTAGCAAAGTGTCCTACTTGTCTTAACCATATTTTCAATATCTTTGTAAAAAAAGCAATTATTTCATCTTCATCAATATCAGATATGTCATCCTCCTTGATTTTATTACCTTAGATCTTATTATTTGGCCTCATTTATGTTTTTAATGTTACTTCCTTATTTAGTGGTATATCATCATTTACTCTCATCTCATAGGTAGTATGGATGCCATGCAATTCATCCATCTTCAACTAAGTAAGATCATAGATTTATTCTACAATATATAATTTAGAATAAAACTTTATAGAGAGAGACCTTAATACCTTTTAAACTATAGTAACATCTTCAATCTTCCCTCTAAGACCTCTAATGATGTTCATAATCTCATCAACTCTCTGTAGAAAAGATGCCACATAATATTCTTCCTTCATCTTAAGACTTTGAAATTTTCTCCAATGAGTCTACAACTTTGCCAACTTAACCTTTGATCTACTTAATAAATAGTATTCAATTTATCCCACATTTACTTGGTAGATATACAATGGATTACCTTGGTGTATTCAATCTTTGAAAGACCACAAGTGATAACATTCATTGCCTTACAATTTATCTCAAACAACTTCTTATTTGTAGTACTAGATGGAGGAACAATAGGTGAAAAATAATTATCCACAATAGATTTCCAAGTGTCAAACCCTAGGGACATGATTTAGGTCCTCATCTTCACACTCCAAAAAGTATAACTGGATCCATTAAACATTGGTGCTTGCCTAGTGGAAAAACATCCTTGAATTTGATGACTACCCATATTGTACATTAGATCTACTTCAAGTTGTCAAGCCTTTACCAAAGGACCTAATATGATACCAATTATTATAGTTACAATCACTAAGAGGTGTGTGAATCAATGGTGATAAACAATCCAATTCAATTTACAAATGCTTCAATTACTTAGTCATTTAATATATCCATTCATGAAGCATACAAGATGTTTATATAAATGAACAATGTAGATAATTCAAGATCACACACAACATAAGATCTATGTGGGAAACCCACTTGGGGAATAAAACCCACTCTAAAGCTTGAAAATACATGGACTACTTGTCCTATAATATTATCACAAACATGAGACTGGTCAAGTCCTTTTGACCAAAATTTAGTGAAACACCTATTTCATAAGGATCACTTGTCCCTAGGATGATCAAATCCTTATATCCATTTATTTGTCAAGTTCTTCTGACCAAATTTAGTGAAACACCTATTTCATAAGGAGCACCTATCCCTAAGATGATCAATTCCTTCTGACCACTTGTTGGTCAGGTCCCTATGACCTATATGTTGAGTACCCTCCCAACACCTATGAAATGAGCATCTCTTGATCACTAATTACCTACCAATATGATGGAGATATAATGCATATCAACTCTCTTCAACTCTACACACTACACTATTCACACTCTGATCTACCTCTCAAATTAAACACCAATATTATATAGACATCTATCCTTCACTCATATTCAAGGCATCTAAAACATCTTTTTAGATCACTCTCAACCTCTTTGCTCATCCTAAATCCTAAAACCTACAAGAGCACTATTCTTGACATCATATATATGACCTATAGATCATACACATAGTCATCAACCTACTCTTCTCTATAACCCATCCACTAGGCACACACCCTTTCCTTTGCTCCATAACTCTCACATACACCTCTTCTCTTAGGTATCTCACATCTATTCAACAAGCCTTGAAACCATCACATTTGGTTTCACCTTTTATAAATTCTTCATGATTATTATGATCACAACCTTCCTTGTCATCCAAAACACATGCCTTCACCCTTGAGGCATATAAAATGTGTCACCTTTAAGCATAACCCTTTTTCAAAATAGGCCTAAGTCACATTTTAGGTCCCATGAAGACCCATTCACCTCCTTGACACTTCTCCAAGAAAACTAAGAACAAAAGAACACTTTAAAATACATGAACCCATTCCACACAATTTATGTGTCCTCATTAAGTGATAACAACCATGACATCACCCTTATACAAAAGCTTAATTCACTCAAACAATGTTCTATGTACACAACCATCATGAATGAACACATAGTTAAACCTATTCCACACAATTTATATGTCCTCCTTAAGTGATAAAAACCATCATATCACCCTTATACTAAAGCTTAATTCACTTAAACAACATTCTATGCACACAACCATCATTAATGAACACATAGTTAACTTTGGAGCTTAATAACTTTGATTGTACAAATATTTAGACCTTTAAATGATTATTTCTATATGCATCTTGAAGTCCTATACAATTTTTATTTTTATTGTGCCTTCAAATTCACCATAGATAAAAATATATGAGAAAAATAATGTAGACTAGTCTTCCCTCACAAATTTGAATATTTGAATTACAATGGTCACTGAGCAATGATTACACTTCAAACACTTAGAAAAGATCTCATGCTCTTAGATCAGCTCACTTAACTTGCACTATTGATTTTATTTAGAAGTATCTCAAACTTTAACTTGTAGTGATCCACTATCTAAATGTTAAACCTTAAACATGTTGACCTCATCTCATGCACTCTTTCAATATTGACCAAATGTGCATCATTGATCTCTATGGATTAACAAGGTCTTTATCTTGCAACACTCACTATTAGATCTTGATCAGAACTCCCATGATAATGACAATTAACACCCTCACATACATTTTAATCACATTTTTGATAGACCCTTGCACTTATACCACTTATAAGTCTCATGTGTATTTATAACCCTCTTACTTATCCCTCACCATTGATCTTCATCTGTATAAATTGTTTCTAATTGTTGATCTTTTGTCAGACTAGCAATCTTGTGACACTTATCGCCTATGCATGAAACCTTTGATATGTTGAATTAAAATTTACCATTGATCTCAATATGTAAAATTAAGTGCTCATGATTGGATCTTCTAGTCTAATGACCTCTAACTTCAATGTGGTTAGACTTGACAACCTCTAGCCTATCACAGTCTACTAAAGCAACTTTGAAGATTTATAACTTGAGCAAGAAATCACTTCAAAAATCCAAATTTTTAGAGTAACTTCTTGGAAATATATAAAAATTTTACATTTAAACATTTTACCATTATTTAATTTCTTCATACCTATAATAAATTCACAAATAAGTTGGATCATACATGTCTGCATGACATGTAGTGACCGTTTGGCTAAGTATAGAATCTTGTGTAATCTACTTGGAATGCCAAATTTAAACCTTAATAAATTTTTGTGTGCTGAATTTCACATACTAAAATTTATACCATATAAATATATGATTAATTTGAGCACACCCATATAACCAACTCCCCTTAACTCATCCATATGTGCCAATGGTGACATTAGTAAATTGCCTACTTAGATTTTTCTATCATAGAACCAACTATCCCAAGATGAACATAATAAATAACTAGATGAATACCATGCACTTTCATAATCTCTCTAATAATCCTTGACATTTTATAGTACCCCTCACACATGCTTAATAATTCAGACCCATAATTAATCAAGCCAAAATTGAAGATCAACCAAGCCTACTTTAAGCATACTAGGACAAGCACGTTACACACTTTATCATTGAAACTTACAATATCAAGACACTTCATCCACTCACCTAGACACCTCAATGACATCATTGATAACTCTTAAATAAGAATATTTTTCTATTAATAAAGTGAAGAGATTGAATAAATTAAATATCTTGAATAAAACATGGCTAAGCAACATGCCTTTCCTACATTTAATACTAAAAATCCAATTCACCTTTAGGCCTATGATAACATTACTCTTAATGCTAAAAATAGTGTGCCTACATCCAATTTATAAGGTCATATCACACCTAGTGAACACATTAAGGATATCACCAATTTTTATAGTTTCTACAATGTCACTAAGGAGAATATTTCCATTAGACTCCTTGTCATGTCCCTTAGAGGGAAAGCACTTGATTTGTATAGGACTTTACCCAATGGATTAATTAAATCATGGGATTACTTTAGAGTTTTTCTAACTTCAATATTTGAAGATGAAAATGACCATACTTATCTCATACATCAACTCAATCTAATAAAAAATGCTACAAAGGAAATAATACATGAATTAAATGAGAAGTTTCAAAATATATAGTATAGATTACCTTCTCCTATGAGACAACCTTCTAGCTTTGTGTTTCCTACATACTTTAGAGCCATTTATATTGATATGGCCATCATGATTCAATCCATGGGTGGTTTCATTCTTCCTGAAGCATATGAACTTGACATTAGAGCTGAGAATGGCCTTATTCAAGAATGAAGGTTCCCTTATAAGGTATTTGTGCCTATATTTCCTAATGTTATTACTTCTACCCCCAAAATTTCTCAAATTCCTAATATTAATGCCAATCCAAATATTTCTCTTAAGAAGGTAGAAGATGATGTTTATTGGAGAGCAAGATTTATACCTTCAGAGGCCCAAATTAGGCACACCAATAAGAATCAAGGTACCTATCAAAACCTTATCCTTCCCAAAAATAATATGGTAAATAATATTGGTAAGGGATAGTTCAAGGGAAAATAATTTAAACATACCTATTAATGCATATAATCCTACTTCAACCTCCAATATAAGAGAAGTGGTATCGGTAAATATAAACTTGGTACAGGGAAAATATTGGAAATAAGGCCAATTCATGGATGTCAATGAGGGTGGAGAGAAATATCTATTTTATCAAGGAGGATTCACTCCTCTTCTATCATTTGAATATTAAGTCAAGATGTGAACAAGTGAAGGTGGATAACCTCAAGGAGAGATCTTCACCAACTTCCTAGTTGAGGACACTTTTGTGCTCAATCAAGGAAATTATATTATAAACAACATTAAAGCCAAGAGGAGGGGTTTATGAGGTTATAATATTGTTCCTACAAGTTAATCCAATCCTATTACGAGTTAATAAGGTAAGAATGTTAGTCCCAAACACTCCTCCACCTCCTACAAATTAGAATATTGGAAGGACTATTCTAAGTACTTAAATCCCTAAAGTTCCAAGCACTTCCTTGCCTCCAAGGACCCAATAAAAACTAGGTATGTTAATATAAACATTTTTTAATCATTAAATAATACCAATACATTCATTTCCATTAGGGGTGTCTTACATATTCTTGACCAAAAGAGATCCTACAAAAACATATATTCACTATAACTACTAGTCCATCACCTCCAATAAATAGTCATGATCATGTAGCTCTTAAAAATTTCCCTAAAAACATTATGGAACCATTTACAAAAGATTAGAAACCTCCACCATTTTACCTCACTCTCATAGTGTGTGATAAAATAGTCCATAATTGCATAGTTGATAGTAGTGTTTATACACCAGTCATGCCCAAAGTTGTAGTTGATAATTTGGGCCTAAAATATGAAACCCATAGAAAAGAGTGATTCAATTAGATGGTACACCTACCAATAAAATATGGTTGATAAATAACTTTAAGGTTTTCCTCCTTTATTTTCCTAGTTTTCCCATCCTTCAAGACATTATTGTTATTTACCTTCCTGCTCATTTTACAATCTAACTTTTAAGAGACTTTATAACTAGGATAGGGGTTATCTCTCAACTAATTTTTCCTTGTTATCCTTTAATAAAATATATGAATTAAAGGTAACAATAATAACTCAGCCTCTTATGAGGTTTCACATTGAGCCCTATGTTGAAACAAGCTCAAATTTGAATTGTGTAATCAATGAGGAAAAGGATTCTATTGTGGATTATGGTAATGCTTCCAAGATTGAAGTCATTTCTAATTTATTTCTTGAATAGTATGTTACTAACACTTATGATCATGATCCTTATTATTTCATGGATAAAAATAATTTAAGAGTTTATTATCTATATGAAGAAGTAATACCAACACCCCTACTTGCCAAAGAAGATGGTGAGGATGATGGAATGTGGAAAATGTTTTCTGATGGATCAAGAAGTAAGATTGGTGAAAGATCTAGTGTTATGTTAGTTTATACATATAAAAAATATTAATATTATTCATACATGTTATATTTTAGTTTCACTTACAATCTCACTGAGTATGAAGGTTTGATTCATGGCCTTAAATGAGTAATGAGAATGAATTAAAAAAATTCAATTATATGGAGATAGTGAATTGGTTGTGTATCAAGTTAGGAATGTGATTTATAGAAACAATCCTTTTATCAAGTCATATAATCATATTTTATGTGATTTTATTGAATAATTTAATGCATTCAAGATATAATTAGTCCTAAGGGAGAAAAATAATCATGTTGATAGAATAGTTGCTATAGGAGCACAATTCGATACACCAACTACCATAAAAGAGGAGGGGAATAAATATAAAATCAAGATCATTATTATAAATTAAATACCTAATAATTAAGTTTATTTTCAGGTGTTTTATAGTGACAAACACATTGCATACTTCTTGAAAAATGAAGCTGAGTTTTCCTTAAGTAATTAAAAGATACTCCAAGAATAGTTTGGTGATCAGATTGTATAGCTAAAAATGAATAAAATACCTAAGGGTTTTGTTACCTTATAAATTATATTTAATGAATATGATAAAATTAATAATTAAAATTTGAGTATGTATACAAAATAGGATAACTAAGAAAGGGTCTTTATCTTCAAAGGCAAACTCCTCAAACTAAGGAAGGTATGTTCTACATTGGAGAAGCAAACATTCACTAATTTGTGTAGAGAGTTTCATGACATATTTTATTGGGAGTATAAGGACCTAAAAGTATTTTATCCTATGCTATCACAACATATATTTTAATTATAATGTGGTGTTAAACTAGTTAGATAAAAACAAAGGCCCATCAACCCCAAGGTTGAGCAATTCATGAGGCTAGAGCTTACCAAACTCCTTGAATCTAAAATAAACTTTCCTATCAAGCATTCAACATGGTTATTTAACCTTGTGCCTATTATAAATAAGAATTGGGAGATAATAATTTATGTGAACTTTAGTGATTTTAATAGAGTGTCAATCAAAAATCACTATCCTTTACCATTACTAGAATAGATTTTGCAAATTGTTTCAGGTTCAAAACATTTTTCTCTCCTAGATGGATATAATGGTTATAATTATATTCTAGTGAATGAATATGATTATTTTAAGATAAAATTCACTACAAAATTGGGTAATTTTTTTATAGGAAGATGCCCTTTAGTTTTTCAAATGTTGGTGCCACCTTTCAAAGAGAAATAGACAATGCCTTCAAAGGTTTAATCAATGAAATGTTGTTGGTTTATCTAGATGACATAAAAGTGTTCTATAAATATGTTAATCAACATATGAAACACCTAATTTAAGTTTTTTAAATATTTATGAAGTATGGAGTATCTCTCAACCCTAAAAAATACATATTTGTTATCCATGAAGGTAAACTCTTAGGACATTATTTATAAAGATGGTTTAACTATTGATCCTGAAAGGGCAGAGGCTATTCTAGGACTATCATTGCCCTTGCATAAGAAATGACTCCAAATTTTATTAGGAAAGATAATTTTTTGTAATCAGGTTCATACCTAGTTTTTCATATTTAGTGAAACCTATTACAGTTGTTGTCAAGAAAAACCAAGTCTTCTCTTGGACTAAAGAAGGTAAGATCAATTTTTATTCAATTAAGAAAGAAATTACATAAGCTCCTACTCTTATGAACCTTGATTTTGATAAATACTTCATGTTGTATTAATTTTCTAATCATGATACTATCTTAAATATGCTAATGTAAAAGAATTATGAAGGTGTGGAAAAACCAATTACATTCTTTAATCAAGGTTTGGAAGATTATGAATTCATGTCCAAATTTGTGGAGAAATAAGTCATTTTTGTTGTAAGAGGACTAAATATTTAAAATAATAGGATTCATGTTATGGTATCTCATCCTAGTACTAAAGAGTTCCTTTTGAGTAAGGAACTTGGTGAGAAGATGGTAGGGTATATCCTTAAGGTAATGGAATATGAGGTTGATATCAAAGATAAAAAGTTGATAAGGGGTAAAGGTCTATGTGAAAATCTATCTACAGACCTCCATGAATCAATAGAAGAGGATTTAGTAAATAATTATTACTCCCAAATAGTTGGTTCCTTGCCCCCACAAGGTTTGACACAAGATGTCATCATATTTATTCAAAGTGGTAAGTATCCTAATGGTATGAATAGATCTAAAATGAGATACTTTAGATTTCAAGATATTCCTTTTTGTCTTGTAGATGGTGTGAGTTTTAAAAGAGACACTAATGGTGTGTGATTGAGATGCATTGACAATGATTAGTTTGGAGTGTTTATTGAAAATTTCCATGATGGAACAACAAGAGGTCATTTCTCCCTAAGAAAGATCATGAGAGAAAGATATTATTGGTCTAGCCTCTTCAAAGACTGTTATGCTTAAGTGAGAATGTGTGTATAATGTTCCTTCTTTGGATAAAAATAGAAGATTCTATATCTCCCTTTGATACCTATCTAAGTAGATCAACCTTTCATAAAATTGGGTCTTGATTTTATTTGCATGATAAACCCCCTCCCCCCCCCCCATCAATTTTTAGTCATAAATGGATACTCACATCAAATGACTATTTCAAAAGGTGGGTTGAGGTAGTGGCATTTTAAAAAGCTAGTGATAATGATGTCTTATAATTCTATGAAATTATCATAACAAGGTTTGGTACTCCTATTATCATTTTATATAATGTACTTGATTTCATGGGTGTTAGGATAGTTGATTGGGAAAATAGTAATGGAATATACTTGAGCACTTCATCTAACTATTACCCTCAAGGTAATGGGTTGGTTGAATCTAATAACAAGAATCTGATCAAAATCATCAAAATAACTTTGGAGGATAATCAAAGGTCTTGGCATACTAAATTAAAGACAACCTTATGGGCTGATAGAATAACTCCTAAGAGGTCAATATGTAATTATCCTTTTGTTCTTGTCTATGGAATGGAAGCTAGGTTGTCTATATCCTAAGAGATGATTGCCTTAGATTTAGCACATCAATTAGAGTTTCTTGAGAACACTCTAATGGAGGTGAGGTTGACAAAATTAATGGAGTTACAAGAAACTAGAGATAAAGCTCATCAAGATATGGAAAATCACCAAATACTAATGAATAGTTATTTTGACAATAAGTCAACTCAAAGAACATTCTAAGAAGGTGACACAGTGTTGAAATAGGATGAAGATAGAGTAAAGCCAGGGAGACATACCAAATTTGATACCTTATAGAGTGGACCATTTGTCATCATCAAGTGTCAACAAAGAAAATTTTTCTAGTTAGAAAGGATGAGTGGAGAGGATTTTCATGTCCCTGTGAAGGGGATCCATTTAAATCCTTTTTATTAAGTAAATAAAGGTTATTCCTATAAATAGTAGGCTAGGTGTGTGTGTTTTTATTTTAATTGTGTTTTGTTCCATAAGTGTTCTTGAGAACACATGTTTGTTTTCCTTTGGTTTATATTGATTTTTGTGTTATTATTTTTTGTTTGGTATGGTTTCAAAGGCAAATTTTGTGTAAAACTAGTGTATAGGTGACTCCATGGCCCAATGTGCAAGATTAGGCTACTAGTCTTGGCATAGCAAGCATACCACCCTTGGGAAATCACTAATAATGTTGACTATTTTTCCCTAATCAAAATAGGTCAACCCCATATAGTACAAAACTTGATATAGGGGTCAATTATAATTATATAGGGTGTGTCATAGTTAATTTGATGTGATTTAATGTGGTTCTAGCCTTGGTCATAGTCCAATTTAGTTTTTGTGTCATTTTATGTCACTTAGGGGTCATATTTGACTCATAAATGAAATTAATATATTTTTCAAAGGTTTTCAAGTGTTATAAACTCATTATAAACGTGCCTCATGTCATTCCCTATTATATATGTTTGTTTCTAACTAAAAAACACATAGGTGTTAACTTAAATCAAGAAAATAAGTGAAAAGGAGGTTTTGGTAGTTGTACAACCTATAGAATATAGTGGAACATGGTAAAATCATATTAAATGAAACTTAAAATTATATGACTCCATTTACACGCTTTATTTACTTTTGAAGTGACAAAAATGGTCCAAAATTTTTACTCTTCTTCATCACTCCACTAGGTAAGCAAAATTAGTCAATATGTCTTTTGATGGTACAACCAGTATGAGGACTTCCAGGTCAAATTATATTAGTGGTAGATAATAAAAATATTATAATAAATTTTAATGTTTTTGTTTGGAATAATGGTTACATATAATTTATAAACCACTCCTAATAAATTGGCTATCTAGTTTTGCATGCTAATCTCCACACCTTGTAAGTTTTGCCTCTATTTGAGCTTATCTATATAATGTAGTTGTTGAAATGGATTAAATAGGATTTTTAATTAATTATTTAATGTTTCCAATATTTTTTTCATGTTTTTAATTCATTTAATGAGTTCAAACCTCTTAAGTTGTAGGTGGAGTATGCTAGTGAGGTTGTAGTCAGATTTCATCAATTACAAAAGGTCTCTTCTCTGTAATGGATTCAAATCAATATGATATGATGTTTTGTGCATCTCATATTCCATGAAAATATATTTATTTTTAATTTTATTCTCACACTTATATCATTCATGGAGTTGTAGTCAAAAGCATTGTACACAGTCAAGTTTTGTTTACTTTCACTTATAGTCATGGTATGTGGGGTCTTAAAAATGTTCATGGAGATCCAGAGGATTGGTGAACATATTATTAAAATGTTATAAACCAATTTAAATATTTTAATTCCATGTAGTTGACTATGATAGTTAGTTCTCTAAAATACATAATAATAATCCATTAATATGCATCTACAGGTGTTATAGAGAGAATCAACCACATTGGAACAAATAAATTGGCTATTTTTGATTCAATTTTTATTGAAATGATAGGATTGGATAAGGTTTAAATTTAAAAT